>VZSF01003472.1:413744-644481 GCA_013398295.1 Chionis minor | reverse complement strand
TTTTTTTTTTTTTTTTTTTTTTTTTTGTACTCCGTGAGGGGTGGGCCGGTGGGGTTGGCCAATAAAGTAACCCGGCACTTGGGGAAAGAATAGGTAGGGGAAGCGAGCCGACCCCTCCCGAGGCAGGCTGGGCAGGGGGAAGGCCGGGGGGTGGTGGGAGGGGGCCGCCGATCAGCACCCTGGACAGTAGCAGGGAGGGCGGCTCCGGTCAGCACCCCGGACAGCGTCTGGCGGGCGCCCCGATCAGCACCCTGGAGAGCGGCGGTGCGCGGGCGCCTGCCCAGCGGCCGGCGGCTCTGCTCCGCTCCGGCGCTGCCTGGGCTCGTCCCTCCTCTCCGCCTGTGCCCCCGCCACCGCCACTGCAGTGGTGCTCGGGGCAGGAGGACCAGGTTCCCCGCACAGAAACCTCCCTTCAGCCGGATCTCTCTCCGGACATCAGGCCGACGAGAGGGGGAGACGCAGGGGGTGTAGGTTTGCCATCAGGGTGCTGGGGGTAGGATGGGACCGTGGGGGGGACGACCCTCAACAACCCAGGGCTTTAATCTCCGCTGCTAGCCAGGGTGTCTTCCTAATTACATCCACAGGAATTTGTCAGTGTGGAGCCGTGCTGCAGTCCCGATTGTGTCGCTTTCCTGCCCGCCGCTTGGCTGCTGTTGATTCCTGCTTCCTGGGCTGTTTTCCTCCCGAATAAGTTATTGCTGCTGTAGGGAAGGTGTCCCATTGCTCAGGGCTAGAGCGGAGGGAAGTGAAGGGGAAGTTTCTTGGGAAGCACTCCCATTGTGCTCGGAAAGAAAGTGGCTCAGTGTCCTCCTAATGCATCTCATTTCCCCTCTGCCCTCTCTCCCCTGCTAGGACTCGCCAGATCTTGGGAGTTTCTTGCTGCATTAATTTACTAAACTAAAAAAAAAAAAAAAAAAGGGGGGGGGGGGGGGAAGGGGTGGTGAAGAGGGAAGGCAAAGGGGAGGGGGTAACTCAGCCTTCTCCACTATCCAAAGGCCCTCCTCTTAGCTGTGCTCATTGGTCTCGGGGCTGAAAAAACTACTCTAGGACGTGGTTGGATAAACGCATGTTGTTCAGCAGAAGCTGTTAACCTCTAAAGCGCTGACACGTTTTGGTTTATTTCAATTTTTTTTAACCTGAATCCCTGTCTTTTTAAGAAGTCTCTGAAGTCGTCTCCCTTGACAGGGCAAGCGTAACGTGCCTTAAGCCTCCATCTCGTGGAAGATCTGCTTGACTATGTGTTGCTGTTGGCTTTTAAGGAACATCTCTGTTGTTCGTTGTGTTTTGGTTTGGTTGTTTGGGTTGGTTTATCTCCCCACCCCACCCGCACCCTTTTTTTTCCTGTATTTGATTTCTTTTTTTCTTTTTGCATTTGATTTTGCAAAGAGATTTGGCAAACACCAGAGCCGTCAAGGCCAGGGCAGGTAAGGTGCATTTAGCAGTTTTTTTATCGCAGCAGCACCCTGGCTCCGGCTGTGCTCGCAGGGTGCCGAGTGTGGCGGTCGGGGCGGGGACGAATGGGCTCCTTACTCACTTTGTTAGCGTCTCACTCTGCTCAGCTTCTCATCAACTTCTGAGAACTGAAATGAAACCTTAGGTCTTCTAAATAATCTAAGGTTTATTTCTTTTATCCTGGTGTAATGGGATTTTTCTTCTTGAAGTTCCGTTTTGTTTACTTGTCCTGTGCTTTGCAAAGCTCCCCACGGCAAAGAAAGAGTCACTTTTAACCCGGTTTTTTCTGCTTTTAAATCTGTTCAAAGACTCGTCCTATCCCACAATGGGATTAAATGGACTGCTTGCTCCACTATTACTGTAGTTCCCCAGTCTAAGAAATAACCAAGTTTTTCTTTTCACTTTGGGTTGTATATCAAAAGACCTTACTGTCATACTAAAACATACTTGGTGTTTTTGATCTCCTGTTTTTACTTGTTGAAAGCAGTATGTTTGCTAAGCTAAACAGACAGAAATATGCTCTGGGTTGTCCTTCAAAAGAAAAGGGAAAACCGAGCTGCTTGTTTTCTAGCCATTGATACAGAAGATTAATCTGATTTACTCCAGCTACTGGACCTCAATATCTAGCCAGATTAATAACAGGCTCTGATTTCAACTCATGGAGATTCCTGGGGATGCGATTTCCACACAGTGTTTCCTGTCTGCTGCTTGCTGGCTCCTCGCTGTACTTTCTCTCTTGATATTTAACCCCACATGGATGAGCCTCTGTCACGGTGCTTTTCCAGCCCACACTGTGCTGACAGACCAGAGGAGGAGCTCCAAAGTGGGAGCGTTAAGAAGATCCATGAAGCAGGAGAGAAATAGTGTTTCCCTGTGTTTCTACTGGGAAGGAGGACAAAGAGTAGGAGGCAGAGTCATGTCTTGGCATCCATGGGTTAAATCTAGAGGCTAGTCAGCCTTCTGGTCCCTTAGAAATGAGCTCTGTAAGAGAGAACCGCCTTATGTGATTTCTCCCTTGGTTGTAAGTTTGATCTTCTTTATACCAAAAGAATCCAGACTTGTCTCCTTTTGTCCCCACTTGCTGTCCTTGTGCTACCTTAGATTAGGGGAGCAGGGTGGCTGTGTGTAGCCTCAAGAAAGCAGGTGAATCTCTGTGTGTATATAACACAAAGAAGCTTCACATTTACTCTTGTCAAAGGGTCTTGAAACTGCTTCTCCCAGGGAAAGACCTTACCTGCTTTGCTGTCACCTATCCTCTTGATGATGGTGACTGAGTGATTTGTGTGGGCCTGGGGACTCTTCTGCTGGTTTTCAAACACTTCTTCCTGGAGAGAAAAATAGGAGTATTTGCTTTGGCATTGGGGGAAACAAAGGCAAACCCAGGTTGCAATAGATTTTTGGAGTGGGTCTAAGCATCAAGATAACTTCGATCAGGGAGTGATATCAAAAGAAATGTAAATCTAAGGGATATGAGTTTAGTTTTGCATGTCTTATCAGGAGGACCCCAAAGGTACCAGCACCTTCTGCATTTTGTGTTTTGCTGTGATTGGAAAAGGAACATATTCTGGATAAAACTTCCCTTGTTGGTGTGTGTGGGTTTGTTTTGTGTTGTTTTCTGTTGGTTGGGGGGGGCTTCTGTTTGTTTGTGGTGTGGGTTTTTTTTTTTGGGGGGGAGGGCTTGTTCTGTGGGGCTGTTTTTTGTTTTATTTGGTTGTGTGGTGGTGTTTTTCTGTGTGGTGGTTTTTGTTTTCTGGTTGTTTGGGGGTTTTTTTTGGCTAGAGATATCTGCCTCTAGACAGCATGTTCTTGTATCTCCTCCTGGTGCCAAGGCAGTTGTTGCTTCCTTGCCTTGGTACAGTGCATGCAGCTTGTATATATTGGACCTTGGTCAGGGTGGCTGCGGTTCCTTGGAGTTCCCATCCTCTGACTTAACCCAGATGATTCAAGAAACAGCCAGCCAACCCCACCCCCACTGAAACCCATCTATAGGAATATCCACGTCAAAGTTACCCATGTTGGTTCTATACAGTGCTTGATTTTTAGTTTCCATTTGCTATCCAAGAAGCTAAGGGCACATAAACCTTAGATATAATAAGGGCTGGAAGTCAATTTTATCACCCCTGCTGTAAGTAACCCTTGTCACCAGGTACTGCTTGGCAGGACTCCTTTCTCTGGATCTGCTCTGGCTTGCTTTTAGATTGGGTTTTAGTGCTCTGCTTGGTTTTGCTGCAGTGTTTTGTGTTTTTTTGGGGAGGGTTTACTTGCCAGGTCTCTTATGTTTTTTCAAGCACAGTCCAAATGGTTTCGAAAAGCTTTTGTCTTTCTCTAGTGGCACATGTACAAATGACAGTTAAAGATAACTCACCACAATGTCAAATGAGGCTCTTAAAATTAGAATTACCTGCGTAATTGTGTGTTCAGCTTGTTCTTGTTTCTTTCAAAGTGGATGAATCTTGTAAAACTCCCTGTAGATGAAGTTGTCTGGGAAGCTTCTGTGTCACCTTTCTGGGCTGTGAGTGATGGATTCTGTTCAACATAAGACACCAAAAAGATGGTTATTGCAGGGTAACTGCTGGAGTAGGATAAATGTCGTCTCCTTTAAGAGGCCGGTATTTACATCTAAACTTTCAGGAACAGTATTTTATCAATATTTTAAAAGTTGCAGTTGACAGTTAAGTGTCACCAATGCAATAACCAAAAGATGTGACTGAATTCTGTGCAGTTCTAGTCTTACCTTGTTGAAAAGGAAGCTGCTGGGGCTGCAGGATTTGGTCTGAGGACACTTTTTCTATGACAGAGGTCTAGATCTTGTCTCTGTCTTATAGTAATCTCATTACTGTCTTCACTGCAGGTGAATTTGATTTTTATCCTTCCTTATGGTGACTCAAACCTTTCAGTTAGTACTGATGGCTGAGGACTCTGTAATGACTTAGTCCAGCCAGTGCAGCTGGTGGTTTTCCTGGTTTTTTTTTCCCATTTGTGCTTAGTGTTTTAAATAGATGGACAACTGGCTTGCGCTTTTTTTTTTTCTTTTCTTTTTTCTTTTTTTTTTTTCAGGATCAATGGCTTCTGATGTTTTCTCTTTGAGATTTTAATCTTCAGTGATATCGTAGTTGGCTAGTCTACAAATGCCTATTACCAGAAACAGGATATTACTGTAAACAAGAATGGGCCGTTAGGTGGCTGGTGGGATAAGATGCAGCCGTGGAGGGAGATGAGGCAGGGATATGACAAAGAACTTCAGAAATAACACTTTAGCCTTGGGCTCTCTGGGGATGAGGACTAACACAGAAGGGAGTCTTGCCAAGACAGTGAGGGTTATGACCTTGAAGGGTACCTGCCAGCTATGACTGTTAAAGAAGAAGGAACTCCTGTTTATACATTGCTGGGTGGACATTGTACCCCCAGCATTGAAATGTGGAACTGCAACAAGGTCCCCTGAAAACCAAACGCACATAGACTGAACAAAGGGATGAGTTGAAGTCATAGTTGATTGTATAAGGTAATTGTACAAGATACCATCTCCTGGCCTATTTCTTCTCGCAAAAGCTCAGTCACCATGTCTGAGGCTTTCCGAATTTTATTCTTCATAGAGTGGTGGGTAAAAAATAGCAAAGAATATTTTAGTGATATTTATTTATTAATTATCAGGTAAAGGCTGGGTCTGACCCATAACAGAGTTACTGAAATGCACCTATAACTGTAAGTTTCAGTTTCAATGTCTTCTCTTGATTGCTTGTACAATAGGAGCAGGCCAGACCTTTTAGTAGGAAAGATCAAATTGGACTTCTCAGGGAACGCAACAGGAGCCATGGGAAACATAATGCTAAAAAAAAAGGCATAATGTTTTTAATTTCTCTTTAGCACTCAACTAAAATTTGGGGGCATCTGCAGAAAAGGGTGTGTATGAGGAGTAATATATACTGATATTATATCTGTCAGTAGGCAGAAGTCTTTTGTGGCTGAAAAAAAAAAAAAAAAATCTACTTTCTAACTATGTCCTTCTCTTTCTTCATTCATTTTCTAGCTATGAGAGTCAGGGGGTATCTGCTCCTCCAGTTTCCTTCATGTGGTTCCTTCCTGATCCTTTTCCTTTGAAGAATGCAAGTGAAATTCTTCCCTACTCTGTGAAGAAAATGAATCTTTCAATGTTTCTGGTAGTCTGTGAGTTCATTTCTTTTTGATAGTATCACTTAAAGACAAGGAGAACTCAGAAGGCCTTGGAAATTGCTCTGTGCTAAGAATTAACCCACGGCCTCATTCACAACTGCAAGTTGATTTCAGTTTTGATCTGTTTTTAATCTCTTGATTTTACAGTAGGTAGAGACGGTTTTATTTTCTTTTGCTTTTTTAAAATTAAAATTCTGATAATAAATTCATGTATGGGGGTAAACCCCTTCAAGCTGAACGTGCACACACGCTGCATTCCTGCTCCAAATAAATTACAGGATTTTCAGTGAAGAAGTGGCTAGCATAGCAGTAAAGTACACTCTCAGCATATCTTGGGAATACTAAATCCATTATTGTCAGTTTGTTCTTTGGAGAATGGCTAATGAGGAAACAGTGCCCCAAGAACTTGGATTGTGATTCCTAAGACAGAGATTCAAATTGCTACAACAGCACTACTTGCATTTTGACACTGAACCAATGAAAAACAAATTTTAAATTAAAATTCAGTTCAGGGAATTGTACAGAGGATTCCGTAAAACAAATTGTTATTCAGTGAACTTCCATGTGTAGTAAGCTATTTCTGTGCAAAGTGGTTCAACTAAATATAATTTTCTTAGAAACTTGAGAACCTGGGACACTTTCTTTTAATAATTGCTGGTAAAATAACACTGTTCCTGCAGTGTTTTCTGAAGTGTTTAGTCAAGATTTTTTTTACTGAAAATATATATACAGATGAAAGAGAATTCACTGGAACTAATGTAAAGATTCATCTTATCTGTATTTCCAAAAATATGTTTAAAATTGGACTCTGGTGAAAAATTTGATAAATTCTGTTTGATAAATTCCAGGAGTCAGACAACTGTCTATCAAATACTTTTTTTTTTAAGTGGGAGGAAAACTTACCTTGATACTTTGATGAGCCAGGGAAGTTTTCTTACAGCCTTGCACATCCACCCACACAAGGTGTGTTGTTGCTACGTACACTATCTGTTTTCTCATAAATATGTGTAACAGTCATGTAGAAATGTTCTGTACAAAATTGCTGAGGCCTCAATATCCTCATCCTTTCCTACAGGCTGTGCAGGTGTCAATTTGAAGTGCCCACATGGTGCATCTACGTTTACTGTCCTGTTCCCACCAGTGCACATAAGGTTTCCTTTCATGTACAGGTGTATATACGCTGTATGCTGAATGTCTTAAATATGAGGATTCATGCCCTACATCATTCTCTGCAAAAGGAGCAGTTAGATTGTCCTTGACCTTCATGCTCCTGGGCAATATGTTTCTTGACAAGTAGATAAGGGGTTGTATTGATTTCTCATCACTGGAAACACAGCCCCCATGAGTCTAGTGATACCTGTTCTGTGTTCATAGACTCTTTGGAAGCGGTGTGAAGCACAGTGTTAGGAGGACTTCATGACAGACTATGTTTGCGGAAGTGTTTGTTGAGTGCAGCATTCAGGTCTTCCTGACCTGGATGTGTGTTTGCCTCTTGTGTCAGGTGCATGAATCAGGTTAAGGCAGTAATCCCTGAAGAAAAGGAAATAAAGAAGAATGGATGGTCATTTTTTTCCCCAGCAGTGCTGATTTATTAATAAATTTCCATGTCTCATATGTCACATAATGACACTGAGCTGTGAGTAGTCTTGCTGCATATCATAGGCTTGTCACTGTTATAATTTATGTAGTGTTATGTAGTAAGAAAGCAGCATGGATGTGGTAGCCCTGAGGAAAATACACTGCTACTTCCATTATAAGCTTATTTTGCAGGTCATAAGTTAATTATTCTCTGACCTGTACAGAATAATTACCAGGCAGTCCCAGAGAACACAGAACCATTATTTCTTTCAAAGTTTTGTGAAGCCCATTGCTCCTCCCTTAGCAGCCCTTAAGTGCTGTAGGAAACAAACTTTTTTACCCCATGCCTTGCCTGTAAAAGGAAGAAACCATCTATTTATTTTGAGGTAAGCAGGCACCAGGTTTTAAAAGATTTTTACACAGAGGTGGAAGCATAAAAGGCAGACCCAGAGCTGTTGTCATCACTCTCTTCATACCTGTTGTTGTGGATTAAAAAAAAAAAACACCCACAAACCCAAACAAAAAACAAACAAACCAACCCAAAACAACAAAAAGCTATGAGCAAAAGGGAAACAAATATGTCGTGTACTTTTATTGCTTCATTTGTCTCATGAATTCAGTAGAGTGGTGTCTCCCACACACAGGAAGTGGAACCCTTTAGAGGAAGATTTTGACTGCAAACAGCAGACTCGGAAAGCAAATCAGGAGATGACAGCCAGTGATGCTGAAGTGGCCCCTCAATGTCCATGTGTTTACATACTGAAACATCCTCTTACATGCCCCAATTCACTCATAGGACCAAGTAGCATAATTTATTTTCTGGAGTGAAAGAAACAAACTGCAGCCTTTTTTTTTTTTTTTTTAGGCTTTTGGCAATGGTAATATTTGCATATCAGACATCATCTAAAGCATAAAAAGAAGCCCTGTAAGATCTCTCTTCTTTGATTGAATAAAAAAGGTCTGATCCTCCATCCACTTTAATGAAGCTTTTTGACTCTGAAGGGAGGCATGGAACCGCTCTTGCTAATGATCTCAGCTTCCAACTCACTAGAAAGTACTGATAATAGGGTAGGTTTTCACATTCCATTAGCAGAAGAAAGGGTTTTTCACCTATCTGAGATGCCTTCAGGTTTGATAGCACCGCTGAAATGCAATGTATAAGTAGGGACCTCTGTCTGGTAGAATGTGTTTCTTGTTTCAGTGTCACTGTCCTTGTGAATTGTCTAAGTTAGTGGATGCACTTTGAGGTTATTTTACCAACGAGAAATGGTAGCTCTGGCTGCTTCATTGCCATCCAAAGCAGTCATTCACTAGTGAGGGTAAGCAGTGAATTTTGAGATGCCATTAGGCAAAAGACTTATTACCTTGCTGTATTTTATGTTATTGTTTGAAACTGTGGCCCTGTGGATCTGCAGAAATCTACTTGAGCATCACTGACTTTAGCTACTTGTTTGGTCTTCATAAAAACATCTTGCTTTTCTCCCTTTATTTCGGGCAGGGAGCTGTTGTAGGATTGGATTACTAAGGGCATTTCTGCACTTTTTACCGACAACTGTTTCTGGAAATCCTGCTGTAGGTGACTGGTGCCATTTGAAAATATCAGCTGGGTTGTGTGCAAGTTGAGATGCTTACCTCACCTAAAATCATTGCCTCAGGTGCAGTATCTCATGCCTCAGGTGAAAGAGAGAGAACAGGGATTTTAACACATTTGCCAAGTAGCTTGTTATTGCCTTGGGCTATATCTTCTTTGCAGTTTGCTCTGTTAAACCCTATGATGGGTACAAGCTCTTCTCATGCCACCTCTTAGTCTACTGTTTGCCCAGGGCTTGGGCAACACTTCCCCCACAGAGAGATTGTGAAGCTTGTTCAGTGTGCTGTTTTCCACAATCTGTGTGATACTGTTGATTCACCATTTGGAGAAGGGTATTAGACTGTGAACTACTCATTGGATTCAGCAAAGGGAATTTGGCATAGTCGTCTTTGCTGTCTTGTCCTCTGCCAAATCTGAAGGGAGAGGAAACTTCTATTTGTTGCAAGTTTGTATATGTTCTACTTGATAATAGCACTTGATGAGGCTCCTTCTCTAAATGACTGCCACCATTAGTGAAAGGAATTTCTTGACTTTCCCAAGATACTAATGATTAATGACCTTTCTCTTGCACAGTGAGTATTCCTAAAGGCATATGTTGGAGAAGGGCACTGAATCTCCTATGTCACAAATCTTTTTGCCTTGATTGCAAGATTGCTTTTCTACTGGAATTAGACTATTTATTTAATGGTGGGTTCTAATGATTCTCAAGGCAGGTAGCTTCACTGCCTACAGCTCAGCTAATGCAGAGGCCCTAAAGTGCTACTGGTGACAAGTTTTGCAGTATTGTTCTGTTGCTGCCTTTACCTGCTGTATGCCTAGCAAAGGTGAAAGTTACAAAGACTTCGAAAATTCCTGCTAAGCATCAGTGGCTTGTATTTATTAAAAGGAATGGAAGCGTAAAAGCCAGGATGTAAACAGAATGGATTTTTTGGGTAAAAATGTGTTAGCTCTTTTTTTTTTTTTTCTTTCCCCAAGCATCAATACAATTCTTTATGGTAAAAAATTGGAGTGTTATCATGCATTTCCTTTGGACAAGTCAGAGAAAAGAAATTGCAGCCCATTCAAGATATTGCACCATGCCAGCATTTTTCTTTTATACAGCTTTCCCTCCCCATGAAAATAGTTCTCTACCAAGGCAATTGAATGGGACAAAAATGATTTATGTAGGCTGCGTGGAGAGAAAAGGCTTTGTTAGGTTTCAGGGAAGATGTGGAACACTGACGGTGAGAAACAGCTTGGCTGATACATGGGGAATCACAATCCTCTCATTAAATCTCCATGCCTATGACCAGACGTGGCCTCACTTTGCATTTGCTGCTTGATTACTGAATCTATGAAGCTGCCGTCTGGAAACAAAAGGCAGTAAATCAAATCAATGGGCGTCTTTCAATGGGAACCAAAGAAGCTTGTGACGTTGTATTCTCCTTTGGCTCATTGTCTGAATGTAGCAGATGCTAAAACCTGTCCATGCACATTTCTGCTTACATATAGAAGCATAAATATAACTCAAATTTTTAACTCTTCATGTAATCTGTCATGCTCTCCTCCCAGATAACATATCCATGGGAAAATCAACCCCTTCAACTAGTGGAGAACTTTATTTCAGCATCTTTTTTTTTTTTTTTTAATTGCTTAAATCATCTTGGACTGTGATAGGGATAGTGAAGCAGGGAGTAGAGCTGGTTTGAAGCAATCTAATTCAGCGTTACAGAGAAACAACTGTGCTGACTATCGTCTGATAGTGCCCATTCTGTGTGGGCAAAAACATTGGAGATATTTCTGATGTTGCACTCTTTGTATTCATATTATTTGAAGTAGAACTCTGTCAAAGGGCCAGAACTTAAGTACTGAATTAAATTTTAAGAGGTTTATTATATAGACTCTAACTGTTATAATGTGCATCTCTGGGTATTTGAGAGCTGGTTGAACTTTCTGTGAAGGAATAAGCAAAACATTTTTTTGTAAATACATATACACATAAATAACATAATACAATGTATTTAAGCGTGTGTGAGAATATATGTGTACACAATAACATCTGCATGGGCTTTCTGGATAGCAAATATAAGTTGAAGGCATAACATCTCTTGTCTTTCTGATGTGTTGCGGAAACCCAGTGATACCGTAAAAGTCAGATGATAAGGAAAGCCCTCTAGAGCTTTTTTTTAGTTTTAGAAGGCAGATATTCTTTATTACACTGCTGGACTGCACTGGGGTAGCTCCACCGTGAGTGCTCCAATGAACTAGCCAAATCACACAGCTTATATTCAACAAAGTTATACATATCCATGAGTGCTCCAAGAACTTAATCTAAATATGCATGAGATGGAAATATCTATTCCACATGCACAGTTGACTGCTTCGGGGGTCAAGAGATGAAGTAAGTAGTCTTCTTCGCTCTGTCCGCTGGTTAAAATTTGTGTTTCCCTTGTCCATGTATGGTCATTGATTGAATCAGCTCGTCAGTCTTCCGGTCTCGGAATGTTACAAGGAGTCAGTTTAATCTGGTCCTCCAGTATTTATCTAGGTACAAACTAGTTCCTGTTATCAGTGATTTATACAGGAGGCCTGACATGTTTGCTCAAGGTCTGTTAATCCCAGCAGTTAAGGAGTTACGTGTACTATTGTCAGTTCTGCTCAGCAAATGGTGAAAACTATCTTTGCAGGGGAAGGGACGCTTATAAAGATGCAAGGGAAACTTAAGAATGCAGGTAAAGCTTCTACAATATCAAAAGTAGGTGAGCCAAAGCTTTCAAAGTTTTCTCTGCAAAGGGTGAGTATCCTGGAAAGATACCCCACTAATGATGGGCAGTATCAGATTTGATTTGACTAGACAGTCCAACAAGTTTGTCTCCAACTATCACTGCTTTAATGATAGATTCGGTTAGCATCTTATTTTGACTACGTTGCTTTAGTCTGGAGGGAACCATATGTTGCACTTCTTTTTTGGACTTGGTATCACCAGCATAACATCATAGCTCCCAAACCGTTGGTGGCATGGTATGTAATCCGTATATATCATCACACTACATGATGTAGATGAAATTCTACATGTAGAATTTCAGAGAGAAATTGTAGACGTAGAAACGTTCCTACAGGTCTGGTAGAAACTTCTGTCTCTAACTGTCCACCAAAAATGGGCAGACTTTTCTTCTTTTCCAGAAAGGTATTTTGTTGTAACTCCAAGCTATCCACTGAAGTCTCTCACAGGGAAAGTGCATGCAAATCTGGGCTGTGTCGTGTGTCCCACCTCAAGGATATGAATATTAATTCCCAGAGATATTGAAGAACTTCCCAAGCCTCTTTGTCCCACATAAGTGTTATCTGTCTCTTCAGAAGACCTCTATAACTTCTGGACTTTTAAACAAGAAAACACTCCTGTTCTAAAGTCTGCGGCTGCTAGATTGCAGCTGCCCTGCTTGTTTAATTTCTCTGGACAACTACTGGGATAAAGAACTGACAGTCAGATTTGAAACACTTTATGGCTTCTAGAGGTGAGCTGTCACAGTACATGCTTTATCTTTATCCTACCTGCAGATAGTCTTCAGATCCTGGATATGGGCTGCTTCTTACTTAACTGATGTTCCTGGCAAATCCAGGGAATCCTAGAAAAGTCTCTTGCAAGTCTCAGCATTTCAGAAAGCCCCAGAAGTCTCAAATATGACATCTTGAAGACTGAAGAAATGACTACATCTAGGTGTGTCTTTGTCCTAAGAATGTGCCCAAGAAGTTGTCTAATTATAATTGAGCAGAAATTTGTGAGACCTTCTATGAGGCTTTGGGAACCAAGGCTTTCCAAAGGTTCATAACTTGGCTGAAATTGGACTGGTGTCCCTGGGAAGTACGAGAGGCACATTCTCCAGCCCTTCTGAATCTAAATCTTCACTCAGAATTGCTGGGAACAGGTTAGTGCATAGATAAATTATACAGAGGGATGCTTTTTTAGCATTAGTAAGACAACATATTTTCCTCAAACTCCACACTATTTTGCTGGAAAGCTAAGGAAAAATCCAGCATAGAAAATGCCATAACAGCAGAAAGTGGTCAAAGTAATAAACAAAAGAAACAAGGTGTTCCGATGGACTTGAGGCAGTCTGAAGTACAGACTCTGCTCCTGGCACTGGGTGTGATGTATCGTCTTGTAAATTCCAGTTAACCCTACATCAGCTATGTACAGAGGGTGTGTCTATGCTCCTGTATAAAACCTGAGACCTCTGGGACCTTGTCCGTTAAACAGTTTGTTGGCCCAATAACACAGCTCACGTGGCAGAGCTGTATATTAGAAATCAATACAGCTGCACTACCCTTATCCTGGCAGAAGGGAAAGCTCATGGGACTGATTAAGTTCTCTCTGCTGAAAAAGCTGCTGCATCCTGAAAAGTTTTAAATAAATGCCATGTGTGTACAGGTAGTTCTGTATTTAATTCGGATGTCATAAGAGGCTTGTTGTACACTAAATAAATGCATCTTGATTATAAATAGCTTATTCGCTGTAAACATGTATCTTATTGCATAGATTTTAAATCTCATGGTAATACTGTTTTTTAACTAGTATGATGAGCTGTCATAGTGAATTGTCATTGGCCAAATTTTCTTGGTGGTGTTGTGAGTGTCTAGATTTAGTTATCCTTTTACCATCACATCCCCAGAATGCTTACGGAGTGTTTTGATAAACCCGATAACGTACGTATTCCTTGTCACTTGCCTTGACAGGCTCAAAACTGTTTCGCTTTCCGTCCGAAGCCCTCAATGATACCAGCTGGTCAGACTCTTCCCTGAGGCTGGTTTTTTTTTTTATGAAGGAGAATCTCAGTTGTCTCTCAGTTGTCTTTGGGAAAGCACAAAAGTGGAGTATATTTAACTGATTACCAAATTTGTAGGTGACCAAAGACTTTGGTGAATTAGGGTTTTTAATGGGGACCAGAACTTCTTGCTACTCTGGACGCTACTGTTAATGAGGAGTCAGAGTAAGGACTCAGAAGTTTGTCTGTGGTGGTGCATGGATTTTTTTGTGTGATGCTATATGCTGCTGATGGTAGTATGGATACTTTCTGCCAGCCCTTGTGATGCTGAATGCAGGTGACGTGTCTGATGAGTCAGGTCTGTCCCTAAATGCCCCTTAAGAATTCAAGGCTAAAATATCACAGAGGACCTAGCTGGGAAGGGAACTAGAGCTGCCTTGGGGCCAACATGTGTGTGTCTTTCCTTTTTCAAGAACCGAACTGGAAGGATCATGCAAATGGGAACGCACGTGCACCTCCACACTTGCATGTCTATATTCTCTGATATTTTGTATGTGTGTATTACTGAGCAGCAACATCCCCCCCACCTGAAAAAGAAATGAAGAGAAAGAAAGTCTCTTGATTTATGCTGCCCAGTAAATTACTTAGGTGAAACTTTAAGTAGTGACTTGTGCGATTCCCAATTACTGTTCCCAGCAGAAGCGGGGAGAAAAGGGGAACCTGCCTTCTTGGTAAGATGTGAGTTAATAATCAGTTTCATTCACAATCTCCATCTCTTCAAAGGAGTTGTTAATAAGTGTTTGTCTTCTCTTTCCCTCCCACTCCTTTCCCCTAGGAGCTAGCAAGAGACACAGACAGCACAGATAACAGAAGCAAAATTGTAAAGGAGAGAAGAAATCCCCAGTGGAAATTCTTTAATCTGCCTCTGGAAAGGGCAATTTGTGTTAATAGGACAAAACTGTAACATTTAATATTAATTATAGGGGTTTGGGGAGGAGCATGTGAAAGGATGGAGGCAGAGAATAGACTGGAGGGAAGGAGAGATTTGACTGCAACAGTCTCTTGCTGCAGTAGGAAACAGAGCAGCCAGAGGAGCCCTGTCTCTTTGGTCAGCGAGGGGAAGTTCATCCAGACCCTCATACCAGTTGAGTTCTGGCAGCAAAAGAGCTTCATGTGTTGAAGACAGATCCAGTTTCTCTGCATATTCCTGATGTTGAAGTCAGAGGTTGCTGAGTTCAGTCAGTAAATAATAAGGTATGTTAAAGATGAGGAAAAGTGTGTGGATTGGATTTAATGCCATGGGAGTCTGTTTACTTGGGCTCTAGTGTATCTCAGCACGTACAAACTTAGCACATTGGAAGCTCTGTGGTGAGTGGATGCCCACTCTTGTCCCTCGGCCCTTCCTGTTGTGCTGGTCCCCACAGATTACTGCTGCTTTTCATTCGCATCGGGACACTGAACTGGAAGGTATCAATTTGCAGCTACCTCTGCTTCTCTTTGTGGTCATGTTTATTCTTTGTCCAAAAATTCTGATTGCATTTAGGCCCAATTCCTGTACATACCAAAGTGGATTTAACTACTATCAGCCTTTCAAGCTTTTGCATGACAGTTGAAGATTTTCTCAGGTTATGGTCAACAAGTAACATTGAATCACAGAATCACTCAGGTTGGAAAAGACCTTTGAGATCATCGAGTCCAACCATAAACCGAACACTGCTAAACCACCCCTAAACCATGTCCCTCAACACCACTTCTACTTGTCTTTTAAGTATCTCCAGGGATGGTGATTCCACCACTTCCCTGGGCAGCCTGTTCCAATGCTTGACAACCCTTTCCATAAAGAAGGTTTCCCTAATATCCAACCTAAACCTCCCCTGGTGTAACTTGAGGCCGTACTGGCCTGTCTCATGCTCATCTCTTGCACGCTTGAATTAACGCAACCCTATCAGTTTCAGCTCTTGCTTAGGCTTCTCACGTGAATACCGCGTTTGGTTCCAATTTCTTTTTTCCAAAGTGTGATAAAATGATGATAGGAGATTTAATTTTCAGAAAGGGACACCCAGGTAGGCAGCAAAATGCCAGCTGTTGGGTAGATTAATGTGGGAAGGTTTCCTATCAGACGTTCAGAGTCTCTGTTACAGATAAGCAATTTTTCTTTTAAAAAAAAAAAATAAAAATACATATAAATGCCCCTTTGCCGATGAAGCATCTTGGTGATGTTCCATTATAAGCAGGACGAACATGAGCTGGATTTCATCTGACCTTTAAATTACCTCCATTTTATCAGTTCCATTTTATCAGAAGCTCTTTAGAGAATGAGCCCCTGCTTGGAATTAATAGATTCCTTCATGGCAGGAATCTGACACAGGCCTGTGAATAGCCCAAGCAGAGTGCGTTTTTCCAGAAGACAATGTGCCTGCAACAGAGGAGTACCCTGGCATATAGGAGGGATGCTTAGTAGGGTTGATTTTTTGCCCTGATTTTGCCTGTATTCTTTATAGAAGAAAGTTCATCACAGGCAAACAGTGACAGAGGCATAAAATCCGAATTCTTTCTTCTCTCTGCACTGCAGACCTGTGGGGGCAGAAGATGGACTATCTCCTTAGCATCCAAGAATGAAAGAAAATAACCTCCTACATTCTGGAGGTAGAAATCAAATAACTAGATGTGTTGAGAGGTTGAATCTAGGGATTAGTAGGGAATTATACTGGAGGTTTTTGCTTTCTGTGGTGCCTAGTGCTGGCTGACTTATGATGGTTGGATGTGGGACAAAAGGCCAGCAGCCATATGTAGCCCTTGCAGTGAAGTGGTTTCCTGGACAGGAGCATGAGGGGTGCAGGGATTCTCATCCTCAAGTCTTGATCTACCTCTTGTTGGCACCACTTCTGGGGCATAAACAGCCCCCAGGAAACATTGAGGTTTTGCCACTGCTCTCATGCAGCAGTTCAGATCCAAGCCATGGTGGTAAATACAACTTTAATTTCACAGAGAGGTTGTGTTCAGGAGATTAAACAACGCAGAGGAACTTGCAAGGACCAAGCCTGCTTTCCTGGCCACAGTGGAGCTGAGGATACAGTCTGTGCTTAAATTTCAGTGGGATCTCGTAAGGGACAGCTCTTGGGATCTGTATGACACAAAAAGGATCTGAAGGGCTGGTATGGATTTCTAGCAGAAAGTTGCTTCGTAGTTAGTTGGATGTTTTTCCTGACTGACCTTTTGTTGTGTGATTAATCACTGGTGTGTGCACGGACAGATGAGTTTTGCTGTCGAGGCTGTGATTCGTCATATTGGTTCCTGGCAGCCTCATCTATGTAAAAGTTAAATTTCTTAAAATTGTACTGTTAGAAAAACTCCAGAGTGAATCACAGTCTCAATGTTATATGTTTTCTTTTGCAGTCATTTTCTGATTGATCTATGTGTTTACAGAGCAAGACGTCACATGTCTGGTTGTCCCTCCCACCTTGATCACCTTAGGGCTGCTTTAAAGAATGCTACTTCTGCATTTGGTGAGGAAGATGGAGTTTTATAATGGTGAAATATCCTGTTGATAGTAGTTAATTTCCTTGTTTAAAAAAGAATAGACCTATTTCATCTTCTAATTTAATGATAAATTGCAGTGATTCATCAGGGAAGGAGCGTTTATTAATAGAGAGAATAATAAATGGGCTGCTGAGAGAGATGAAAAAATAGTTTTGTCAAATAAGGGGCTTGGGGGGCGGGAACACAGAGCATTAAGTCAGAACTGAAATCTTCAGAATCAACGTTATCTCTCTGTACCCTACACATCACAACAAGGTCCTTCTCTCCTTGTCTCAGACTTGCTGCTTTAGGTTAGATTTATATTGTAAATGATCCACGAAGAGAAATGCCTAGGGATCCCCTGTATGCTCTTCAGGTCAGTGTCTCCCGATGCAGAACAGGCACAGAAATATTCTGAGAATATTTTAAGTGAGGGGAACTGAAACCATCTATGGGTTTGGGTTGAATGTATGGAATTTGTTTCTGACAAAACTTCCAATTATAAGTTGAAAAACACAAAGTAATTGATCTTTCATATAGAAAATGGAATCTGGAATTGCAGGGTCTGGTATTGCCTTTGTAGAGAGAGCACACGCTAAGTCATCCATGTAGTGATTTCCCTCCAGTACTCTGAAGTGGGATTCTTCTTAGATTCAGGTTCACAGTAACTTGTCAAGTTTAACACCTGTCCCTGCAAATGCTGATTAAATTTGCTGGGGACAAAAAGTGGGGGTGTGCTTTTCCCAAAGCTGCTGACAAAGTCCTTGTTAGGAAATTTTGCTTAGGCGTGGAGATGCAGTTCTTATTTCCCCTCATGGAGGGTAAAAAAATGAATCTGCATTTCCCTTTTTCTGGCAGGGCTTTTATTGATCAAGGGACAGGCAGAAGCTATTAATCTTTTGCAAACATCTACCCCTTCAAGTCTTTTGCTTCTCTCAAGGGAGACTGAGGTGGAATATTTTTCCTGTAGGCCACTTGAAAGATTCCTTTTAGCAGATAAATGGGATGCTTTAAAGTTTTTTGTTTTGGTGACTAAAATGTTAAGTTTTGATAAGATTTGTGTGCTACCTTTTTCTTGCTTGGGCCAGCAGCTAAACCAGTTCCCCAGCACTAGTCTGCTTTCCAAGCCCCAGTACTGGTTCTGAATAGGCAGGGTGGTAGTAGCCCAGCATTTCTGTCTGCCACACTTGTGAAATGATGAGTGACCCTCCTGGTGCTAGTTAACAAACGGTTATTAATCATGATTGCTGTTCATTTCCTTTGACAGAAGGAAAAGGCTGGGAGATGCAGTGCTCTGCCTCTCCTTCCCTCAGAGGAGGGGAGAAGATGGGTCAGGGGGAGGCATCACCTGCTGCTGCACGGGAAAGCTGCCGATGTGGGTGATGCTATTTAAGGAAACACAGATTAGAAGAGAGGAGGGAGAGGGAAAATCCCTCTATTAACAAACTCATTAGTGCTGGGAAAAGTCAAACCAAATTGCTCTTCAGAAAAGCACTCTCTAGCTAGATTTATTCTTCTCTGTAATTAAGGCCAAAACAGGATGGAGTGTGGTACAAGCATAGGTTGAGAGAGAAAAAATGGTCTATTCAAAGCCTAATTACTCAAGTTGAGAAGTGGCGTTTTTTACCAAAGAGGGAATAACATCCCGGTGCTGTTACTTCACCTAAAGAGCCTGCGCTTTCCTTGCAGGCTGTCTATAGATCAGAAATACTGGGAAGGAGAAGATTTAAAGGGATTTAAGCATGACAGATGAGAGGTAGGATGCCTGGATATGTTTGTGTGCTGAAACTTAGACTGCACCTGGACCTACACTGGCGAGGTGCACATACATCTTCATTGAGTCATATGGACTTAGTAACACTGATGCTGCGAACCATTGACGTGCTGGCAGAGGTCAGGGTTGCGCATCCTTAGCAGAAAAAAATAAAGATAGCGCCTTGTGTGGAAGTGATGTCAAGCCACAGTTATTGCTGGATATCCTATTGCTTTCAAGGGAGGTTCTTCCCTCGAACTTCAGTTGAGTACTTAGTACCCTGTGGTCGCTGCCGTGGTACGGAGCAGCAAGGAGGGGAGCAGAACCTCCCGTAGCAGGGAACACACATTTGGGCTTCATTTCCCTGAGCTGAGGAGTCTGGGCTGAGCTGCCAACAAAGTCATCCTTTGCAGAAACTGGTGCAGAAGTGTGAAAAATATGGGTTCTCCAGGGAAAAGTGCCGTTTAGTTGCATGTCCAGGAGAGCCTCTGAAGACTGCACTAGTTGCAAAAGCTTTTGTCTCTGCTTCTTCAAACACAGCCGCTTGGAGGTTTCCTTTGAAAGAGGCTTTTTGGTGTGTTTCTTTCAAGTGGCAGGAGTTGTGTGTTTGAGCCGCAGGTGGCCTGCTTGGAGTCTGAGCGGAGTGTGTTTGTAAGGGCTGGGCAATTTGAAACTTCCTGAGTAGAGAAGAAACATCGGAGACATTTAAGGCTTATCTGTACCAGGATGTGTCCCCGACTTCAAAACCACAGTGCAAATTTAAACTGTTTTCATCAAAGATGTATAAACCTCTTTGTGAAGAGTCACAGCTGGCTTTAAAAGTGACTTTTTTTTAATGTAAGTTATTGATCACAGTATAATCGGCTTAGTTTAGTTTAAGTCTTCTTGAGTTTAGCAGACTGTTTAAAATGTATTTAAAGCAAATAAGGTAATAAAACTTAAGGTGGTACCATTACTCTTCTCCTATGCCTGCCATCAGTATGCAGTTGTACTCTTCATCTTGCAGATCTAGCTCACACTGTCCTTACATAGAAATTTCTAACCATCCCTTATATGTTTACTTCTAACATGTCTACTTCTCCATGGGGCCTCAGATCAGTGGCCAGCCATGGGTAGTAGTGCAGTTTGAAAGCCCTGCAAGCTCCCCCAGCCTGTTTAAACATCGGTAGCTGTCCTGAGACTGGTTTGAAATCCCCTGCAGAGCTCTGGTGCTTTCTGTTTCTTGGCTGATCCTACAGTAGTTGTTCTGAGTCAGAGAAAGGGCCAGCTATGAAATGCTGATCTCCAACACTGTCAGAAATAGATGTTTGTGGAAGAGTTGGAAGAATGGAGTAAAGATTTCCAGCAGTTTGCACCTCAGCAGCTGCTTGAACCAGACCTAGTATCTTTGTCTTGATGGGTTTTTTTCCCCCCTCGAACTTGTCCAGCTGCTTTCTGAATCCTGATAAGCATTTGGCACGCTGGAACCTCCTGTGGCAAGCAGTTTCATGCCTTCTATGATGGCATGACTGGCTGGGTAGATGAGAGGAGAGTAGCTGACGTTGTTTACCTGACTTTACTTGACTTCAGCAAGGCTTTTGACACTGTCTCCCATAACATCCTCATAGGTGAGCTTAGGAAGTGTGGATTAGAAGAGTAGACAGTGGAGGTGGGTTGAGAACTGGCTGAATAGCAGAGCTCAAAGGGCACGTGTCAAGACGGTGAGGCCAGACTCTTTTTAGTGGTGCCTGGCAACAGGACGAGAAGCAACAGGCACAAACTAGAACACAGGAAATTCTGTCTGAACATAAGAAACAACTTCTTTACTTTGAGGACTCTGCCACTTTGACAGAGCACTGGAACAGGCTGCCCAGAGAGGCTGTGGAGTGTCCTTCTCTGGAGATATTCAAAACCTGCTTGGGTGTGATCCTTTGCAGCCTGCTCTAGGTGAACGTGCTTTGGCAGGGGATTTGGATTAGATGATCTCCAGAGGTTCCTTCCAATCCCTACCGTTCTGTGATTAACAAAGTACTGTGTGAAGCTTCTCCTCTTGTTTGCTTTGAACCTCTCACTTGCTGGTTCATTTGATGCCACTTTGTATGCTGGGAAGATGGTGAACAATTTCCCTCTTTGCATTGTGCTATATTACAGATTTCACACTCCTGCTCAGCTGACTCTTTTCTGCTCTCAGGTGCTAGCTGCTTAGGTTTTTCTTGTGCAGAAGTTCAGGAGACTTGGTAAGATTGCAGAAAGTGGGGTGGAAAACAGGGTTTGACCAAAGTCTACATATACAAAACTATACAGGCTGGCTGGGAGTTTTACCCTCTTGTGGTTTCCTTCCCTTTTTGGTCCCCCTCACCAGTAGGCAGCTGTTGTCTGAGCTGCATAGGCCCTGTGTGGCAGTAACCAGTGCTGATGAAACAGTCGGAAGGAATAGGGATAACTTCTATCCAGATGTCACACAGATGTGCATGGAGGGGAGGGAAAGGAACGTCTCCATTCAGCAAGATGAATGGAGTTCTCTCTCAACTCATTAAAGCTTGGTTTCCCATGAAGTGCCAGACACACGTATGCACTTGTTCAATCACTTACTTGTGTTAGATGCCTGGAAAGGAGCAAAGTCCTCATGCTGCTCTCCCTGGCACTGTGACCTGATTTGACACTGTCACTAAGGCTCGTGGGCCTTTATGGATAGCATAAATATCCAAAGGTTACTCAATTAGCTCTTTGTCTTTCACTTGTACAGCTCCCATAGCTGTCACAGCTGAATGCCTTCAACAGTATCTCACAGCAGCATCTAACACAACCCCCTAGATTACTCAATTCTTTCAGAAGAGGCCCACAGGGGCCTGGAGCCAGTGGCTAAGAGTGGCTGGTACGACTAGAGCTGTGGCAGAGTTTGGCAGAAGTTATCTTTTCCAAACAATATTTTTCCAGGCTGGAGAATATGCTTGTGGTATAGAAGACACACTGTCTTCTACCTTGCTTCTTTGGGAGCATCAAGGCTCCCATAATCCTTGACAGCTTTTGGCAGCTTGATGTTTCTCGTAGAGGTAAAGAAACACCATGGTGGCAGGTATCAACTCCAACAGTGATGTTGGTATGCGGCTGGGGTCCCTCAGTGCTACTGAAATACCAGATTTCCTTAGCTGATAAATGCTATAATTTGTAGCAAAATTCCACTGAAGAGAGCAACATAGCTTCAAGCTGATTGACAAAAACCCTGTTTAGCCAAGCAATATATGTAACAGGGGAATAAAAGAATTCATAAACCTTATTGCTCTTTCTTGCAGTGAGGCTGTGGTGAGATGACCAGGCTTCCTGATCTCACATCCACTGAACCTGACTGTATGAAGCAGTATGTACAGCTCAGTGCTTCTTCTATTGCATATTGTGTGTGGGTACACAGGCCTGTCTCCATGGAATTGGATTTGGAGGAAGTTGTTCTGTCAGTTCAGCCTCAAGTGTAAATTGAAACTGCTGTAGAAATGGCCTCTCAGCAGGACTGGTAAGAAGCCAGTTGTTTACAGAAGTTTTCCTTGTATACCTCATTGCAGTCTTCTCCTGAACTTATGGCTCTGAGGTGTTTTAGAGAGGAATAAGAGTGTGCATATGGAAAGGAAGTTTAGTGAAATTTGCCATGGTAACCTTGTTGAACTCCCATGTTTGAAGACTTGCTTTTCCCACTGTAACTGAGAGCACATTCATGGCATCTGCGTTCTGAGACACCTTTACAGAGGACTTGGGACACTGTCTGCTCTGTCCTTTGTTCTTCATCATCCTAGAATCTACAGCGTTTGATTTCACAAACAACAGAGTCTTAGGGAGTGAATTGAGACAGCTCTTGTTCACTTCTGTTACCCTGTTGGATACCTGTTCTTGGTATGGTTTGGGGGTGCGTAATATCCCTTAACTTCAAAACAGATGTAGGGTGTTGACCTGACAGCTTCTCACTGGTATATTCCCTTTTTGTCCACTACAAGAGAGTTTCCACTGAAGATATGATGCTGCCTCTGACACACCACCAGCACTGGTTGCTCTTACTGGCTTCACTTCCCTGTCTTAGTTGCATATGTAAAAACCTGGCTTGGCCACAGCCTCCTTTTGCTCCTCCCTCCTTCTCTGTTTGGAGGAAAAAGGAGGTTAAATTTGAACCAGGACCATCTTGTAGGCCAAAAGGGCCCCAGGGATGATGCTATTAATGTGCAGGCTACAGACAAATCAGCAACATTTAGCCCATATTTTGTTGCCTTCTTTTCAGTTGTTTGTGAAGTGTGTGAATTCTGTGTTTGAGGTTCAGTCCTGCACAGAAACAGAACGGCTGCTTCGCCCTTCAGTGTCCTCCTAGATGCTGTCAGTGTTGCATATATTTCCCCATGGTGCTGTTTCTCTGGGTATATGTGTGCAGCAGCATAGACAGCTTTAAATTAACTTACTCGGATCTTTGTAGCTGTCAGACATTTGGCAGCAGTTTGGTGCTGTTGTCCATGCCGCTGCATTAACAGGCCTGCTGTGTGCTAGCTTGGCTGTTTTGGTGCCTTTTGAAGCGCCTCTGCCCTGTGGCAGGCGATGGGACTTTAGCACAGATTCACTGGCTGCCNGGGGGCGGGCAGAACTGGGTAAAAAAGCTGCACAGACGTTACCTGAGTTCTTGTGGGTCTACATAGCTAGTGTGGGTAATGGTAGTGATGAAGATGTCTGACAGCATGAATAGGTATACCAGGGTGCTGTCAGAGTTGCCCTGCACATGCTTGAAATTACCCCTTCACTGTCCTCAGATGGGACTAACCCTCTGGTATGTAGGATAGAAACAGCTGGACCTGGCTGTTGCCAGTGATTAAGTACATCACACTCAAGGATGCTTCTGCGGAACAGTCTCTGTGCTAATCAGGTGGTGCCGGGGGAGAGAAAGTGCCTCACTTTGCAGGTCCCAGGTTCTTCCAGGCTTGAGAGGTGGGAACCTGTCTCTAGTGCATCGGTTAACTCTAGTGTTAGGCCAGTACCTTGAGCTTGCAGTTCAGTCCTCTTTTTCTCCGTGTGTCTCGTAGCTCAGCTAATGTTTAAGCAAGGAAAAGCTTTCTGTCTCCACCTCTCAGCAATTTAACTTTAAGAGGACTTGGTGAGATGTAGTTTGCGTGGTGGTGGATGCATCTTTGTTTGGAGACATGTTAGTGCTGCAGGGATTCCAGGCAGGAGCCTTGGGAGGGTGGATTGCGCGTTGGGGAACTCACCTGGTGCTCTGCAGAGGTGCTGCTGCAGGGGTTGGGCGCAGCACTAGCACATGTGTCCCCCTGTGTGGTCCTGGGAGGATCCTGCTGCTGCCTACGGCCTCTCTCTGTCCTTCCTCTTCACCCTCGACTTAATGCAAACCTCCTATTTCTAATTAACTTTGCTTTCCAAAGTCATGTCTCTCTGCAGCACTGAGCTGTTTCCAGAGACACTCTGAGAGTACAGTGAGGGAGAAGGGAGACAAGCTTCTTATTGATAACAGCTATCTTTAACTCTACAAATATCCCAACCTCTGGGGATGTGCCTGAGCTGATGGAAGCATAGTTTATGTTGGTCCAGTTCCTGTGCAATACTTGAAAATTCACAGGAGAGTAATACAGAAGTTGTCTGTCTTCTCTAGGAAAGCAGAGCATGAGTCTTTGCTTTCTTGTATTTCCTTCAGGGAAAACGGGGTTAAGACTTGATTTATACAAAGAGAAAGGAAGGGAAAAAAAAAAAAAAAGACCAGTGTAATACGAAGAAGGCTAAAGTCCTCATGTCTTGAGATAGTTGCACAAACTAGTGGTGTGGAAGACAAAATAAATTGGGTACTGAACTTCTGTACAGCTGAATGTCTATGGGGCAACTGTAATTTTTGCTCTTGCACCTACGGGGCCAGGCATCCAGAGGGGACACATCACAGGAGTCAAGGAGCTTGTTTGACCTCTGGAAAGCACAGCTTTTGCAGCTCAAGGCAGTAAGCCAGAAATGAGAGAGGGTGAACAAACACCTGGAGCCTTGCGGTGGTACAGGCCAGATTGCCATGCAGTCACCATGCTAAGGAATTGTAAGGGAAGGAGGGGGACAGTGGGAAATTTACAGTAATGTTGTGATACTGTGGAGGGGGAGAAGGTGGTTGAGTTCTGAATGCTTTGGTTTTCCATAAGAGCAGCTATACCTCATCATCTTCGGTCGCCAGAGGCAGGACCCTGGGTTAGAAACTTCTGCCACACTGTGACAGTTGTTATTTTTTAATATTAATATACTTCTAATCAAGTTCCTACTGCAGCCCATCTGAGACAGCTTCTCATCAGTCTCCATTCACATATGGAGCCATTGCCTTGTGCTTCAGGGAATTTAACAGCTACATAGGTGCTTTTTGTGGGAGGGGGATACTTGTGTATGTAATAAAAGTAGAGATGAAATAGGTATTTAGAGTTAAATCATGATGACCTAAAGAATGAACTTAGTTCTTCAAATTTGTAAAGGTAGGCACTCTTTTTTTCTTTTCTTTTTTTGAAGTACAAAATTGTTACAATGTGCCTTTAAATTTGACACAGATCCTCAGAATTTTTGCAGACTATTCCCTATAATCAGGTCTTGTGCGAACCATTATTCTCAGGGTTTGAGGGGGCCATTTTAAAGTCCATGGTATCCTTAGTGAATCTGGACTGGAAGAAATGCAGACTAAATTATGTCTGGAGTGTTATGAAGATGGTGAAAGAAATGAGGCGTTTCAGATGGCTTCATGCTAGCAATGCTTCTGAAACTATCTTTCTGTTTGTGCATTTGTGAGCTCTTTGCTGTCCATGACTGGCTGTGTGGAGGGCAAAAAAAAAAAAAGAAAAAAAGAAAAAAAAACCCCCAACAACCAAAAAACACAACCCCCCAAAAACATTTCTGTGTGCGTTTGTGGATGCTGTTCAACAGCACAATGTATTTAGATAAGTTTCTGCTCTTATTATTGTTTGTGAATGTTCCTTTTCTTTTTTCCTTTTTTTTTTTCCCCCTTGAACCTTTAATTCCAAGGCTCAATTGTAACACGTATGCTAAAATTTCCTTCCCTGCTCTGTTGCAGTGGAAACAGACAGACTCATTAATGGACTCATTAATAATCTCCAGCCGGACACTGCCCAGGGAGATCTATGTGCTCTGAGTTAACATGTCTGTGGCTACCTCTGCCAAGTGGACATCTATTATTTTCTCACCTCAGACACAGAAATGACTCCCCTGACAGAGGCACTTTGCTATACCACAATACCCAGAGATTGCTGAATATTCATTATGTGACTACTGAAAGTGCTTTGCCAGCATATGGTATCGGAGCCAAGATGTTTTATTACCTCTTGCCTTTTGCTTTCCTCCGAGAAAGCAGTGTGGCTTCTACCGTCAGGTCACTTAACTTTCTCATCTGGGCGCCTTCGCTTGTGCTTTGCTTTGAGAAGGGGAACAGAGGGGAAAAAACCTTAATTTAGCTCTAGTGTTTTGGTTCCATGAAAGTAAAATTTAGAGCCCTCTTAGTCTGCTGGAAGATTGATTAAAGAAGACAAGCCTTTGAACTTTGTTTCAAACAAGGGATGGTTGTAATAACTGTAATCTTCTGCTTTATATTTCCCCATGTGAGGGAGGAACTCCATTTACCTTTCTGTCACAGGGAAAATGAGGGATGTAGATGGCTTGCATTCAAACAGCAGCAGCCACAGCATCCTCTTTGTACTTCCTAAAATTGCATAAGGCCATTTTGTGTTGCTTTACTGAGACTTAAAACTAGCCCACATTGCTTCATGGGCTTCTAGCCTGATTAAGGGTGAGCAGCAGAAATGACCCTACAAGTATGTTGCAGGATCATGGTCTAGGAACTCTATCTTCCAGGTGAAGAGAATATTAATTCCCTGGTATTTCCCACCCCATCGTGATTGCTGCTGATGTAAGAACGTCAAAGTGGCTGGGTCTATGCAGGGTGCTGTCTGTGGTCATCAGCCAACAATAGATTAATAAGTAAAATAAAAATATATATACATGTGCGAAACTGGTTATATACATAGTGAGCTTTCTTCTGGTCTGTGGAAGCAAATGACAAATCCTTGTGACCAAATAACTGTGTGCTCTTACAAACTTATGCAAATTTACAAAATTCCACTTCTGACAAAATCCTCTTTTAATCATTGTCATTGGAAGAAAAGAAAAAAAAAAACAAGAAAAAAGCAAAATGCATCTTTGATCACTGTGTAATTAATTGAGAATTTATCTTCATGGTTGTGTAAGATTACTTTAAAAAACAATTTTGCCTTACAGCCCCACTACATACAGTTTGAGAGATTTAGGTTCAATCCTTTCCTCTGGCAGAATTGGTTCAAACCTGCTTTAATTGTTTCACAGAAGATTTCAATACCAATGAGGTTGTAGGCAGGGGTTTTATGTGTGTGAACGAAGGCAAGAACTCCTGCTTCAGTAGTTGTACTTCATGTAAAATACTTAAATATTCAGCAAGGGAAAGAGCATGTCTCTACCCTGTGTAGGGCAGTCCTGTGTATTCTGGGCAGCCCAGGTACCACATCTGGTGAGCAAGAGCCCTGGGGAGTTTGTGGCTTGCTTGGTGGTTTGGCACATTCTTGAGAAATGTGAATTCAAATACCATTAGGTAGAAGGGGGACTGAATCCAAGTCCTTTGCCTGCGGTCTAGGACATGCAAGAAAACAATGTTGTTATTGTGTGATGTATGCAGTCTTTAACGCCTAACTAAAGCAGAGGGCTCAAATCACTGATAACCTGATAAGCTGTGTCCACTGTTGTGCTAGTTCTTGTCTCTCGTGAATTCTTTTTAATTTCAAGGTCTCACCCAATGAATTTAGTATTTGTGCTTGTTGAGATGCTGAGAAATATTTAACTCTAAGCAATTGTTAAAGCTCCATTGCATTGATCAAGACATTTTTCACTGATTGCATAATGAGATTTGACTTTCTACTTTTCCGTGTTCTGCAATTGATATTTTCCCTTCACGAAAGGAATTTAGATTAACAATAAACATGGGAATGGAATGACAAATATGTCTTATTTCTTGGATACTCTGCAGAGATCCCTTCATGCAAGATTTTATGTGCAAGCAATACAGGTAGGAGGATGTACACAGAAAATAGTACCAGCGTGGTAGTTATGTGGAGCTAGATTGTCTAGATTGTAAGTCTCTAGTCAAACTCAATATTACCATTGTAAGATGTTAACTCAGAACAATTATGCTATATTTTATTCTCTGTAGATCCTAGAGTCAAACCTTTTCCATTGATAAAACCATGTCCCCTAGTTCTCAGCTCAGTAGATATGCCTTCGTAATTACGTTTCCCCTGCACTTAAAAACTGCCAAACAGGCTGTTTACAGAAAATCTGTTCCAGCTTTAGAAGCAGAACAGAATAAACTAGCTGTGTCTCTGGCTATAGGCATCAGAAAATCCAGTTAAAGAACTGGATTTTCTAGTTACTTATTCAATGTTTGCCTTGGCTATATTTAGCCACACTTTGCAAAATAATAGGTTCATGTACTCTCTGCCAACAATATTAATATTTCAACATTGCATGGCTAAAACAGACTTCTTTATTTGTTTCAGTATTAATTCTTTTCATGCAGGTAAATACTGCCCTTAGCTTTGCGGTGGTCTGTGGAATGCTGTATTTTGGCTTGGTTCAGTTTTCACATCAGTGGAGGGGACTTATGTTTTTGCTTTTCAATGACAGGCATATCACAATCACATCTTGGTTTACAAGCAAACTAGAGGCTTGTCAAGTGGACCATATGATGGTTCTCCCAAACTCAGATGGAGGAACTATAACTGGAATAGACAATGACCAAGTCTGCGTGTAACTTGCTCTTCAGAGCAAATTTGCTAGTATTTATGCATCTGGGATGATGAAAAAATATATAATGATTTCTTTCCTTGCTTATAGTTCAGCTGGGCATTTTGCTGCATAATCCCATGATGTGTGGATGTACTCAGTAGTTATTTTAATGACTTTTGGTAGTACGAAAATTTCCTAGGAGATCCCAAAGCTCTTCTTAAAACAGTTAAATGCACATGCTAAATCCCACAGATACGTGTAGGGCAAGGTTGTGAAAGGATGATGATCCCAGGGCATGATCTGCAAGATAATGGCACTTTCTTTGATTCCTGTGAAACATCAGTTACATCATTCTACTTGCTTTATCCTTACTGTGGCAACAACCACTGAGCATCTGCAGATGAACCTTCTCAACTTAGTGGTGCCCCCTTTTCCTTCCAATTAAATCAGCTTGATCTGGTAGTTTTGAAGCTCTTTGTGTGTGTCATTCAGATATGTCAAGTCCATCCCCTTCAGTGCAGGCTCATAAAACCGAAGGCTCAAAGTGGTGCAGCATTCCTGAATAGCAGTGGAGCTCAAGAAACTAGGGAGTGTTGCCTTATTCAAACGTTGGGAGCAAGATTAAGTCAGAAGTAGTGTATGCAAATGAAACTCTGCCTATCAGTAATTAGTGGTGGCATGGAAGATAGAGCTTACAGAGCAGTCAGAGGCATTTGCAAATTCAGTAGGTAGGTAGTTGTTTTCACTTGTACAACAGGAGATGGATGGTGGAGATCTGCATTTATTGCCTTCTTTCACATTAAATTGAGACTATTTACCTTGTTAATGCTTTTTCATGAAAAAATTCTCCATTTACTTTGATGCAAGAAGCTGCTAGTGAAGAGTTCTCTGTGTATTTCAAGGTTATTTCTAGTTCCCTGAGATTCCTGCCCATGTTGGGTCCACATCAGTGAAGGCGAGGACATAGGTTTCATATAATGAGAATAGAAGCAGCTGCAGCCCCGCATTTAGACAGGCTTGGCTACCAGCATCACTGCATGGGTCTCCTGCATGAAGCAAGACGCAGGGAAACAGAGCAATACTATGTGAAGGTAGGAACGTCATCTTCATTACTGGGGTAGATTGAACATGGAAATGGGCATGACTGATAAAATGGATGTGCCTACTGTCAAAAAGAAAGACTGTCTCTGGACTGCCTGGTGTCAGGCGATGGGAAATTTATTCGTATTTGAAGCTTCCATTTTAGACATTTTCCAGTATTGGAAATTTACTACTGTTATGTGACTCTTAAATTTCAAAATAATTTAGAACTACCTTTGGGATCAAGATGTTCTTAGATTATTTGTATTATTTTTTTTCCTCTGGGACAAAAACATTTAACTTTTTAAGGAACAATGCCAAGCTTTTACCTTTTATGAGTCAGTATATTTTTAGCTAAATCACAACAGCCATGCTATCGTTTTGTTTGTTTGTTTTTTCTCATGACAAATAAAGGATTTTTGCTTCAAAAAGAATTTTTGAATAAAAGCCATTTCTCTTTATCAGTAAGGAATTAAGCCACTGTAGGAATCCTTTGATTTCTTCAGTGTACTAAAGGTAGAGCACAGGGGATGTTTAATTTCGTGGTTTGGTATTTCAGAGGCAGTGAACACTAGTGGTTAGATCAGCTGATAGTGAATCAGAAATCACACCATTTTGTGTAGCTTTTGTGAAATCCTTTAAGTATTATTTTGCCTTATTAACCCCTTTTGATAGGACATTATTTATACCCTAGTTGAAAATGGGGATAAATCCTTACAAATGGCAAATCCACTAAAACTCAGCAAAAGACTATATGTAATTTAAAGTACAAAAATGAAAGGGGACGGACAGGATTTCTTCATGGACTGGTGCTACTAAACCATTGCTCTGACTCCATCTTGTTAAATCCACCCCAAGGATGGGGTGCTCTCTCTGAGATTAAAAATGGGACACTTAGACCAGGCAAGTACATTCTCTCATGAGGAAAAGTGTCCTCTACAAAGTAGGACAAGTGGATGAAGGGATGTTCTGGGACTGTGGTGTACTGGCATTTCCCATATTGCACTTGCTTGCAGAGAGCTAGAAGAGGTCAGTTCCAGGCTGGCAATTTTCTCTTGTCCTAAAAATCACCTGAGGAGCGAACAGGTTTGTGGTGGTTGGTTATTTTTGGAGGCTTTTTTTTCCCCTTTCCCCCAAACCCCTCTGTATGGGTAGTAGAATTGGAAAGGAAAAAAATTGGTGAATAAACATCAATCATTATAATCCCCTTCTTTCTATACCGTTCTGGAGGATCTTGGTATTCATGACTGTGTAGTTACAGGGACTATGGTTTCATCTCAGATAAAATTGTCCATGATACTGTGGATTACTTTTTAAAACAATCTCATATTCTCTGGGATGACCATTCAAACTCCATCCTGACAATGGCCTGGAGAAGGGAATTATTAGATGTCATAAAATGTAGAAGTAGCACTAATCAAAAGAGGGGCAACAATTTTATGAAAAACTCTACTCTGGTGAAAATTTCTGCAAAATTTGGAGCAAAATGAATGCTAGTTGAAAGGTTTTTATTTTCAGAAATAAGGTGTGCCAAACACAACATAATAATACTAATTTGAACCCATGACTCTGAAAAGGGTTTTGGCAAAAGGATATAGAAATCCTAATGAGAAGAAAAAACAGAAAAATATAAGATAGTTTCCCACAAGAAAATCGTTACCTCTTAACAGAAAATACTTCACTCATTCTGATGCATACACTTATGTTTATAATTCAGAAATTATTTAGGCTTTTATTGCACTCTGTATTTTAATGACCAATTGACATTTAACCACCTTGTGATTACTAATGCATTTAATTGAGCTTTCTATTCCTTCCTTACTTGAACAAAGGCATCCTGGATACACTAACAAAGGCATTTCATCTTCTTGCAACAGTCTCTCACTGACTTCATGCCGCTGATTTTAGAGGAGTTGCTCCTCTTTCTGTTTCCATGTGAGGAAAATGCAAATCGTCTTGCTTGTGCTGGAGAAGACATTTTTAGATCTAGCCAGTAATGCACCTTGCTTCCCAGGCTGAACAAGGTCACTGAGGTGATGAATGACACTCTTCTAACTCAACTCATGGGTGCAGTGTCCTGCACGGGGGGTGTCCAGGGTGCTTTGGGTACATTTTGCTCTGGAACTATTCAGCGTAGCTGGTTGGGGATGGCGAATCGCCCAGTGCTCTGAGAGCTAATGGAGAAGTTTGGTTACCTCCACACCAGCCTTCTTGGCTCTGGCACGCTAGCAGCGATACCGGTACTGGTCCCAGGCTTCAGACCCCCCTGTGGACAAAGGAAGACCTTCAAGCTTGCAGATCCCCCTGCAGGAGCCTCAAACCTGAGCTCTTGCACTGCAGAGTCTGAGCTCTGGGCCATCCCTCTAAACAGTGTGATTGACACGTAGCTAATAGAGGATTATAACTTCAAAATGAGACTATGCAGTGGGATCAGAGGAGTGTTTAAATAACAAAGAGTCTCTTTTTATGCAAATGTCCCAAGCAATAAAGAAAAAAAGAGAGGATCTCATCCCTCTCCTACCCTCTGAGAGTCTGGGAAGTGTAAGCAAATTGCTCCCAAGTAGAAGGGGAGGGGTTTGTTCTCTTTGTTAGTAGCCATTGTGTGTTTTGCAAGAAAAGCAGAGGAGAGATGGCGAACACAAGCCTTTCCTGTGGTCTGACTTGGAAGGAGGAGAAGCAAAGTAGGAGACAAAGCTGGGGTGGGCAATCTAGTTCCTTCGAGCCTTCTCCCCCCTTTTTTTGTCAAAGCAGCACTTTATTTATTTGTTCACTCGCTGTCCTGGAGAAGGCTTGCTTGCCTCTGGATTTGGAGGGCTGCATAGTTGCAGCAAGAAGCTTCCAAAATCCACGGAAATAACAGAAGAATAGGAAACACAAAAAAATGGATTAAAAGGCATCTTTCATTGTGTGGAAGCCCTTTCCCTCTCCGTTTAAATTGAAATAGCTACAGTGCAAAAGGAGGGCGAAAGCATGTGAGCATCAGAACAGAGCACAAAACTCCATCAGCCGTCATGTCTTTGACTAAGACTTTCATGAATTGTGTGACTGGCTTGTGCCTGTACTTAGGGCACAGGGTTAATTACATCTGATGTAGCGTCCAGGTCATCTTGAGTGGACAGGTCTGTGATAATAGAGCAATGAAAGCTGTCTGCGGACAAATTGGTTTATAAGCCTGGAGCCCTCTCTTTCTCTGAGGGGCACTGGCTTCCTCATTTCTTTTAGGACTGGTAGGAAATCAGAGTCTGAAGTAGCTAAAGCCTGGGCTGTTGCTGAAGATTTGGGCCAGGATCCATACATGTGAAAACTGAAAAATCTTTATCGCAGCTGGGAATGTGCTGCTGGCCCCCCCTCTCCCTCTCAGCGACCCTCCCTTCATCTCTGGCACGAGGAACTTTCTTCTAGACTCTGCTCTGTCTGTAGCCACTAGGTTTGTGGAAGGAGGGCTGAAGGGTCAGAACAAAAACATAAGGCAACAGCAAAACTTTCTCCACCTGACCTCTGGGCATCACTAGTTTGACACTGTTATTCCTCAAGGAAGCTTTTATTCTAGCAAAGGGCAGTGCTGTGGGTCACTGTTCCTCCCACACTGCTGCTCTTCATCAGAAAACTCTGCCTACCTCCACCTGATAGAAAATCTTATCTGGCTTGACAACAGCTGATTTATTTACCAGTTAACAAAACCAACAGCAACAATTCTGTTGATGGGGGAGGAGAAGATACTGCACTAGGAAGGTGGTAATCCAGAAAGTTGTTTTTCTGCATAGAGAATTTTGATTGAGATTTGATTTTTGGAAAGGAGCAGAAAGAAGTTTCTTTCATGATTGCAGAAGAAGGTCCTGTGAACAGGCTGTTGGAATCTGCATGACTCTTCCAAATCACAAATTTTCTGCATAGTGGTGGTGGGGAATAGTCCCTGCTCCAAGGCGAGTACCAAAACTAAAATAATGTGGGATCTTTTTGGAATGGACATTCTTATTTACTGTCTGCTTGTAAAGTCTCATGCGCAGTGGGATTGTCTGCCTAGCCTACACGAAGATGTTATCTCTGTAAATATTCTTGCTGTTCTGCATGCATGCACTTGAAATGTTGCTGGGGTTGGGGGAGAAATCAATCAGTCAGAGCTTCAGTAAAATCCATAGGCAGAGAGTTTCTCTCAGCCAGTTCCCATGGGCATGCAAATCCCTCAGGCATTGTTGATAATCTCAGTTTGTAATTATTGTCAGTAAACATTTTGCTGGTGGGAGCAGGTGAGTGTGGCTAAAAGGAGCTGGCATATATCCAAGGAATTTATATGCCACCTTATTATCATAGTAACTGTATTAGGGAATAGATGGTGTGTTTTCTTACTGCGTTTCACAACTTAGGTGACTGAAACACAGAAAAGCCCATAGTCTAATCAGAAGTCTCTGTCCATTTGTGAATTTGAATAGAAATGTCCCATATTTCAGACCAGTACCTTAACATACATCTTCACTCTCTGTTGTCGCGCATCTAGGGAGAGATGGACAATTTTAGTATGTCTTTTTCACGTCATTATTTTTTCTCTGATTCTTATGCAAAAATGTCTGAAACTTTTCCTTGTGGACAATTAGGCATTTTGGAGTTTAATTCTTTTTTTAATCAAGTTTTTATACTAATACACAGTATTTCCAAGTGTGACTTTATTTCATTGTAATCTTGATTTACAATAAGACAATATTTTAATCCAACCTCATGATTTGTTCTAAATTATAATCTTCAACAAAAGTTTTATTTGTAGTTGATCTCACGATGTGTCTATGTGAAAATAGAGAAATAGAAGTAATATAAATGAGTGAAATGTCAACATTCCAAAATAAAATAAAATACAAATCCCAAAGTATAAATTCCAAAAAGATCCAGTGGTTTTTTTTATTAAAACTAATATATTACCGAAGCTTAGAAATCAGTCTTGTGCGAATAGCTTTCCCAAAGTGAATCTGTTGAGATCAAAAGGTTGCAGTCACTGTTGTTTGAGATGAGCTAAAACTAAACTCCCACAAAGCAGGTATAAAAAAATAGCAGTGATTTTTTTGTAGCAATACTCAGAAATTCTCATACAAAACCACTGGTGTGCAAAAGTTTTGAAACAAGGCAAAGAGGAATATAAACAAGAAAACTGGTATTAATACTTTTCTTTACCTTGTTTTGCCATCCTTTTGCCTTGTAAATCACTTTGATGAAACCTCAGCCCTTCTGCTTTTGCAGCAATGAACCTGGTAGGAAAATGGAATGAAAATTAATTTAATGTAACATGGGTAATCGTGTCCCACCTCGATTCCTCCACTGTGTTCTCAGCATCGCAGTATCCGAGTGCCTTCCAGGAGTGCAGTGAACAGCGTGACTTGCATCTGGCATGTGTTTGTTCTCTCATTCCCTCCTCAGGGGAAATCATTTTCAGTTGAGTGATTTGTTAGGAATTCTATTTAAATATGTACATGCAGGATGTTAATATTTTCTAGAAAAAGGCCAGGCCAAATAAATTCCTCCTAGAATGGAGAAAAATGAAGTTTGTGAGCATTATTATGTCTCATGAGAGTTAATATTATAGTGATTAGGCAGAGCAGAGGAAAGGTGTTACCTACACACACAAGATGTGCTGCTGGCCACAGCTGCAGCAATCGCTTCAGGAGGCTGTTAGGTAATATGTGTGTGTGTCATTGAACTTGAACATAACGACTAAGACCCAGAGACTTACCTGTGCCATCAGAGAGAGGAGAACTTGGATGTCCTTGTGATGGCCCAGCACTACCGACAGGAGCTGCTGCAGGGGGTTGTGATGCTTCAGTTCATGGTGGCAACCAAGAACAATCCACTTGGTTCCCTGCTGTCCTTGGAGCTGCCCATGTTGAGTCCTGGTGTTCCCTATCCTCTGCCTTAGCGTGCCAATATCTCCCAGTGACATCAGGCTGTTATAGTAACGGTTGGCAATTTTGGTGTTAAAATCTTTTGACTGTGCTTTGAGCTCTGCCGTTGTTTCAGGTCTTCCATGAATGTTGCCACACTGGGCTGTGGCAATGTGCTGCCAGCAGATACAAGTGGATTTTTTAGAGTGATCCAAATGCTGGAATTAATGACATGCAGATATCAGAATCTATTAATCTGATTTAAGATTCGCTTGGTCCCTAGAATGGCATCCAATGGCCCTATTTTACTAAAGTTGTGTTTAGTAGGAAACACTGGGCATGAGGTCTTCAGGGAATTTAGGCTGGTTACAGATGCCCTTGGTAAGATGTATATTGTTAAAAAAAAAACACCCCGAAACAAACTCCCCTTGTCCCTAGTCCTTTAATTGGAATTACAGGTGAATTACAGTTGTCCTGTAATTCCTCAATATTCCTTTAAGATGTTGAACTGAGACCTGATTCTGCTGTCACTGAATTAAATTCATATCTACACAAAGAACTTTGCTCCTGTTAAAAGGAAAGCCCGTTCTGCTTCTGCCCAGAGATTTTGATGGTATATTTTTAAAAAAAAAAGGATGAAAAAAATAGATAAATATAATTATTTTTTATTTTAAAAATACAAAATATGTTTAAATGAAAATGGTTGTTCCTCACTCGGCATAAGAAGATGAGTTCTGGAACGGTGCCCTGGCTGGGAGGTTAATATCACCAGTGGAGTCTCGCAGAAGAGTCAGGTTCCAGGTGATTATATTGAACTGTTCTCAAGTTATCCAACATGCAAAGTAGAAACAAGACTTACTTCTCCTGAAACGCCACGTCTCGATGGTGTTCCAGGGTAACAAACATGGTGTATTTATTGCTCTGTGCAAATTGTTTTTGTGCTACCATGCTGTCCCTGACAGCTGTTGGCAACCGTCTCCCTTTCAGGGGGCAGGAGAAGTTCTCTGCTCTCCTGTGGGACTCCCATTTGTGCTCAGTGCATCATATCTCTGCCTTGCTGATTCTGCACCTATTCAGAGGCAGAGCCTGCCTGGGAAGAGTTTTTCTGTCTCCTTCCCATGCTTTCTAGAGAGGAAGCAAGGGAGTATAACAGGGCATACAAATACAAGCTGTGACGATGAGCACTGCTCTGCCTCTCAGCATCACTAGCTGTAAAACAGGAAATGTGTCTCTTTCACTGAATTCTGGTGGGGTTCAATTTGTGACTGTTCACAAGCATGGAAGCTGCTGTAAAAATGGATTATTTGGTTTTTTGAGCGTTCAGTTAATTAGTCTCTTTAAGAATTATCACTGCACTGAACTGGGTTTTGCTCCACACCTGTTCTGGGGGACTTTTTTTGGTCCTTCATTCCTATGGAAACTTGGCTTCCCCATCAGCAAAACATTAACAGGCCCTTTGAATATCATTTCTTTACACTAGTGTTTTGAGGGTAGAAATTGAGGAAATTGTTTCTGACAAAATAAGTACTTTGGTCTGTTACAAGAATTATGGGTTGGGTTAGTTAAGCATTCATATGTAGTAGAGGCTTTTGTGGTTTGGGTAGTATGTGTGGCCACTGCTGTTTGTTTAGGCTACAAAACAGATTGGGGTGACAGTTTTTCCTGGCTTCTAACTATACTCATATACAATTGACCCTCTTAGCAGTACAAGTTCTTCTCCAGGAAGCTTGAACCTGGACAGTGTGTCCTTCTGTAACAACACAAATAATTAAATTCAGCAGGTTTGGGTGTAAAAAATATAATCAAAATGAAAAAAGTGAGCTCTTTCTTACCTGTCCTCTTGCCTTTCCTTATTCACCATCTGCTAGCTGCTGTTGTAGTGAGCATCCGTCTGGCGCTCTGTACCATTCTGCCTCTGGTCCAGAGAGCTGCCCTCTGTTCCCAGGAGAGCTCTAGGCTCTGAAGCACTACTTGAAACTGCTGTGCTGGTTGAGTTGTTCTTCATGGCATTGCTAAAATGAAGCCTCTGGTGCCTCCTTGTAGGGGAATTAAAGGTCACAGGGAGCTCTTGGGAAGGGGCCAGTAGCATGAAGGGATGGTACTGCTGTCCTTGCTGGATTCTATGAAACATGAGACACCCAACTTTAAAGTGATCTTGACTTCTGGGGGCTTTGCCCTGAAATGGTCTCTGTTCCTATCGGATACAAAGCGGACAAGTCACAGCTATATGTAGGATTCTGGCTGAGGTTGTTTCTTGTAAGGCTGAGTGGTTTCCAGGCACAGGAGAAAGTGCTACTCCCTTTCTTTTGCTCTGTGACTTTCATGCATTCACGTGGACACCTCTGTTGTTTATTGAGCTTTCCCAGCAACTGGAATAAGCTAGAGGGGAAACTAAAATCAGGAGCTTAGCCTCAAATGCCCTGTCAGTATGATACTTTTTGATAAAAGCTCTTATAGATGTTATGAACAATAAGCTATCTTTCTTCAGGCTATTGACTTTCCTATAAAGAGCAATGCAGAGCAGTGTCCTTCCTTCAGAGATCTCCGAGGTGCTTTAAGAACCACCCCCTGGGAGGACCTTGTTCTCATCTAAACATGATGGTTTTCTAACTAATTTAAATTTAGCCTTATTCAGCTTCATTGCTGTCAGGGCTGCTACTCAAAATAGAATATTTCCATAGGTGAAAGTCTCTGAATGCTGAACTGGCAAGAGGCTGCCTTATGCCAATTTTTTTTAAAAATTATCACTCAATGTAAAAATTCCACTTTAAAAATTAATATGGGTTGATTTCAAGATGATATTTACATACAAAGTGCCTTCTAGGCAAGGAGTTTCTTTTCTGCTTATGCTCTTCTCCCTCTTTCTGTATTGTCCTGTGCAAGCAACCCTTCAAAATTCAGTATGGCTGGATAACACACAGTCATTAACTCTACTTTCAGGTTCTTGAATATCTTCAGTGCTGAGGTAGTGGTAGCCTCTCTTTAAAGGACCTAAAAGTAATTTATGATAGTTTAATGTGATTTTCTTTTGTTCAATATTTTTTTTAAGTACGGTTTCACAATTTTCTAGTATTTTCTAGAGATCTTGTGCTTCATTTTGTCCTCTGTGAAGTTCATGATTTGCTGCATTAGAAAATGTGATGTTTTGCAGGGAGGCTGGTTTGGTTGAATTCTAAACATTTCTCTGCTTCATTTGATACTGAAGCTGTCAAAAAAAGATTCAGGGTGTTAGGAGAAGAGAGGTTATTTTCTTCGCACGACAAAGGTGGTATCTTCAGTGAATTCTGGGGTCCCCTGTGAGCCCTCCTGCAGCCCAGGGCATGGTGGCTTTCCCAGCTCTGTTAATCTCCTTATGATTTGCTACCACTTTTCAGCTGTTACTCATCTTGCCTCACTTGTGACATATCCAGTTGCTGATGAACTGAGTGTGAAGTCAAGGGGAAAAGGATACAACTTGAATAAGTTGTATGATCTGGTTTAGCTGTGTCCAGATAGCAAAGCTCTTATTTTCCTCCCTGGTGAAAGGAAGGAGGATGGAAGGCAGAAGAAGCAGTGATAGCTGCAAAGCCAAGTGGTTTTCCAAAGAATTCTGTGCGAGATTAGCTGCTTTGGGTAAAGAAAGCAGAAGCTGAGAACAATTTTGCCATAAAACTGAATTACTTCTGAGCACTACCATGAAAAATTGTGATGTACTGTGATAAAAACTGTCATGTTTATTTCTCAGCATGCTTGGCTAGCAACGCACTGTTGTCTGTTCAGTCCCTATTGGCTTGGGCTTTTTTGTCTTATCCTTTCCTTATTAATAAATGACCTACAACACCCATGCAACTTTTCTGAAACAAATCAGGGATTAGCCTGGCTCAGAGACCATCTGGATCTGTAGGGATGTGCAGTGAGAAGATGCTAGGAGCTGTCTTTCTGATGCATTGGTTGCCCAGGGAAATGGTTGAATTACCATCCCTGGAGGTATTTAGAAGATATACAAAAGTGGCGCTTCTTTAAAAGATATACAAAAGTGGGACACGGTTTAGTGGTGGACTTGGCAGTGTTACATTTAAGGTTGGATTCAATGATCTTAAAGGTGTTTTCCAACCTAAATAATTCTATGGTTTGTGTCCTGGGCTTGGTTTAAAACTCTGACTAAGCTTAGTGTGTGCACCTAGCCTCAATTTTTTGTTGCAGATTCTTGGCTGTCTAATCAGGACTGAACCTGCACTGTGTTTTCTCTTCAGTGGAAGTATTAATAAAGTCTGTCTTCTTCCTGGTTTCCAGTTCTAGTGGGACAACTCAGATTTGGGTATCTTTTGAGATTCTTCTCCCTTTTTCGAATGTGGTTTAAATTATCTAAAAGAACTTAAGAGAGATTACTAATCTACAGATGTTTAGCCCCACTGGCTTCACTAAGAAGCTGGGCTAAAAATATATGAAGATGCCCATTTACTTGCTCAGCTGGCACCTTGGCTTGTACCTGTGAATCTGCTGTGCGGTTATTTAAATGAAAACATCCTTCTCTTGCTTTCTAGGCCCTCCATGCTTCTACTGTTACTGATGCTGTTGACTTGGATTCCTTGTGTGCTCCTCTGGTCTCTACCAACGTGCAAAATCTGATTTCTCTGTCTCCGATCGCAGACTTCTCCCCTCCAGTCCTGTCTGGTAAGTGTCCTTCCTTTCAGATTCAAGTCCTTCTTAAAAAGTCATAATACCTATGAAAGTAGATAGGTAAATCCCAGGGAAATCCACTTCGGAAACGGTAAAACGGAATGTTTTTGCTTGTTCAACACTTTCTCCATTGAATTCAAGGGGAAAAAATAGAGAGGAAAAGAACTTTTAGCTTCTTGTGTGTAAAGCTTGAAACAAGCTGAGATGCCTGACTTCAGTGCATTTAAAATGTGGACTAAAGCTCTAAAGAGCCTGATTAAAATCCAGTGACATTACTTGGTTTGTGTGAAAGATCAAAGCGAACACGTGAATTGCTTGCAAATCACCTTGTTCCTCTGATGTTATGGCAAAGCAGTAGTGAGTGCTGCCCAGACGCAATATCTGGAGGAGTCCTGGATAGTCAGAAGGAGTTCTGAAGTGATGGATCCCTCCCTTCCTTATGTTTCTTCATAAGGGCCACCTCGGATAGTCACCCAGCAAAGAGCACGTAGGCTTTTGATTGGAGACAATTTCGTCTTAGTGTTGGTAGTACAAGTACTGACTTGCTAAGTAAGGGGAATGTTATATGATTGTTGCCAGTGGTCAGTGTTTGGTTTCAGCACTTTTCTTGTATGTATGATACTCCAAGCTGCAGAGAGTTACTATGTGAACTGTCTGGGCAGCTGCTCTTGAGCTTATATAGCTATAACTTTACATAAAATTCTACCAAATATGCCAAACTGTCAGAATTAAGTAACACTCTGGACCACCTCTCAGAGGGTCCAGCAACTTCTTTTGGTTTGGAGGGTATCTGAGAGGCTGCTGATTTTGCTCTGCTAATTTCTGAAGATGAGAGTTTTGTTTAAAAATTCCCAGCAACATCTGAAATTCTCTTACAGCTGAAGTGGGAAAGTTATTAACCTTGAATGAGTAGAGTTTGCTTTTTAAAAAATGAATCAAAAGAACGTGTTCTGATACATTAAAAAATGCATGTCATAAAACTGCTGTTTCTGTGCCTGCCAAAGCCAAGAACTGTTCAGGCATGGGAAACAGCAAAGAGGAAAAAAAAAAAAAACAATAAAAACTATCCATGCCTAAAGGAAATATTAGGAAAGGAGATGAAAGACAACCACCTGGGATGCTCATGAAACAACGGGTTTTAATCCCCTGCTGGTGCTACAGTTTTCCTTAGAAAGGGAATTTATAGATAAAGGAAAGATTGCATGGATAATGTGCTTGGTCACTGTTTGTAACCCTCAGCTTGGGGCCAAACGCTCTCCTTACAGGCAAGAAACAGTGCTTTCTTGCAGATAGCAGGGATTCCCCTATTTTATGCATCTCCTCTGCAGATCTGCTAGTGCTTTGGTGAAGGAGTATTGGCCTCCAATTTTACAGAAAGGAGGCAGCAATGATCACAGACAAACACGCACAAGGAGGTAGCGCAATGGACTTCGGAACTGCTTAGCCTTTGGAAAAATATCATAGCTGAGAGAAATTTGTAACTGATGGGAAGGAATAGAAAGAGTTTAGAAATGGTAGGACCAGCTTCATAGTGTTAAGGTAAAGTTTGCAATACAGCGGGTTTATGAAAATCTTCAGGATTATAGCATTTGTCCTTGTGCAGCAGTATGACAGTTTGGTTGGTGGCCAGGATGCCCTCTGCAAGTGTCCAATAGAAGTCCCAAACACTTTGTACAATAGATACTGCTCTTCCCCAACTCCCCAGTGACAGTTCTAGCCAAGTGGGAATGGAGGAATTTTATAAGATTAGCAGGCTATCGGCTACAAGGAAAGAGCTAACTTTGCCTTCAAAGCCAGAGGTGTAATCTCTAAATTAAATTTACATGATTTATCACATCTAAGAAGATTGGTGAAATGACCAAAAAAACTCCAGGAGAGGTGAGGCAAAAGGATAGCCATTGGACTGGAGGGGTTTTCTCTTATCAGTGCTAAAATGCACAACTCAAACCACTGAAATGGGATTAGTACTCGGTCCCCAAACCAAACTGTTTTGAAACACACTGGTGTCTAATGTATTACTATCAAAATGCAATATCTCAGGACAGCGACCCATCTGTTATTGTGGAGGAATCAGATGGAAAGTGCATTAGAAGTTGGAATTTGTCCCCACTGGGAGAATTGCACTGAGTCATGGTGATGTATGGGGTCTGTACAAAGGGAAGAGAGAAAATATTTTCCCTATGATTTATCTATTGCATAATCACCGCCACTTTCCACAGCCTTTCTATTCTGTTGGCTGCATACAACAGCAGATAGGTTCCCCTAGCTCCTTCGCAGTCTGATTATATTGGAATATAGTGTGGAGGAGCTCTGTTAGGACAATGGAAATATGTTTGAAAAGGAAGGCGAAACTCATATGAAAGGAAAAGGCCAACGGAAGCTGACCTAGGAGAAGAAATAGTGGATTTTTGATACGTTTCAGTCACTTGATGCCTTAATGTGTAAAGTTGATACGTAGAGGGATGGTTTGGTTAAGTGCCTTATGTATGTTGCTTCTTCACAGTCAGTTTTCAGGGCACCCCATAAAAGACATTGTGCAGATTAAAATCTATGGTGATCTAAAGGGAATTTGGGTTGTGCAAGACCAGGTTGCTTTTGGAACAGTGTGGGTCTACGACCAGGCTCAGTCCATGGGTCACAGAGAGCTAATGCCACGTTTATGTCTATATAGCTAAGATAAGAACTAGACCCAGAACAGTTCAGTAAAAATAGTTTCCAGTAACAACCAGTTTGTAGGATAAGGGAGAGCCTGAAAATGCTTTATCCTTTGCTCCCAGTGTGGTTTTGTCTAGTGGCAAAGTAGAGAGAGAATTTCTGCTTGCTGACTCTGGACACTGAAGCATGATGGTGATACGCTTTTTCCTTCCTGCAACCGCTGAGCCTTTGGTGCTCATAAAACTCATCCCATCTTTCCTTCTGTGATCCCCTGCACCATCACTTTCCATTGCTACTTAGCAAGAGGGGCAGTTTGTCTTCATCCAGCTGCATGCCTATGATTTTACTTTGCTGATTCTTAAATAACATCTACAGCTGAGACAGGAGTACAGCTGCATCCTCAAAACTTTCCCCACACACTTTGCAAAGGGAATGATTAAAACTTTCTTGTTGTCTCAAGAAAATCTACATACCGTCTAAGAAAGAGCTATAGAATGGTTTTCCCCATTAGCTGCTGGGATGTCTTTAGGAATCCTATCATATTTCATTTTTATGATCTGTTACTAGAACTACCCAGGTGGCATACTGAAGAACACTTGTCAAAAATGTAGCATTGTTCTTTTATCAGGAATAAATGAAATTTATCTCATAACTGAATCGCTCCTTCTGAAATTACTATAGATCCAGGCAACGAGGAATCGAAGATAATGTCTTTTCTTCATTTATTGCGTTAGCATTCATCATCTTTCCTTGTATTTTTCCATATTTTTTCAGTAAAAACCCCAGGTATTTAAAGGCTAATAAAGATCATCTTGGGATGGAGTATTTTTTGTTTTTGCTGAGTTTTACTGGTTAGCTGAAGTTGGCATGTGGCCAGCCTCACATCCGCATAGTATCTCTTGCAGCCTGTTGGTGGGGTGCTGCTCCAAGGAGACACCTCATTAAATTCCTGTTGGCAAATGTTTGTTGCCTTCTCAGGAGCTCCCCAGTGATTAAGGTCGAGATTTTCCTCATGTAACTTCAGTTTTCTGAGCATGTTTGAGCCAGTTCCTGGATCTGTACTAACAGGTGCTTTCACAGATAGCCAGGATTTCTTGTCCTCTAATGCCTCTTTCTCGTTCTACTGTGGAGGGAGCCTGGATGACAAACCTAGGTTACATGCTTCATTTTTTGATGCTTAAAATGAGATGAATTCTGTCCTCCAATTCCTTCAAAGCTATTTACTTGATTTTTCTTCCCTGGCTGCCTCTGGCAAGAAGCTATTTCGGATCAGTTCTCCCCTGCACGAGGAGATTCTCGCTCAATTCTTCCATGGCTTGACCTTTCCAGAGCTTTTTCATTTATGCCACCTGCTGCCCACATCTGACACAGCCCTAAATAGTTTCATACCATTTCATGAATTCTCTTTAGAGTTGAGTGACTCAATCACCTCCAAGTCCCCTCTCTCCTTACAAATACAGGTCCTGTTTGCCCAGTGCTTCCGTGTGAGGTGCCAAGCTGCTGAATCAGTCTTGTATTGCCTAAACTCCTTCCTCACAGCAACATCTTCAGGGCCAAACTACTGCTTGTGTAGAGTGTGAGTGAGGGAGAGGAAGGACACAGGGAAACTCTTTTTCCTTGGCTGGGGCACACACACTGAGTGAGCCTTGGTGCAACTGAATGTCCCCAGAGATGCAAGGAGGTTGCTGGTGGCTGAAGGCAGTACAGTAGCTCCACGAAGGGGATTTGTGCCAAGATTTATACATTGGGAAGTTCTGGGAAAATGGAATTGATTCAATGTTCTCTGGGTTTGTTTTTCCTCTAAACTTTTGGGAACCCTGGGCACACTGGGAAGGAGTTTGGAGGGTTGGAGAACAGTTTCCAGGCCACATACACCTATTGCCCTATTCTTTACTTTTTTTCCTACCCACTTACACTGAAATTCACTTTCCTATTGTCAGGGTTGTTTCTTCAGTTTGGAACTCAGAATACAGTGGAGTTCCTGGAAAGGAAAGTTCCTGGAAAGGCCATAAATGTAGAGCACGGTTCAACATTTTCTGAATGTTGAGATAGTTTGCAGTATAGTTTGCCCACTTGGGGGGCTGGTTTTGCATAATCACTTCTATAGCACTGTACCTTTACAAAAAGCGGAATAAGCCTGGATAACAATTTCAGTTTACTGCTTGCTTAAATATAATACGGCCAGGTGGGATCCACCCAAGAGTACTGAGGGAGCTGGCAGAAGTTCTCACTAGGCCACTTTGAATAATTTATCAGCAGTCCTGGCTAACTGGGTAGGTCCTAGTTGACTGGGTTAGCAAATGATGCCTATCTACAAGGAGGGACAGAAGGAGGATCTGGGGAGACTGTCAGTCTGACCTCGGTGCCAGGAAATGTAATGGAGAAGATCAACTGGAGTGCCATCACACCGGATATTGTCATGGTTTAACTGCTGCCAGCAGCTAGGGCCACAAAGTCACTAGTTCAATTCTCGCCCTTCATGTGCTCTCAGGAGCTTTTAGCTTAGGTACACACACCCCTGGGACAAGAGTGTAAATAAAGCTGGTATGAAAGAAGTTAAGAGATTTTTTGGGGGGGAAGAAAGGAACTAATGAAGAAATTGAGGAGGGGAGAAGATGATTAACATTCCAGGCTTGCTCAGACTCAGAGAAAGTAGTCTTTCCTCTGGTATGAAGAATGGGGTAGGCCCATCGTGCCCTACATCAGTCTGTAGTTTCACTGTCCCTAGCCTGTTCCTGAGGCCACCTGGCTGAGGTCTGCAGTGCAGCCACCTCATTAGCTCTGTCTCTGCTGCTGGAGGAATCGTAAGATGTGTCCAGAGGGCTTGGTGATCTTGCACTGAGAGGGGAAAAATATCCACTGTAAACCTCACCCACAGCATCAGTGATCTGGAAGAAAAACTTTCAGGAAGCAGGTGAACAAATGATTTATCACAAGGCAGTTTTGACCCTTGCCAAGGTCTTGTTAAACACCTTCTTTCTTTACGGCTGACTGTGCATAGCCTTGAGACAGTGGTCACAAGGCGTTGATATACATTTTTCCCATCTTACTCTGTACTACCTGAGCCATAGCAAGAGAGTTTCAGTATTCGAAAATGTATTAGGGAAAGCCTGAGAGGAAAGGAGATATGCAGTCAGAAAGATGATGCTCTCTGCTGGTGCAGTGTGGGCTAGGTGGCTTGTGCTAATTAATGGAGATATTTATTTGGACCCTGTTTTGTTTACTTATGGGGTTGATGCAGCTGTGGACAATTTGCTGGTCCCTCACCAGCAGTGGATCTGTATGTAGACAAGTTCTGGTTAGTTCTGATAGAAAGAGGTAAAATACAGTAGTGTTTAACTGAAGGAGCCATTAGCTGCTGTTCCCCATGGACAGCAGAGAATCCTTGCTTCTTGGAAAGTTGACACCGAAAGTCTCACACCCCAGGTTCAGCCCACCAAACTTGGGTCCTGAAGCATCTATATTAGCCTTCAAACCACCTTCCTTTTCAGTCTGGAGAGTGCGAAAGGCACCTGCATGGGTTTGAGACCTCAGTGGATTGAATCATCCTTTGGAGACATCTCTCGGTCCTAGTGAGGGCCCACAGTGACTGGTTACTATTTCTAACTTCAGCTTCCTAGTTAAGTGCCTCCAACCCTGTGAGGTGACGTTGTGTCTGGTCTCCCAGTTAAACTACCAGTGAAGCATCTGGGCTTTCCAGCCCTTTTACTACCATGAGCAGGAAGAGGGAACCTTATAATTTCCACCTCAAGAGGGAGGTGTTCCTTGTCCTATGTTATTAGGGTGACAGCACCCTTCGTACAATGAGGGCTTTAACTTCATGGTAGAAAAGTAAGAAAACACTACGTTTTGTCTAAAGGAAAGCTTTGAATCTGCTAAATACTTGTGACACGACAAAACTTGCAAAGGACATGGAATGGGGCTGATTTACAACTGCTTTGTTGGTGTAGTTTTCTCTGCTTACTGGTCCTAAGCTCTGTTTGCTTTGGGAGAATACCGCTGTATGTGTTTCAGTGTGACATTTATGGTTTTCCTCATGTAAATTGGCCCAGCGGCAGCCCAGGGACAGCAGACCATGAACTTATAAGGGCTGGCAGGGAGAGTTTGCAGCGAGGTCAATACGGGGGTGGGATTTCTCCTCCCTGCAAGGAGGGAACTAGATCAGTTGCTGTGGAAGGATGCTCTGGAGAGCTGAAGCAGAATTATTTTCTTTTTGCTTCAGTTGTCCTTTTTCTCAGCAAAATCAAACTAGTGTTTTAGGGCCATGCTGCCCATTTTCAAGCCTTGAGGCTTTTTTTTTTTTCCCTTCACTGAATGATGTTGTTTAGTTTATTTTTTATTTGTCTGTTTGGCTATTTTTAAGAACAGTTGTGAGAATAGGTATTATTCTCCTCTCCTTCTTCCCCAGACCCTTTCACAGATTTGAACGCCATCTGATATAGTTTTGTTTGAAAGATGAAGATAAAAGTCATCTTGGAGCAAAATTTGAATGTCTAGCTAAAACCAAAATAGTTTGGAAAGAGTGAAAATGAGTTTCTATAATTGGAATTGATTTTTAAGGTTCACCATGGAGTTTGCTTTCAAGTCCCCATGGCAGTGCAGGGAAAGAAGATGCAAAATAGGGATGATGATACAATGATATTGGGCACTGTAGAACTTGGTGTGTGGCTGAGGTGGCGTTATAAGCAACAAACCCACGGTGTGACTGCGTGGTGCAGCATAAGGTGAGATACCGCAGTTGTCTGAAAAGACGGAGATGCTAGTTCTGCTAATATCCTGGAGTAAGGTAAACTATGCAGCAAGAGCTGGCACAGCTTTTGTAGTTGGCTAGATATGGCACTGATTTATATCAGGAAGGAGTTTTATGCAGCGGGGCACTGTAGGGAGACAGTTGCTTGTGATTTACACATTGTGCCAAACTTGCTTGGAGTTTTATTTTTAAAAATCCTGTGTAGTCTCTTTTTCCTGCCTCCCTCTCCCGCACTGAGTAGCACTAAATGCTGTTTGCCACTGAGGACATTTAAACTAATTTTTCAAAAGTGCTGATGAAGCAGGACATGCTTTTATTGCTGCCATAATATCTCTCAAGCTTGCTTCCTTGATTGTGTTTGTAAAACACCAACCTTAATAAGTTCGAACCCCAAGGAGCGGATGGTGCAGACGGTAACCCCTGAATGACAGCCCATCTGCTTGCGTGTCTTGCAGGCCAAAATGACTTCATTACAAGGCAGTATTACGCTGAGCGCAGAGGCTGGCAGGGAAGCTCAGCTTTGCTGTTGTCTGCTGCTGTGCTGTTGCCCCATTTGATCCCACGGTGCGTGCCAAGGTAATTGGCACAGAAGTTCTCTTCCTCCTGCTGGGAGACTCTTTCATTACACAGCGTGTTTCCTACAAGCGGGGAAACGTGCGCTTTGCATGTCAGCGTGTTTACGTGCCGGTGTAGGACAGAGCTGGGCGGCTGCCTCCTGATGAAGGGTGCGTAGAGCTAGCTAAAAAGTTTAGACAGCAAGAGAAGAATGGGGGCAGGGTATGGTGAATACTGTAATGCAAGGAGACTGCTGTTCCTGAAGCCCATCTTTCCCTGCCTAGGAAGTTTTAAAAAGACTTTTTAGCTGGATGCCCTCAGTGCTTCCAAAAGGTAGAAGTTTGGGGACCCCACTCTGGACCCAGTAATCGTACACTATGAGTCTGGAGGACGCTTGATGCACGTAGATTGATGTCCATGTTACCCAACAGTGAAGGCACCCATGTCCTGGCATTCAGCCATCCAGGCTGCCAGTGGTTGGGAACAGACAGCTGATCCCCACCCAAAGCAGTTCAAATCAGAAGGACTGTCAGGTCTGTCTCTTCTGAAGAGGAGGCAATTCCGTGGTCAGGCATTTAGTCTACTGTCACAGGCAAGAGAGACGGTTCTTCCCTTAGCTGAAAAGGGCTGGAGCCAAGTTCTCAGTGTACTTTGATGTCCTGTTCAAGTCTGCAAATATGCCTCAGCTTGAGCCTGTGGCATCTGCGAGTCTAAGCCAGTCTGCAGCTCCGTTACTGTCTTCTGTGTTTGACCAGCAGGTATGGTGCTTCTGACTTCTTTGGCTCTCCTGAAGTGATACAGTCTGTTTATCCCCAAATTCATTTGTTTCTCCTTCTTCTACCCGGGATGCCTCTTGCCCTCACAGTCCTGCCATTGCACCTATCTCCCAGTCAAAAACATCCTCTGGAAGCAGGGATCCCTCTGACCAGGCTGCTGCAGTGGTTCCTCTCCGTTCTCAGCTGCAGCACCCTCCCTGCGCACGTTTACGACAGCAGCGCACTCTCCACAGCCAGAGGCCCTACTATTTTGGTCCTGGCCTTGGTCTGGGAAGACTGTGGTGGCAGATTATGTTGTGATTCTGTAATAATGCTAAAAGGTTGGGTGTGAACGGAGCTGTGTAAGCTCATAGCTGACTTAACTGTAGCTAATCAACTTTCCCACTGTTGTGATTCTCTGGGGCAGCATTTTCTCCGTCTGTGGCTAAAGCCCTCTCCAAAGCTTTGTCCTGTTGAAGTCACTGACACGGGATGATATCAGACACATGTATTCCCACCCTGTAATTACACCCTCTAATTGCTGCTTCCTGTACCTTGGTATACTTTTTGGGTACAACTGAATATGGAAATTACCTCCAAATGAAAATAATTGACCCTATTAAGTCTTGCTGAGGTTTTTTTGTGAAATATTTTCTGGCTTATGTGCTGTGTCTCCCTCTCACTGTGTCTTGGTTAGGCCGTTGTTCCTACAAATCATGTCTTGGTGAGAATCAAACTGAGTACTGGCCCCTGTTGGGGACTTGGTAGCTGGGGATAGTGATTGAAGCTCTTTGACAATTTGCTTTCAAATGTCTTGGCAACAGGAGTAATTTAGATCTAATGAAATAGATGTAGAGGAGAGTGGAGGTCGTCTCTCAGGCCAGAAAAGGCAGCTTATGTCATTTACTCACCACTGTCTTTAAGAGAATCCATTTGTCCCAGAGCAGAAAAACCTGTGCGTTTCTTCTCCCTTCTCTTTCTTTGATGTTGGCGCTCACTTGGGAAATGGGCTGCTAGAAGTGTTGAGGCACATCTGAGCTCTCAGGCTGAGTGGGGCTATGCTGGGGCTAAATAATCTAGTGGATAAAAAAAACTGGTGGCACAGATCACTTTTCTTTGCCATTGAAAAAACAAGAAGATAGTAAAAACCATGTATTTGTTTGCAGAGTCATTGCACTATTTGCATATGACTTGTTGTACAAAGTACTTTAAGGCGCCTCTAGATCTTAAAAATCTGGTTCTTCCCTGGTGTGACTCACTTCCGCCTCTTTTGTGCTACATGCAGTAATGTGTCAAACATCTGCACCTTGCAGCAATAACTGTCAATATAATAGTATATCCATGAGCAATGCCCAGTCTTTGTCTAGAGGAGAGGGGACAGTGGATGGTCTGGGGGACCGTGTCTTGAGGGACACGGTTTAGGGGTGGTTTAGCAGTGTTAGGTTTATGGTTGGACTTGATCTCGAAGGTCTCTTCCAACCTAAGTGATTCTGTGATTCTGTCTGTCTGAACTTTCTCACCCGCCCCAGAGCCCAACTGGTGCACTGTCTTATTTGGTTAAGGAAGCACAGGATTAATCTTTTTGACTTGTCCAGTTTCTTTTTTTTATCCTGCTCGCTCTTATTGCTCTCTATTGCACACGTTTTAGTTTTGCTTCTCTTGATTTCCACCTCTGCTCCTTTGTGGCACAACCTTTCCACATCTTCAAGTTCATGGCCCTCATTCTGCGTGTTTGATACAGTTTTAAGTAGCTTTTTAGTTTCTTTTGCCTCTTCAGTCCCTGCAGAATTGACATCGCTCAGTCAGGTCATAATTTTTTTCCTCCTATGGATTCTCTCTCCTGCTGTTGTAACTAAGGTCTCTCAGTCCCAGACTAACTCGCTGCATCCATGTCATAGCCTCTACATGTTATTGTAATGATCCTTTGTTAGACTGCTGTCAGCAGCTAAATGCGTTTTCAAATATTCTCCCTCTCTGTCTGTTGTTGCTGAAGCTTTGCTGGTGAATTCAATCTCATACTCTGGACCCCCGAGCAAGGAGAAATAGGGATCTTCTCATCCCTCTCTCTGACCCCAGGGAAATGGCTTGGTGAGAAATGGACATGGGAATTAGACACTGATTTCTACAGTGTCAATGTCATCATCATGAGATAGTCACTGCTGCCGCATGGGATATTGCTTTGGAATGTGGCGAGAGCCACAGCTGGTGCTCATCTACTGTATTTCAGTTTGTGCCCTTTCCCTCTTTTCCTGACTCTGGGCCACCACTGAGAAGAGTTTGGCCCTGTTGTCTTTACTTCCTCCATCAGGTATTGTTAGACATTGATAAAGTCTCTCTGAGTGCTCTCTTCTCTAGGTTAAACAATCCCAGGTCTCTTGGCCTTTCCTTGTACATCAGATGCTCCAATCCCTCAGTCACCTTTGTGGCCCTTTGCTGGGCTATCTCCAGTATGCCCTTGTTGCTCTTCTTCTGGGGAGCCCAGCACTGAACAGAGGACTCTGTGTACCTCACCAGCGCTGAGTAGAAGGGAGTGACCACATCTCCCTCGACCTGCTGGCAGCCCTCTGCTTAGCACCCTACGATACTGTGGGTCTGCTTCGCCATGGGGGCATATTGCTGGCTCATGTTCCACTTGTCCACCAGGACAAGTATTTGATGTGCACAGCATCCTTCAGTGACTTTCTATTTAATTTGTGTCATTAGTGTCTCTTCTAGCTGCTGGAGCCATTTCTGTTTGTATTCAAGTGTTCCAGTTTGTGCTGAGTATTATCAGATTGCAATTTGATGCGAAATGGGCAAAAGCTGATTGAAGGGCCAAGGCAATCCTCTCCCTCATCATCTTCCAGAATAAGCACTGCTGTTGTAAGCTCCAAAAACACCTGTGAATGAAAGAATGTTCTTACATTCTTGGATGACTTCCAGCATCTATCTGTGGGGAGGATAATCTTTCTGGGAAGAAAGGGTGGAAGCCTGTGTATATATAAGGGTGATATTAAGCTGAGCTACCCTTCCACTCACACTTGTTAATAATCCATTGCATATGTTTTGGAGACTTAAAGGCCCATTGTGAATTTCTTCTTGGGAAAAGAAGCCTTGTACAATATGGTTTTCTGGCCCCTAGAGATGAGCAAATCTTCCTCAAATATTTTGAATCATTGATGGATATTTGTTCCCAGCTTTAATCAGTCCTGTCATACCAGCCTCATTTTTACCCAGGTGATGGTTTCTTGTGGCAGGAGGGTGAGACAGTGGCGCATTCACATCAGAACAGAGATATCTCAGTACAACCGGGAGTCCCAAGGGCTTGCCTGGGAGCAACTTGGATGCTCTGCACAGTGATAGGGTCATAAGAGAGTCTGCTTCTGAAGTAGCAAAAAGGGCTTCCCAAGCTCCTTCAGAGATTCTGTTCATTCATATGATTTCCACGCTGCATGTGGCGATCATTTCTCTGAGTAAAATTTCAGAGAATTGCAGTCTCCTCAGCAATCCCTTCTTTCTCCTGTTGTTATTGATAACTGGCTGTGCAGCAAGTGTGGAAAAAAACTGCCCAACCTTTGTCCTCCGCCTATGGCAACCCTCAAGTGCGCTCATATTCCTGTCCCCCAGCACCACCAGAAAAAGCCTGTGTTGTTCTCAAATGAAAAAATCCTACCCAGCAACACAGAAGTTTTTTTGCTGTGGAGGGTCAGCAGTAGGTGGATTACACCCTGAAAATCCCCTGGCAGTTCTTAGAAAATAGGATTTAGATCTTTGTATAAAGGTAACTTTTATTAAGCAAACGGCTATCCAGTTGGCTCCCTGGAGTGCTGAGCTAGGTGAATTTAGGAAGCTTTTAGCCAGGAAATTGGAGGGACACGGTTATCTGTCACAGACTTAAAAACCCTGCCAGAGCCCCTAGGGATGATGCTTCGATACAGATGCAGGAAAAAATCCATATACAGTCAAAGCAGTGAGGAGAGTGGCTACCAGGTGATAATATTTCCATTCAGAATCAAAAAGAAAGTCCTCAATTTATCACGAGTTTCTTGGGTGATCAACTAAGAGAACCTGAGGCCTTTAAACACTACCAACTTGAGATATTCTATGATTCTGTGAACTTCTGTATTTACCTCTATGGTGGATTTATTTGTGGTGCTTGCCCTCCAAAATGTTGACCAGTAATGCTGGTAGATTTAAAAACTGAATGGGCAACAGTCTTGTTTCTGAGGGCAAAACCAAAGAAGGTATGGCCAATGCTTTGAGAAAAACAATATTCATGCATGTGCATGAGTTGCATATTAGACAACAAATGCCTGTGGCTGAGGTGCACACGGCTGCTCAGGAAGACCTTGTGAACGTGGCCTTTGGGCTTAGTCTGGACTGATTGTGTTCCTTAGGGTACTGTAAAAAGCCTGAAGGTCATTGTCTTCTGCCAGTTGCCAATAGTTTCAGTGGCCTAGCTGGAGACCTGACAGCCCTGGGGTATGGCACACTTGACCCCTTTTGTGTGATAATGTTTGCCTGTGTTAACTACATAGCGATAAGTAGCATTAAGAGCTGCTGCGTTGGCATAAATCTAATAAGAGATGCTATTTTATGGTTGTGTTTCTCTAATGGACCTGGGAGCTGCTTGTAAAGTTGAGTAGTAGCGATTTGGCCCTGGAAAGCTTGAATGTCATGGATAAAGTCAGCAGCCAGCTGAGACTTCTCCAGAATTGGAGCCTGAGACCAGACAAAGACCACCTGAGATCAGGGAGATAAGTTCTAGTGGGATATGGGCCCTTGATCCCGACTAAACCTGATATTTTAATTTTCTTTTCCCCTGCGTGGTATCTAGGCCTCTCTGTCCTTGTCCAAAGGGAAGGGCACTGCGGAGAGACGGGTGACCACTGATACATTCCTGCTTCACTGCATGGCATGTGGAGCTGGTGAGGACTAGTGGGCAACACTGAGGCCACAGCAGCCTTGCAGTCACCTCCCATCTGTGTAATGGGAACAGACAGGGACCAAATGGGTCATAAACGTGCCCCTAAGCTGCAGGGGAGGTGCACCCTGTGCTGCTCCCTGAGGGGCTTGTTCAGATCATCTGAATGGGGGGACCTGCTGGACATCTGATATGGTGGCAGGGAACGGCTTAGGCAGACAAACTTGAATCCGGCTGCTGAGACATGCCCTTGGGTCTCACAGCTCAGACACAGCCAGTGACACCCCGTCTCCTCTCATCCCAGTGGAGAGAGGAGGCTCAGCAGAGCCGCACGGGACACAGCCTGGGTTGCTTTCCCTGCGTGCTGTGCTGGACCCTGCACATGGCCATTACGGCTTGTAAACAATAATTGCACAATAACGCCTCCCTGCAGAGGTGCAGCGAGGCTGGGCGTTGCCTCTAGTGTACAGAGAAGATGGGTAGCAGGTGATTTTTGAGTTAATGAGACCTTTCAAAAATAAACCTCTCTTAGCAAAGATAATACACCCCCTTCCTTCCTTTCCCCTTCCCTCCCTCCAGTGCTCCCTTATTCCTATTCCAGGTCCTTTTGTTTCTGGAAAGACATTTATCGTTCTCCATCTTTGACAGTAGATTTTTCTCCCCCCACCCCACCCCCTATACTGTCTCATTTTATCTTGCCCAGGGGGTCTGTGCTACCTTTTATTAGCTGACACTTCACTTCTGCAGATGGAAACGACACTAATGGAATGTGGCTGAGGCTTTATTACAGAAACGCTATTCTCCCTGCACAAGCAAACCTCCAAATAATCCCACAGGAAAGGAATAAACCTTGAAGGCAGGTGCAGAAGCTGCAGATGACAAAGAAAGACAGGAGGAGGGACTGATGGATTAAGGAAAGAGAAAGAAATAGGAAAGAGGAAGAAACAGGCTAGGGCATATCCCTCTGTGTCCAAAAAGAGAGCAGCAAAGATAGTTTAACTGAAAACCAGCTGCATTTTATGTCCAGGTTACTGGCAGAGGTTCCTAGGTGTGAAGATGGGGCTGTGGCAGGCCTCTGCCTGGCTGGCACTCCTGTCATTGCCCCAGCTTTTTGCTGAAAAGCTGTGCTAGTAAAATAACTGTTACGGATGGTGGATGCTCTTCTGGAAGTTTTGGTGTTGCTTCTGTGAATGAGCATAGGGATTTCAAGCCGAAGGAATATCTCACCAAACGTGGCAGTGCTAACCCAAGCTGACAGGCGTGGGTCTCTGCTGCTCCTGAGCATGAAAACCCACCTGTGACACACTGAGAGGTAAACATCACTGTGTCCCTGTGCCATGGCCCCTTCTCTTCTTAACTTTATCTGCAGTGCGAGAAGGAGATGTCAGTACTTGCAAAGGACCCCTGAGGGGCCACTCTTGAATCTCATCCCTTGGCTGCTGTCAACTCTAAACCCCAGGGTATAATGACAACTAAATGATTGTGTTTGGGCTAGATAAAGGGCTAGAAGAGAGTCAGAGAACAAGCGTCTGGGAAGAGAGGAGGGCAGCTGGCTGGGAAGACTCAGAGGATGTGAGGGAAGTGACATTTGCTGAACAGCAGCCTCTGTGGCTGTTTTTCTGTGTTATTGATGCTTGCTTTTCCCTCCCTCTTTTATTTTCATGGTGTTTCTGTTACATCTATGGCTCATTAGGCAACAAGATGCTAATACTGTCTGTAAAGCTGCAGGATTGATACCCTCCCCCTCCTCTATTCTCTGCTTTTTTTTTTTTAAATATCTATTTTAGCTTTGTTTTGTTTCCTCTCCATGTCATCATCTTTGCCTGGCTCCCTTCATTCACAGCGTAACTCAAAGGAGAATCATTTCAAGAGTTGGAAACTTTGTTTTGCTCTCTCTCCCCTGCTGTAGGAATTCCTTCTGCCTCTTGAACCGATTGACCTTATTTTTTAAAAAAGCTGGTGATGTGTTGAGTGATGTTACATTGAGGATTGATTCTAGCAGAAGTAGCCTGTGTATTGATCGGTTTGAGTGGGCAGAAGCTCCAGATGAAGGACAAGAGTTAGTTAACCTAGTGAACTAAAGAGTCAAAGATGCCATGGAAACAGAAACAATTATGCCAATCCACAGCATGTGTTCAGTGTATTTGTAACTGGTGCTCCCTGCTCGCTCGTTGGTTATCTCTCTTGTTGGCTTTTGGGCTGATGCAAACAAGTTTTGTGGGAAGAAGAGTTTTTGGGCTGACTCACAAAGGGAGCCACCAGATCAGACACACATCATAGATCATCAAACACGACTGTGCTTCACCTTCCCTGAAGATCCCCTCTTAACGACTGAGAGGTTGGTTCTGTTATGGGAGCACAACTCAGGTGACTCCCTTGCTTTGAAAAAGCAAGTGGGTGGGGAGGTATGACAGCAGTCTTCAACACATGATCAGGAGCTGCAGAGAGGAAGATGGCCACTGTTCCTTTCCTCATTTCTACTAGGTACAGGACAACCAGAAATGCATTGAAATGACAGCAAGGAATGTAGTAGTTATTAGGTAAACTGATTCTGTGAGAACTGGATGCTGGAACAAAGCATCCAGGAGGGTTGTGTCACCATCTCTGAAAGTCTTTAAGGTGGGCTTAAAGAAGCATTTGTCACAGTGTTGACTCTTGTCTTCAAGAGTGCTGTGGATGCTACTTTACCTTCAATGGTATTTGTGTATCTAGTCCAGAGGATGCTATGTAGACTTTTATGAGGGAATTCCCCTAATAAGTAACTTACTGTGGAAGTAAGCCACTGACAAATACCCTCATCTTTACAACGACCCTGGTCCTTTCTGTTGCAGCTGCCACCCAATGGAGGAATTGGCTGTAGGTACATGTGTACAGTCACCCACACACATCCATCATTTATGCGCCTTTGATCGTAGATGAGAATTTTATTTATAGCACAACCTTTCTTTCTTCCTTCACCAAAGCACTTAACGGTGTTGTACATCATCATAATAAAACCCATTACAATAAAATACTACCTCCAGAGTCTTTGAAAATGAAAGCCAGGCAGAGAAAGTCCAGAGAAGCTGGGAAAACCAAGGGCAGGAGGAGTGAACGGGCAGCTTACACATTTGAGGCACCAGAACGGCCACGTTGCAGCTACAGCCTGGGGACCATATAAAGGTCTTGAGAGTCTTTGCAGAGATGGGGTGAGACAGAAGCAGACAATGCTTTGATAGAAATAGAGGGGATAGCAGGGATTGCCTAGGCATGTTAATGCCCATGGCATTAACTGGCATCTGGGAACAGTTTGGAGGAATGGCTTGTACTCAGAGGCTTTACCTCTTCCCCAACCTCCTTCACACCTTTGCCCAGTAAATACTTCCTTGTGGTAGGGGCTGGGGTGTGTTTGAGGAGGACGTTTCCATCTTTTCATGCTCAAGAGCCCACTGTGATAGAACTGGCTGTGGATCTGGGTTATGATGTTGGGATGTGCAAACAGATGGGTAATAGACCTGGCCCAAACCATCTTTTTCATTTTTCCACACTGCTCTTTTTTCCTACTTTCCCCTTCTCCTGATTTCTTGACATGTTTTGTGGATTAAAGAAATCTTGCATTTTCTCTTATTAGAGCCTTTCTTTGGTGTAGTTAAGGCTCTTTTGTGCATCTCTCTAGATGTTACACAAGCAGCTTGGTCTCCCTTGTCCTCTTCCCCAGTTCTATCCAAATATGTTTCTCCTCAAAGCCTAGCTCTGTTCCCTCAGTCATTTTGGATAGCCAAAGTTTGGCTGTATATCTATGACTGGTCTCTACCCACAGCAGAGGCAGTGCTTGTTCATTGTGCAGTCATGAAGAGACATCAGGGAATATGCTGACCTTGTTCTAATTAATGGATAGTGGGGTAATGGTTCTGTGTGATGCATTAGATACAGAAATGGGATCCAACACTTCCACATTTAAGGTAATTGAAATTCTGAGACATTTATTATTTTGGGCACACTACAGCAACTTCGGTCTTTAAATCTTAAATTAATTATTTCAGACATTTACAGGAAGAAAACAAGAGGCTGGAGAATAAGAGAGACTCAAGCAGTCTGTTGACTGGTCATCCCAAGGGAGGGCTTTACTCTTTTGTGCTCTTCCCTGTCTGAAGGTGAGAGAGAGACCTGGGGAACTGGGGCTGGATCAGTGAACCATGGACTTTTCTTAAGCATTGGGTTGTGCTGGCCAAAGACTCCTCAGGCAGTGAAATGCTCCACAGGACAATGTCTGAGGAGAAGGTTCATCAAAAAAATACATGGGCTGAGGGACCAGCCACTGTTCTTTGGCAGATCTCAGAGCTGTGACTCAGGCAACTGCTTGAAAGTCTCTCTTGAGTGTGCACAGCTAGAGGAGAGCAGACCTCATGGACAATATGGTGGTAAAGGTGCTGGACTAGAGCTGAGAGTATTCCACAGTTTAAACCTGATACTGTGAACTGGGGTGGGTCGTTTTCCCCTCTGTTCTCCTTTGCCAGAGATAAGAACCTCTTTTGGGGCAGGATTGTCCCTCACTGATGCCGTTGGTGACATTCGGGCTGTATCTGTTGCGATGCCAAGAGCAACCCCTGATGCAGCTGCTGCATCCTGTGTACAGAGCTCACAGCCCGGCTGATGCTTCTCTGCGAAGCGCCTCAGAGGCCTCTCACAGGGTTTACTCAGGTGGGCAGAGACAATTTTCTGTGAGAATAGCTTTGCCAGTCGAGTGCTCTGGGCTGTAGCAACCTGTCATTACAGGCCTCACCTGTTATTTGTCTATATAACAGCTTGCACAATTAAGGGGATAGATATGTAATAACCAGCCAGCTAAGTAAAGGGATCGGAAACCAGGCTAATAAAATCCATTTCCCTCAGCTGCTCTCTTACAGCAGTGCCCCAGTCGGAGCTTTTGCTTCACAAACAAGGAACCACATTAATTTTCACTCTATTATTTTAAAACGAGCAGACAAACAACTGCTTGCTTCAGCCTCCTCCTCCCACTCGTGCGTGAGCAAAATAAAACAAACAGGTGTAGAAAAAAATAGACAAATTGAGAGGAAATACATAAAAGAGAAAACTTGAAATCCCTGTGAAATTTATTTTTCAATGCTTTGCTTCATTCCCTGTGCTAGGAGTCTTCCAGGAAAAGATATCAGCTTCCCATAGCATATGGCTGGTGCTTATTTTTGATGTGATGACTTTTATGTCCCCACATGGAAGAGATCCACAGGCTTGAATGGAGAGTAAATGCTGTGCTGTTGAATTGTGGAACTCACTTGTAGAAGATATTGAGAAACACGTTCTGTCCTGATGTTGTTTAGGTTGGTTTGGAAGTGAAAATGTTGGCTGGAGCTTTGGAGATACCTTTATTTTGGGTCCAGAGGGTCATAGGTCTTGTTGTGCCTCTGTTACATTGATGGGGATGGCCTGTAAGAGATCAGGGAAAGGGGGGTACAAGAAAGGAGAGAAAATAAAGAGTTATAGAAGGAAGAGTATAGTGATAGTGATATTTTCTCCTGACCTTCCCGTAGTTTGCTAGGGTCAATGGACTCATAAGAGTAAGTATGAGTTTTCTGGGGTGGGAGAAATGTTGACGTTGCCAAGAGGGGTGAAAAATTAATGATGGGAGCAGTGAGAATTCAAATATCTAACTCTAGGGAGTGAAATAGTATGCCTAAGCCAGGAGCCGAGGCTTCAAGTGTAGTTGTACTGATCTTGTGATGTGCCTTTCTCCATTAGCTAGAGAGGAAGGCAAAGGGTATTGCTTATAACCCCTGAGTACACAGAGAAGTTTTACCGGAGTTTCCTATTTAACTTTTGTCTGCCCCCCCCTTTTTTTTTTTTTTGTCTTTCAGGCCTTAAAAGTGTAATCAAAGGATTGTTTTATTCTCCTCTGGATGGTGTGTTTCATTTCTAATTAGATAGTTTTCTGCTTTCAGCTGCTACAGACCAGATTAAAAATCTTAGATTTTGAAACAAAAGTGGTGGTAACAGGGGTCATGCGCTGTTAGAGATGTGTGCTTACTGCTGTTCAGGCTGGGTGGAAAAGTATGAGGGAAAATAAATATAAATAGCAGCATCGTGGTGTCCTTGACTGGCCATGCACAGGGAAGAGAGTTGGCCAGAGCCATTGGCACAGTTGTTTGACAAGAACAAGTTTTGCTCCTTCAATTCCTTCCTGCCTCATTCATGTTTCATTCAGAGTTCCCAAGCAAAACTTCTGCATACTTCCTAAAATCAAGATGTTCTGGTATTTCAGGGTCAGTTTTGCCTCAAAACAAGACTGACAGTCATTTTTACTCTTCTGTAAAGCTGGTCTCTATTAAATTGGTGGTATCATTCCTAAGGGCCAGTCTTGCTTTTTACGCTCTGATAAAATCCTCACTAGAGTCAGTGCATACATCTAAAATTTCCCAGGCACTTATTAAGTGATTTCTCTCAATAATATTTACAGAATTATAAAATAAGTCAAAAAGTACCGTTTCCTTTTAGCCATAATCTGCCTCTCCTGAAGCACACGATAAGAAGTCAAGGACAAATAGACAGTCTGAAGACTGGCTCAATCAGTGCATCTGTACTAAGTGTTCTCGTGCCTCCCTGGGAATGACAGCCCAATTTCATGAATCCAAAGTCTGACACCTCCCACTGGTGCTGCATCGCTTGTTTCTTTCCTTTTGATTTCTCTTTGAAAATCCTAGTTCATTTCATGGTCAGATAACCCTCTCCTCAGTCCCCTCTGTTCATCAGAGCCCTTCATAACCTGGCATAGGATGAAAGGACTGTATAGATAATTTATGGGAAATCAGTAATTGAATCTTGGCTGTTCTCATAAATCATATCACCCAGCTATCAAACAGCTGTGGGTAGTGTAACATATTCCAAAACCTTCATAATTGATGACTCCCATGCAATAGTCCAGCACACATGACTGGTGATTTTACTGAGGTTTTTTCCTTCCTCCCAACAATGTTTTGAAGTTTCCAGTGAGGAAAGCTCAGCTCTCTGGTATCTGAGTGGACCTGCAAACTGAATGGCCAAAGTCATTAAGGAAAATATGCTGATAAAAGGAGAATGTAATCCAAACTGATGGGTAAAATGAATCCTTCATGCTTTTTCTTAAATGGATTGGGAATGATAAAAGCACCTGAGGAGGAAAGCTTTATCTCTGAGACTGGTTTATGGGTTGTGTTTATGCAATAGAGAAGTGCTTATCAAAACAGGACTGCTGTAAACAAAGCTAGTTACAGGTGGGCTCCTGCCAATAGCAAACACACCACAATGTGCATCAGCTGCCTCCAGGCTCTTGCTGAAACACTGCCTTAGCAAAACCTGAAACCCTGAAAGCAGATCCTCACTGGTTGGGTGGGCTGAGGTCAATTGCCAGTGAAGTGCTTTAAATTTATTTCATCCAGGTCCTGGTGGGGATTTGAATGCCAGTGTCTGTAGAGACAGCTCATGTGTGTTTGCCACATGCTGTTTTCCTCTCCAGCCCAGCCACTGCAGGAGCTCTGGTGAGCTAATGAGGCCAGGAAGGTTGAGAAAACCATGCCTGAATGTTCTGTGCTGGGTAGACATAAACTTGGGCTTTTCGATAGTATCCCCCTGGATGTGACCCTGCTGCGAAAGAAGCTACTGACTTCACCTGCTTTGGGTTTTGGGGCTCACCCTACAGCCCAAATGGCCTCACAGTGTCAGGGAAAACAAGCTGTTACACTGGGAGCTTTGCTGCTGTTTGGTAGCAAGGGAAAAAAGAGCTTTTGTGCCCCAGCTAATGCTGACTGTACAGCCCAGGGCTGTGTGCTTTACAGCTGAGCCTGTAACTGTGTCTGCAGCTGTCATAAAAACCTGCAGGCTGTCTTGTGCACTAGAGCTGCTGTAGAAAATGATGCTCTGTTTTGGCAGAAAAGGGGTCCTGCAAGCCAGGACCAAAGCGCATCATCAGTGATGTGTGACTTTTCCCATCCATTTAACAAAGGTGTTTGCTGAGGCCTGTTGGAAATGTATGGCAGATTTACAAGATCCACAGAGACATGGTAATACAGTGTTTGGTGTACGCTGCTGCTGCTAACTGGATGTTTGCTTAAACCCACAGTAGTGCTGCTGAAACACAGAGAAACCTGCATAAATTACCACATTTTTCCTGAGGGAAAAATGATTTTGCTTCTTGTTCATCCCAGTCTGGGACCGCAGGCTCTTCAGTATAGAAGACCAAGAGACCTGAGGCTAGCTTATTTTGAAAAATTCCTTTCAGGGTTTGCTTCTGTTAATGGTTGTTTGCCCTAAGGCAAATCATGCTTTGATGGGGCTTTTTTGATTGTCCCCTCCTGTGTGCTTTGTTTTGCACTGGGGAGTGGGATGAGAGGGACAGGGGACAGTGGTGTTCCAGAAAAAGGAAATTTTTTAATCAAGGTTCTGTCCAGCTGGTTGGACTACAACAAACCTCAAAACTGAACTGCAGCATAGAGGTACTCTGTTGGCTGTGTGAGATGCAAACCTTTTCAAAGATAAAAACCCTACTGTTTTTATGACGTACTAACCAAAGTAGGTCCCAACCCAGAGATTGACTGCTGCCTATACTCCGCCATAATTCAGCCTGAGTGATACAAGGTTCCAGTACAGTGTGGGCTCTTGGATCAGGATGAAGCTGGAACATCTCTGTTCTGCACCTCTGCCACGGTCGGGGACGCTTGCTCAAAAATGTGTCCTTTTGTCTGGTATTTGCCCATTCTTGAAGTAGGTGCTCTGTTCGCTGGCAACATTGTCAAAGGGAAAATCAGAAAGATGCTCTAAGGTTTGGGGCTCTGTCCCAGGGTTTAATTGAAATGACTTTGCTAAATTTGTTTGCTTGTGTCTAAAATGAGAAAAGTCCCTCAAAGGGAATAGGACTTTTACCTTCTATCACTCCTGAAGAATTTATGTGCTCTGAATTTTAAGTTCTGGGTTTAGTTGCTTGCTTTAGTTGCAGGGAAGCCATACATAGATTTTCTGTTTCTCATGGCCATCAGAAAGCACTGGCTTCATCATCCCCCAAAACTACCGCCACAGAGCTGTCTCCTCATGACTCTGTGTTTCCAGAGAAGTTTTCATAAATTCACTCCTATCTTCTGTGTTTCCTGTGGCTTTCTCCAGAGAGGAACCCTGTGACCTGTCCTAACCTCTCCTCTCAGCAGTGCACAAATATCTTAGAAAAGAGATCACAAAACTTTGTTAAACAAGGTGACTCAACAGAAACATATGAAGTGGAAAACACCAAGTGACGTGCCATGGGCCACTTGCACTGTCAGTGGGAACTTCAGTAGTTTTAATATCACCCTGTAGTGCTTTCCTAAGGAGAGGCGGGGAGGGTTTGAACTGCAGCTATCAAAAGTCATGAAGGGGACCACCACATTTCCAGGGAAGAGGAAATCCAGAGGTCTTCACACGCTACTGCTGAACAGTGAGGAGCAGTGCTGTGAGATGCTCCCCACAGGCACAGTTGTAGCTCAGATCCCCCAGGAGTGACCGGGGCAACCTGCTCTCCTCCACAGAGCTCGCAGGGAGGCTGCCGTAGAAGGAAAGTGGCGATGAGCTGGGCTACCTTTCATGTCTTGGGCTATCCCAGAAAAGTTACCTTGAGTCTCATTCCAGCTTATTTAATTATTATAATTAGATATGAAATCATTAATAACCTGTCTTAATTACAACTGATTTTCTTCGATTGCAGTCTAATGTAAAAGATTCCAATTAAGGTTCATTACATGGAAAATCTGTGGAGTCTGTTATTCCACTCTTAAGATCATCAAGAACAAAGCAAAGACATGCAGATGCTAAGTTTCTTTTAAGGGCTGTGCTTTAATTAATTTCAGCTTCTGAAACAATTAATGGATTTACTTGTAGTATCTCAGGAAATTCATGCTCATCTCTAGAGAGCCAGTGCTGTGAGCTCAGGGAAGATAGGCTGCATTTCTTATGTATTACTGGCAACCAAAATCTTCTCTTGAGTACAGCGTAGAACTCAGCTTGAGGAATTTTGACCTGGTGGCTTTGCCTGAAAAGACTGAAACTTCCCGGAGGGTGAAGCAGGTGAATGCCTGGTGCTACCACAAGCAAATATCTCTTAGAAATGCTGGGAGCTTCCCAGCCCACTGGATTCAGCAGGAGGGAAGGTGCTTGGTGTGGTGGCAGAGTGATGGGGATTGGTGTGCCATCGCACTGCCATAGGGACAAATCCAGCCCTCAAGATGGAGAAGCCATTTGCTTCCTTCAGCCTACTACAGCCTCCAGCAGCAAAAGCACAGTACCGGTTGATTAGCCCTCCTGAAAGGAGACCTTCCCTCACCTTGAGGAGAGTCTTGGCACCTTTTCCCACCCTCTTTGCTTGATGAGCAGTGAAATGTGCCGGATCCCTCTCCAGCAGGGAGGCAGAGGGTTGTCTCCTGGTCCTCCTGCTGCGGTGCTAAGCAGACTGGAGCTCTCTGCTATGCTGCAGGCTTCCCGTAATGCCTCGGGCAGATTACTTAATCTCCCTTTGTGTCTTCTTCCCTTAAATGAAAATTGCTCACTCTTTCAGCAAAATGTGGAGAGAGCTTCAGGCAGCAAAGTCTTACTGATCATTTGCCTTGCTGAGGCTGTGATGCCAAGTGCTGTATGGGTAGGTACAAAGGGAGGAGGAAGATTGATTTGCCTTGTATAATGAGGACAGACAGATGCTCCTATCACTTTTAAGGGAAAGTTTCTGTTTTACATTGTTTTCAGCATCACTGACAGCAGACTCTACTGAGAAACTGAATCTATAACCTGGCAGTTTTCCATTTTTGAAGTAGTTGTGTAGATTAACCACAGACTAAGGCTCTAGACTGGTGGTTTCTCAACCTGTTGTTGATAGTACCCTAAATAGATAACATCTGTGGGTTGAGGGGTGAGCTGGGAGGGTTTCATTACTTGCTTCAAAACATTTAAACGTTTCATATGACTTGTATCATGGCTTGCTGGACGTATTGTGGCTTGCTGGACACTATGGGAAGCCTGGTACTTTCTTGCTTGGAGTATAATGCTTTGCACTGTTGTTCCTCCATATTTAGGAGTTTTGTAAAAGCCTGGCTCTTGTGTTTCCTATTGTGTGCAAAATGCAGTAGTTCATGGACTTTTGCTTGACCTCGTGTCAAATTAAGGGAGAAAATAAAGGGTTGATGCAACTCCTCCAGAGGAAGGAAGACATTTAGCCTGATGTTCCCAACTTGAGGACCAGATCAGCATTCTCAATAGAGCCTTGTAATGTTTGGGGGGGGGGGGGGGGGGCGGTGGTTATTGCGGACCCAGACTGGATTCAGTGAATGGTCCCAGGACGAGGTCTGAGGCTGGATTTAGAGCTTTAATAGCAATCTTGAAACTGCTGCTCCAGTGTGACTCAGTTTGAAAGTCAGACAATGCTTTGTGGCAGCAATTAGGATCTGTTTACAGCCTAGGAAATCGTCGTGCTCCAAAGAGCCACCCTAAAGGATGTAAATCCTGCATGACTGGAAAGCTAAGTGACTGGGAAAAACTCTAGCACCCTTATAAACAGGGTTTGCTGAATTTTCCACAGCAGCAGCTGCCTCTGGGCAGCTTACATTGGGTCGGATTAACAGGGGGCTGCAGGTAGTCATGGAGAAGCAGGGCAGAGGAAGGCTGCCTGCTGGATGTGCCTTACAAGACTGGTCTGCACTGCAAAAGCAGTGTGCTGAGTAACTCCATGACATTTTCTGTTCTGCTACAGTGCAGCAAGCGTGCTCTGGGGTACTGGCAGGAGAGGGAGGGTGTTGGGATGGAAGCGGGGCTGATTGGCCATAGCGCTTTGCAGCACGTTGCAGGGTACAGAGCAAGTGTCTGCAGTGCAACAGCGTGTCCTTTGGCAGCTGAGCTGGAGCTGGGCTGGTTTTTTTTTTTTCCCCGCAAGCAAACACGCGTACCCCGTTCCTCCTAAAGCTGGAAAGAAGCCCTGAATGAAGCTTTGGCTGTCTGGGGAAAAATGAGCTAAGCCTTGCCCAGGCAGCAGTGCAGTCAGGTGCTGAAGTATTGTAAAGCCAGACAAAGAATAGATTATTTCCCTTTTTAGCCTACTTCTCCCTCATATTTATGCTGTGCAGCGATCCTCCCCTCAGCCTGCAAGAAGCCTCATCCATTGGCAGTACTCTGCCTGGCTACACTGGCATGTGGCATGGCAGCTCTATGGCATGTTCTGCAGGGGTCGTAGCTTAACCACCAGCCCCAACTCACCTGATTTTCCACAACAGTTAAACACAGGTTTGAACCCTAACTTTAGTCCAAATCAAGCCTGTCTGCTTTTCAGCCTGGCAGGGGCTGCCTTGCACTCGGTTTCTGCTATACAGGTCTTGATGACTCGAGCCACTCAAAAACATACTAAACGCAGATCTCTAGTCTCTGAGCTGTTCTCTAACCCCCGGCTCTTCCTCTCTTTTAAAGCCTTATTTGCTCCTTTCCTGGCACTGCTAGGTTTCCAGCCTCTCTCCAGGTCTTCTACTTCTGCCTCTTGCAAGGATTCCCTATTTTGTCTTGTCGTGCACCCACAAAAGTGCCCCCCTCAGAGCCTTCCAGCTTCTGTTTCCTTCCTTCTGCTCTCCCCCCAGTGTGTTGTTCTCAAAAACAAAAAGCAAAGAAACTAAAACCATTAAGAAAGCCTCTCTGAGTATAGGCTAGCATTTTCAAAAGCAAATCTAGCAATGAGGCAGCTGCATCTCATGGGTTTAATAAGGGATTTGCCCATCTAGTTCTCTCTGTTACCTGTGAAAAAGCTTTACATGTTTAAACAGGCGGTAGCTGCTCCCAAGCAGAAACGCTTCAGCCAGTGCCCTGTGCAGGGAACACAACAGTGCTTGAGCAGAGGGTAAGTCGGCACCCAACAAAAACAAGGAGCCTGGATATTGCCTTAATAGCATGTCAGAGTTATTTTGTCACCGGTCTTCTCCCATCTCACTACAATGCAGTGCTCCGCAGCTGCCTCACAATGCAAGCAGAAGCCCATATTCATCTCTATCTGTTTTAATTTCTCATCTCCTTCCAAATGATGCAGGATTTAACCGCACTTTGGAGGGCAGGTCTGCTGCCAAGACAGTTGGAGGAAATGCTGGAGAGGATGACTATGGCTGGGATCCTCCCTACTCAGAACAGTTTGTCTGTGAAAGCCCTGGGGAGAGCTGCAGGTGATGGACAAAGCACGATTTGGCAGAGAGTGTGGTCTTCTGTGTCCCTTTTCTCAGCTCTGCTAGTTCATTAATTTGCTAAAGACATCAAGCTATGCCTGGGCTTGATGGGAGAGTAAGAGCAGAGTTTTGCCTCACTATGTGCAGCCATGTCCTTTGTGATGCTAACTTGATTTTCTTCCCCTATATACATCCTGTAGAAACTGGGACAGTTTCTAACTTGAAATGGTAAACTGGGATAATTTCTAACTTGAATCAGAGGGCAGCATGTTGCTTGGAGGTCTGTCCCTAGAAGATAGCTGTGGTTTGTATGCTCTGCTGTCCATGAAGCATTCCGGTAGAGTGGGAGGTGTGGTGGCTCCCCAGCAGAATGGCAGAATAATAAAAAAAATAGATGCTCTCTGACATGAGTTTGGGAGACAGCAAATGCCAGAGATAAGATCCAAGCAGAATTTTTATGCAGTCTGGAGTCAGACAAGAGTCCACCATTTGAGGAGTCTTAGTGTAATTGTGTGCAAAGTTAGTGCTGTTTCCTTGAGCTACTTGCTGTGGTTGTTATATCCACTCTGAGTACTATGGTATCACTTAGAGACAACCAAGGTAAATTCTCTTTTATCACTGTCTTGTGTTTGCCCTGTCTTAATAACAACTCTTTCTACTGTACTCCTGAATATGCCTGATTTTGGCCTCTTTTGTACCAGTTTCACATTACTGCAGCCACAATGACAACAGGTAACATTCCTCCATACTTATCACAACATACTATAAGAACAGGGCCTCAGCTTTATATCTAGTGATACATATTTATGTTCAAATATGTCTTGCCGTCGGATACCCAATCCAAGATGAATTGTGAGTCTCTTCCTCCCTGTTCAGGAAATTACCATCTACAAGGGCACCCTGTCAAAAGGAGGGAGAGAGTTTACAGTGATATGCAAGTTACATTTAAGAAGAACTGAAAATCTCAGCCAGTATAAGGCAAACTCTAAAATAAGCTGTCAGAACAGTGCAACCTTTAATATTCATATATCTATTCAGGATGCATTGCTGCATAATGTGTATTGCAGTCATCAGATACACATGTTTAGCACCTAGAAACAGTAAAATAACTTGTTAAAGCTAAAATGGAAATTATGGGATTGATTTACCTGTGCACTTCTAGTTGCTTTATGCCAGAGTGATGATATGAAGGAGGCATAAACCTCATATAACTGGCTGAGTAAATTAGATTAATGTCTTGTTCTCCTTTTTAGAAAGGTCTAAAGCAGACAAAATGTACCCTGAGCCTGTACAAATTCCTTTTCTTGTAAGTCTGTTGCAGCCTTCCTCTGTGGCAGTTTTTATGATATTTCTGGGTTTAAAAAAATACCTTTTAGCATTAGTTTGTCCCCCTTTGCTGAAGGAGCACTGCTGGAAGTTGACAGCTGTGAGAAGCCCACCATCATACATAGTGCACACATTGCGTGCTCTGCTTGGCCCAGCTTTCACACTCTTGTGGGCAAGTCTATTTAAACCCCCTGTGAGCACAATGTTATATGGATTTCACATTTGCTCCTGCTTTCCATCTGCTGTCGCACAGTGGCTCTGGGAGCGCAGGTCTCCTGAGAGCAGCAGTCTGTGCTGCTCTACCAACACTGTTACCTCCATCCTCCTCTGCAAAGGCAACAGAGCATGTAAAACTATTTTGGCAGATAAATATATATAGCCTGTGGACTTGCAGTTGGGCAATGGTGTTACATGCTCAGGTAGGGTTTCCATGATGTGTTTGTTTTAAGTGGCTCTCTGTGTAGAACTGTGTTTTGCTCCATATATAAAAATACATATCTTCATGTATATTTGCATCTTTAAGTACTCTTTTAGAGAAAGAAAAGCTGGAGTCTGTGCAATTTACTGTGATTGCACTTAGTTACTCTTCATTATAGTCCATTGAATAGTTTCTTTGGTTTCTCTAACACTACTGATGTTCTTATTCTGGGGGAAAAAAAAATCCTCAATTTTAAGAGACTTTGTGCAGGAAAAATTGTTCAGGTCACATCTTGGTCTCCTCAGCATGATGTTGTTTTCATAAAGCCCTAGTATATGTTTGATGAGTGTTACTGGTTCATATAGACCGTTTCCTGAAACCCACACTGGCAGACCTATAGGCAGGAAATTTACCCAGTCCCTGGTGCTATAAGTGCCTGTGGACACAGGCAAGGGACCAGGAAGCTGAAGGTGGATCCATATCAAGGAGAGTCAGCTCTGGACTGGGCTGTGTTGAATGCACATGTACTGTTGTCAGGGAATGAAGCTGGGAGAAGAAAATGTCCAGCTGTGAGTGGTCCTGACCCTGGTTCCAATCAGCCCAGTCCATCCCTCCCTGTTTTCCATCATGTTCATTCTCTCATGCAACCAGTGACTGATGGTACCAAAACCAGACAGATTTTTCTTTTACCACTGTATCTTTTGAAGCTGTGGACCATGCACTTAAAATCTAGTTGGAAAAGCATCAGGCATCTCCTTTACCAGCTCTCTGAGTTGCGGTGAAAACATCTCTGGGTTGGATACAGCTGTGCAGTTAGTAAGTGGGCAGGAGTGTGAATTCCCAAGAACATTTATAGCTGATGTGCCTCTCTCCCTGGCACCAGTTGTGCCCTGAAGCATTTGTTAAATTTATTTGGGCGAGAGGATCTGAGCAAGTGCATTGTGGGAGGGAGAAAAGCAATGCCACGGCCATGTTCCCGCTCCAACACAATACTTCTCGACAGAGATATGGGAGCTCTTCTTGTCTGGCAGGTTGGGAAGAAAGGGATGAGCTGAAATTTGATGATTATATTAAGAGATGAGATGGTCATGCCTTTTAGGGCTTAGCACAAGTATGAGATGATTCTGGCCGTCATCATGTTGATTCACACAGTGTTACTAAAGTAAACCCACCAAAGTGTCTTGTAAATTGGAGATGATGTCAGTTGCTACCATACAAAGAAGCTGGAATGTTAGAGCTCATGATCCAGGAATGCAGCCTTTGATTGCACACTGCAGTTACATGGACCATAAAGGATGCCATTTCCTGGGAAACAGAGTCGTTTGAGAAATCTGACCTTACCTCTATCCTTTCTGCAGCATCCTGAGAAAATTAACAAGGCATAACAGCCCATAATACTCCCATTTTAGCTGCAATCGCAAATCTAGAGTGTTCTCATCTCCATAGTACTGCAGTCGTCTTTATTATAATTGTCTGGTCAGACACTTACGGATCAGACCAGGAGGTTGCTGGGGGTGGTCGTGTCCCACTGCTGGTTACTAGCCACATGCCAGGAGGAGTCTGCCCTTTTCAGTGAAGCTGGTAGGAGTCATTTTGGAGGGGCTGCAGCCCTATCACTGCCCTTGAGGCAATGTTTTAAGGATGGTAATTTAATTAAAACTTAATAAGCAATCAGAACTTGTGCATAGCATTGCACTGCCGTTTTTTTCACACCTTATTAATATCTTCAATCTAGAATTTCCTCTTTCCAAGCAATTTACACTAAGGTTATGCAATTTTGAGTCAAATTCTGTACATTTGTATCAGCCAGTTTTGGCCCAGGAGGGTCAGGAGGATCATAGGGGCACTCAGACATGTGCCTGGCTGTTTGAACCAAGCATATAATCTTTTAGTGGCTTGTCTGTGTTTAGATATAGAAGACGACAGATGTGCTGACAGATCTGGCTCGTGTTTGGAACCAAGAGGCAAAATCCTGGTCCCAATTAATTTAATTTCAAAATTCCCAACAACTGCAACGGGGCCAGGTTTTCACTGAAAAAATTAACTTCATCTTGTGCATCTCTCTCTAAACCTTTCCATCTCCTGCACTTGAGCAAAAGCCAGTATGGAAAAGCCAATATTGACAAAAAGATGCAAGTGTGTCTGTCTTAGGGCACTTCGGGTTTTGGCCTCTTCAGTTTCTCATGGCCCTGAGGATAAACAGAAGTTCACTCATTGCTAGGAATAACATCAATGCGCTTCAGCTGGTTGTGGCTACTGGCTAGTACTGTTGGCTTTTCAAACAGCACTCCCTCACTTTCAAGTGTGTCCAAATGACACGCTTGGTTGATTTGCATTGTTCCTGCCAGCAGCCGGGTACGTTAGGTGGTCTGTCTTCACTATAAATCAAACGGAGCAGGATGCTCCGAGTGGAGTGACAGGCTTCCAGACAGCAAGATCTTGAGAGAAATCAGTTGTTATTACGCAAACAGCCTCACGAAGACACCTATTTAGGACAACATTGAGCCACAGAGGTAAAGCTGCTAGAAAGGGACAATGGAAAGAGGAAAGGTTAAACAGAGCAGTTGTGCAAAAAGTCTGTCTTTATTTATAAACCTTCCAGATGTGCAGAGTCTTTCTTTAGTTAACACACTTGCAATTTCCTAAACCTTTGGCCAAAAATTCCAGCAGGTACAGAACTGCCAGCCACTTGCCTAAACAAAATGTGCCATTAAACATAGAAAGCTGGGCAAGTTTGCCCCTATGCTTGCTATAGAAAGCTTTGCCATTAGTTTGCTAGAGATGCAAATGGATACTAAATACCACACTGAGGCTTAGTGAGCAAATACCAGGGTTTACAGTAGCTTGGTGGCCAGGGGAGTCCTGCAGAACCCATGGGATTTGCAGTGGATTTGGCAGAACAGGGTCTGTTGTTCGGTGAAAAATGTTTCCAAAATGCTTCCTGATACTATGAGAATTAGTAATGAGCTTGTGAATCTTGTTCTGCTGTAAATTGCATGCCAAAAGGAGGTTTTGTTTTTTCCAGTTGTCTTCAATAATTTTCCCTTTCTGTTTCTGCAGCTTTCTTTTTTTCTGGTTGTTGTCCCTCAGGGCAAATGTCCTTCTGAGCCAGAACAAAAGACTGGGTGAATTATGAATTTTTGCTATTAGGATCATAAAGGCTTTTTCTCTCATAATTTCCCTCTCTTTCATTGTAGTTTCATGTCCTTCCTTTCCCTGTGTGAGCTTTCATCAGAAAGAACCACCAGGGCTTTACATCCTTTTTCTCCTTTCATTCCATGCAAAATCCCGTTCAGAGTTATTCAGTGCCTGCCTGGAGGTGAGGGAACACAGGGTGAGTTTGAGGAAACCCTTTCATCTCCCAGTGAAAATCCTTGAATTGGATTTTTACTCATGGTTGGTGTCCCAGAGGATTACAGTACAATAATGTGGTGGTAGTGATTTTGTTTGAGAAGGCAGCACTTCAGATTAGTCAGGGAGTTTTGATGTCTGAATAAGACAGTACTGGAGCTGTTGGTGTATTTTCAGCTCCATCTACCAGGACCAGAATGGGACTCAAAGCAAAAATTCAGTGAAGACAGTCTTTGAGGGTTCTGCAAGGTGCTGGCACTTTGGTCCTGAAGTAATAAAGCACACTCCAGTTGGCAGGCTCCTGTAATCCCTCAAAATGGTTAAAAATTAGCATGTGCTTATGTGAACTGATGGATGGGAAGTCGGAGAACTCTGTTCCTTACAGGTTTTGGCACTTCCAGTTTAAATTATATTGCAGCCAGGAACTTCGTTTGATTGGCAGGTCAAGGATGCTTGAGACAGGACAAAGTTGTTTCTGTGATTTCAGTGAGACTTTCTCACAAATATTTTGCAAGAACCTAGATCTCTGTCTTCCAGCAGGTGAAAACTTTCGCTCAGGTTTTACCCATGGACAACCATGTTGCCTTTATGATGATTTGTGCTTGATGTGGTTCGCAAACTGTTTACTGCTTTTTGTACCAGAGTCTACCTCATTGTACAATTAGTACTGAAAACATTAGACTGCACTCCTGGTTGCTCAGCTCACACTGCGCTGCTTCTGCTCTCTGTTTGAACGCATACAGCTCTTGAACGAAAATTTCCGCTGCAAACATTTCTGCTGACAAGTTCAGAAAGCGCTTGTCTGGAAGCTTTCTTTGCTCGCTGTCTGAAAGGTATCTGTCCTAAAAACATGCCTGTCTGCGAGTTTCTTGACTTAGAGTACTTTTAAATATGACAGGACACAGAGGACTTAAACGAATTCATAACAAAACAAAAAAAAAAAGGAAAGAAAAAAAAAACATGGCAGGAAATGGGTTTTATATTGTTTTATTAACAGAAACTGCAGACAGTTTGATGCTGCTGTTTCTCTTCATGTTATACAGATACTTTTCACTTGTATGTGTGCTGGATTTTGGCCCAGCATGTTCTTTCAACGTTCTTAACTCACCTAAAACAAGGAGATATAAAAAAAAAAAAGAAAGAAAAATGAATAAGGAGTGTTATTGCATGCATTCCTAATATAGACCTGTTACTTGTCCTTAATGCTTAAGGTCTTAGGATTTTTTCACTACTTTTTTGTGTGATTTCAAAAAGAATTCAGTTGTTACTTCACACAGCCAGGGAAAATAAAATCTGATGATTGGTGCTTTGATTCCTCTGGCAGGTTTATGTTCCCTGCTTATGACAGGCAATCCTTAACCAGGTACTTATTTTGTGTTACAGATATGAGTTAATTCCTTCCCGGTGCCCAAAGAAATCAAATGCTCTCCTTTTCTTTCTATTATATTTTTCTAATTCAGAACAACTTACTCTGGAGGATTTACAGTGGGCCACTACATCTAGGTGTGCAGTAGCTCGGTAGAGGCAAGATAGGTCAAAGTACAAAAGCTTTATGTCTGTATTTCAAATCTGATGGAAGAGACAAGGTGCATGGGTTGGGCTGCACATTGCAGAGAGAAATAATTTTGTAATGTTTCAGACTCAGTCACAAGAGGAGGGAAAGGAAGAACCTATTTCTCTAGCAAAACAGGAGTGCTCTGCTTGTGTTTATCAACATTTAAAACACCTCTAACTGTAATTTCCAGCATGCCAAATGAAATTCCTACCAATCACTCACTCTGTTGCTATTAGTGCTGTTAATAATGTAATTTATTCAGTTTAGGGACTCCAGCAGAAACATATAATAAGGTAGATATAAAAACTGTTCCCTGGAAAGATACATAGGGTAAAAATTGGCTAAGTATACAGGAGCTGATTCATAAAATTGCAGCTGCCAAAGGGCAGCCTTCCTGAACTGACTGCCGCAACTGAGCCTTGCAAGATTTCTACACGCAAGCTTGTCATGCTCACAAATGAGCTACTGATTCAGAGAAACCATTAACCAAATGGTTTAGAAGATCACCTATGAGAGGGGGGGAAAAAAAACACATGCCAATGGGTTACAGCTCTCCAGTTCTCTCCTCCAGGTACCCTTTACTGCCATCTTTCCTGCAGTCATGTGATTTTGCCCAGTTCAGTCCCACTGGGTGAAGTTGTGCATGATCTGCAGATTGAACATCACAGTAGCACTGATGAGTTTTGTCTGTATAATCCTGCCTAATCCAAGAAATTACATTGAATTATTTGTACGTGACAGGAAGGACCTCAGAAGGTTTAGAGTGGTATGATTCTTTACACTTCTTGAGGCAAAACTAGGCATCGACTCTTCCCATGTCTTGGTTTTTATTTGATAATCATTAGGCTCATTGCAGTGACAGGCTCATTTTCTACTTGTGGACTCTTGAACATTTGGCCCTCAACATATTTCCCAATTATTTATCACTGCAGCTAACATCTGCTCTTCTACCCTTTGTGCTTATTTAAAATGTGTTCTTCAGCCACTGAAATAGCTCTGTTTGGACCTCCTATAGGGAGGCATATGAGCTATGTTGCAGCCCACAGGTTTTGTCCGAGCTCCGAAGCAGCTACCACTGGAGAGTTGAAGGACAGTAAAATTTTGCAGCTTTAAGGATCGCTATACACAGTCACTTAGTGGAAGAAAATCAGCATTTTATGTGTCCTGTCATTCTTCTATTGCTAGTAATTTATTCTGCAATGCATTAACTGGCTGAAGTCTATTCCTATTGTGCGAGAGACAATCCTTCTTTCTTGCCTTCACTTCCCTATCGTGTGTCAAGGACCTTAACTTGTTCTTATTGGATTTTTATTTTCTCTTGTTTAGAAACTGAGTGTTTAAGGGCTAGTTTGCACAGCAGCAGAGCATATGCAGCAATAAACATCTCCAGTTGATTAAGCACCATAGCTGAGTCGTTCAGCTTCCACAGAATCTGTTTATTGTAAGTATCCTCCAACTCTGAGGACATCATTTTAATTATATTGCATGAGAAGGAGCAACAACAATAAAGTAGAACATTATAAAAAATTAAAAGATATAATTTTCCTTCCCCGAGAGGAAGTTTTCAGTGAAGGTCAGAGTAGATTGTAGATGCTTGTGTAGCTGGGTAGTGTTCTTGAAAGCCCATTTCCCAGTATGTATTTCTTTTCAGAGGCTGCAGAGGACATTAAGGATAGGATAGGCCTTTTCAACTGATCTTCTGAGGCCAGATTGTGAAGTTAGTGTGAATCATGCTGGTGATTTCAGAGAAACGTATTGTGCAAGCTCACTGTTTGTCAGTGCAAATGATGTGTTTCCAGCTTGACCAGTGGAGACTCTAGCCTTGACAGGATGACGGCAATGTGGGTAGCTTACTTAGATTTACTTGCTCTCTGCTATGAAAGATGTGAAAACATTAATTTCTGTTAGTGCCACTCTGAACCTTTTCACTAGCTCCAGATATCAGTCTGGATATTTGTCTTTCCTACCATTTGTTTGAGAGAGGCTGTGAATAACTGGAGGGGAAAAAAAAAAAGTGTATCAGTACAGGCATGGGAGGACAATGTCAAAAAGTGACTTCTCAAGCACATCAGCCTCTAATTTCAGACACATGCCTTGCATTTCCAGGCTGCCAGGTAACCTTCAGCACTGCTAGCATCAGTGGCTTTCTTGACTGAATAAGGTTGTTGATGTTTGGCCCAGTATCTTCGCTTGACTGGCTCTGAGGGGACCATCTGCATTACCTCAGAGGGTAACTTTTTTCTTTTCCTGATTCTTACGACTATCTTCTATTTTGTTAAACAGTTTAACTGCAAATTAAATACTGCCTTAAGTTAAACACTGCCAGTTAAACACTAGCTATTCTTCTAATAAACTACAGTAGTGAGGACAATGGCAGTTTCTGCAGTGGAAGCCTAACCTAAGGGCAGGCTTGTCAGGTTATTTGTGCAAGGCTTGTTGAAAGGCTTGTGAACTTTCCAACAAACCTCATTTTGAACAAATCTGGGCCATGTTAGCCAGGTAAAACATTGGCTTCACACACCACTATTCCTTCCTCCATCCCTTTCCTGCCCTATGTGCTCTGAACCAAATAAACCTGGGCAATTTTCATGGGAGTTTCGAAGGTTACTGGTGCTGTGGCCCTGCAGGGGTAGCAAGGGTTGGCGTGGTGCGGCAAGTTATCCCATTTGTCATGATCTCCTTTTGAACAGGGATTTTTATCCAGCTTGAGGAAGACTAGACAGACAGTGGGGAAGGATGTGTTAACCAGAAGTGTCAGCCACCAGTGCCAGCTCCCACGGCCAGGTTATGAGAACCACTTTCCTTGTCCTCCCCCCATCTCCCCATTATGTTTTAATTGATGCCTTTTATATGAAAGCACTCCCTGCAAACACACACAAATATACATCGCTACTATCTTTTCAATCCCCTTTAAACATCCCCTTTATTGCAAATGTTGTTCACTACAAAGCTGGTGGAGACCTGTGAATTTGCTCCTCCTGAGACAGAGCGCTCCTAATGGGAGAATCCAACATTTTTGGTGGGGCTGTGATTATCTCTTCTTATGTGCTGGTTTAGGCCCCACAGAGAAAGAGCCTGCTCTGTGATCGTACACCAATGCAAATAAAAACCAGTGTGCAGCCACATTACCTAATGTTAGCAACTTTTCTACTTCTATATATCCATCTTCTTCTACCAGCAGCTAAATGACACTGATGTTAACGACATTATTTACTCCTTGATGTTTGAAGAGTTGTTCTTTCTCTAGCCACGGGTGTAAACGTTTTGAAAGCTCAGTCCTAACTTAAAGACATGTAGAAAAGCAAACTATACCTTTCCAAGTAATGCACAGTCCAGTTGTGGCTTATTGCAAAGGTTTGAAGGTCCTGCAGGATACAGCTTGCTGCTCAGATTCCCACCCCAAATACTGCAGACTTGTTTGTGGGAACTGCAGGAAGAACTGGAAGGACTTCTAAAATCATCACCAAATGCCTTAAATAAGATGATGTTGAATAAAACTGGCCCTAGCCCTTATCCTTGTGGATCTACTGCTCACCCTCCTCCACTAGAGGTGCCCATCAGCCTAGAGTGTTCCTTTTACACCTTTGGCCACTAAGTTGTCCCTCTTATTTGCTAGATTTGGTTCTCTGTTTTTGATATGTTTTGATATGTATGAAGAAGATCAGATATGCTGGGGATACTTCTGTGTGTAAAATTGTTACATGAAAACACCTGATAGTGAAAGCAAGAAGTTGTCTGTGATCATTGAGAATTCCTCATTATTTTCCTCCACTGTGGAGAAAAGTAGCAAAGCAGCAGCTGGTCTATGCAGAGAAACTCCAAAGCAAGAAGCAATAACAAGGAGGAACCTGCAGTGCAGTGACTTTGAGATGACTCTGTCTGTGCTGGTTTGTGGCTCAGATGACTCTCATCCACCTAAGAAAACAGGAAGACAGAAAACCCCATAATGCAGAGAGTTTGGGAATCATACATTTTAAGGCTAGAAGGTGATTGTGAGCCATTTAATCTTAATTTTTTCATCTTGCCAGCCTACAGAGTGCAGAGTTGGACTCCATTACATCTGCACAAAGCCCGTAACCTTTGTCTGATCATCCTACCTTGGTTTAAAGACTTTGAGTGAAAGAGATTTCCACAAAGCTATAGATAAATGGTTTTAGTGGGCAACTGCTCTTGCAGAAAGCAAATCTGACATTTGTTGTATGTACTACTTTAGCTTTTTCTTCTGTTTTTCAATGTATTTATAGCCCTGAGCAGTGACTCCCTTTTAAATCATTGTTTGACTTTTGTGGGGTTCCCCCCCCGCCTCATTTGGAATATGTAAAGAAGCCTTGACGTAGAACATGTTATTCGAAACTTTTCAGAGCAATGTTAGTGTTTTTTAGATAACACTTGCTGTAACTATTTTTTTCTAACAAGCTCTTCCTTCTTTTAATTTAAATAAACACATGCATACATGCCTATACAAAGCTAGGACAGTTGTATACTTCCCCAGTACTTCCTGTTGAAAACTGCTGGCCACAAAACACTTGACTAATTTGGTTTTGGCTTGACCCAGTATGGCTATTCTTCTTTCTATGTTGAGAATATTGATTTATAGCTTCTCCTTTCCCTGGTAACTTTCTCTCTTGTTTTAAACAAAAATTCTTTCCATGTTTCACTAGAGCCAGTGGTGCCCTGAAGACATGTAAGGACCATGATATCCTCATCTTCAAGCTTTTGGATGCATTTTCAGGCTGAATGATTTTTTTTCTGATGGTCTCCCAGCAGTTCTATTATTGTCGAATTTTAATGTGAAAGTTTTTATTTTTACCATTCACCCAATGAAACACTTTTTTACTACTTTTTATTACAATTTCATGTTGTTATCCAAAGTCTCATTTAAATGTTGTAGAGAATTGCCAAAATTGTGATGATATTGCCTGTATTGCTCCATTGTTTCTGTTTGCAGCAAGTTTAGTGAAAATTTACTCATGTTCCTCATCACAGCTACATTGTTTTCAGTGCCTGCTATTGCCAAGAACAATGCTAAAGCACTTAATAACAGAATTTTGTCATAATCTTTATCTCTGGAAACTATTCCAGTTTATCATTTTAATAGCAAATGGCGTGTTTTACACAGTTGCCTGATAAAAGTTCTCATAAACCTCTCTTTTTTTTTTTTTTTTTTTTCCCCCTTCTCTCTTTCTCTTACTCTTCAGCCATAGCTTTCAGAAACACTTACTTCCCCCTCGTCGTCTTAAGGCCCAGGTCAGCCCAGTGAAAGATGCCGTGGCACATCTCGTGTGTCAGACATATGACACACATTTGTGCTTTGAGACAAAACAGTGAAGCAGTGTACAAAGGGACCACAACAAACTAAAAGTGTCACAGTGATGAAGAAATAAAAGATGATGGGCTCCCATGAAAAAGTCCACTGTGAGTACGCATTGCAGTTCAGGCTCCAGCCAGCTGGCAGGGAAATGGAGAAGAGACGATGGTTGTTTCTATCTTATTTTACTATCCTTGTTTCTCTTTCGTAGCGTGGAGAACTTAATCATGTGTGATTTGTGTTTGTTCTTCTGCCAGACAAGTTTCAAAAACCAAGGAAATCCTCACATAAGTGAATACGTAGAGAAGCAGTCCAGTGTTTACTGGTAAATATATGACCAGTGGTTCACATCTAGAGTGCCCACCTGTCCTGTGTTGTGGAGGATGTTCTTTATTTGGCACTTCATGTCCCTTATACAGTAACAAATGGCTAAAGAGATTTCTGATGAGGTGCAAAATGTCATTTCAATCTGCAACAGGAGAACAGCAATGTCAGGGTTTCAAGAGACCATGAAACATCCGGAAGTGAAATATGGCAAATAAGTTTTGGGCTGGTATTCCTCAGAAGGAAGTTCTTGAGATTGCTTCTGAAACAGGGATGATGCCTGTGTTGGGGAGCCCTAACCTGCTGTGGGAGAGGTGAAATATGAGATGATTGATGGGCTAAAGGGAAATGCAATATTGTCTAAGAAAAGGTCTGCAGGGCATGTGGGAATTCATTTGTAGTGTAGTACCTGGCTTGGAAAATTGTCTTGTCCATAGTTAATAAGGTGTGGATTTTTTGAGCTGAGATTTGCCTTGGTTTAGGATCTTCCCTCATTTCAAATTCAAGGTGTGGAAATTCATGCTATGTAGGAGCAGGAATAGATCCTTGAGTTATGCAGGCTTGGACAACATTAATCTCCAGGATGATTTTGTGAGGGTCTCAAGCCACGTACGACAGACACACACAGCCTAAAGCTGCAGTCATAGACTTGCAGGGTGCAACATGCTGAAAGTCATGCCCTGGAAGTATGGGTCCAACCTTGTCTTGGGAACCTGAGCTCCCAAACATGGGATGCAGTTGAGTGTTGCAAGTGTTTTCTACAGTCTGGTACAGAATGAAAAAATGAGGAAGAACCTACTACCTTGGTATGTACAGAATGCATTGAATATTAGTAATGAATGGATGGATGAAGTGTTTCCAGCAACAAAATCTACCCAGATGAAAACATCGGCACGTATTTTTCAGATTTTGTGAAGAGTGTATGTTCAGATGAGTTTGAAATGCTTCTAATTAATGTTATCAAAACTGTGACATTTAATTAACTCAATAACACGTTGAGCCTAATGATAACATATTTTGATTCACCACAGGCAGCGATGAGCTCTCCTGAGCAACTCTAAAGGTGGGAAGGTGTGGGGGAAGGAGCAAACTTGTAGTGCACACGAATATACGTTTTGCTGAAGAAAGACAGTGGTGAGAGAGCCGATTATGTTGTCAATCTCCAGCTCACATCAGAGAGACATTTATGAGTTCAGAATATCTGTTATCTGATATTGATAACAATGATCTGTTTTTCCAATCTAAATTTTTATAACACTCATTTGCCACCGAAAGGGATAACAACAGAATGCATTAGTTTCATACTCTTGAATCGGAACTGGTCAACGAAATGATGACTTTTTGACATTGAAACCTATTACAAATGTTTTCTAAAACTGAATCAGCAAATGAATTTTTTTTTTAATTTGAAATGGAAATTTCTGCTGTGTCATTCAGCTGATCAATAACAATTTATCCAGAAGAAGAAATACAAATGGGAGGGGGAGAGAATCTCACCTCTGCTCTGCTGTTATTGCTGGTTTTGCTAGCGTGTAACTGATTAGTCAGGTAACGGCATGAAATTTTCTTCGCCACAATATTTATGTAAATTTAAATGCTTTTCAGAGACATCTTATTTAGTTAAATAAATAAAAAGAACTAAGATGAACGGGGACTATGCTTACATATCCTGAAGATATTTGATCATGCAGCGTGCTTCTGCATCTCAGAAATACAATGAAAACAGGCCATTGGACATTTAACCCCTGTAGGACTGAATTTCACTGAGTTTCCCACCCTGAATATAGGACATGAGTTTTTAAGAAATCTCAGAAATAAGAAAGGTAACTTGTTCTGCATGCAGCCTGCCCAACTGGTTGAAGTAAAGAAGCTCACAGAAGTGTAAGGGAAGTTTTATGAAGGTGTTTTTGATGACTCACCCTACAGGCAGGACTGAAGCTTGTAGCTTAAGTATATTCCACATGGGAGATGAGACAGGAGAAAGTGGTCCAAGAGACCCAAGGACAGAGTGGAGAGAGGTAGCTGCTGGGAGAAAAGATCAGTAGAAAGAGTAGGGCAAGCAACATGTTCAGAGATGTTGTGCCTTTCAGGTGTGTTTTGTGGCAATCAATTAATCTATGCCCTTTGAGATTTGAGTCTGGCAATATTTCCCTGACTAAAACTCAACATCCATGGGTTCCTGGTGGTATCAGTTAGGAGTAGCTTCAGATTTAAGGTGGGATGGCAGGCTGCCAATCAGGACAGCGTTGTTCCCACCTCATGAATGACTGAGGGTCAAGAGTTTGAGGGTGAATGGAGCGAGGAGGATAAGGCTGGGTCCCACTGCAGAATCCGACCCTTGCTGATGGTCCAAGCAACGGGCTCTATCGTGTGGGTTAGATGATGACTTATTGCTCTCTCCAGGAATTTTATTTGCATAGTAACGGGCAGAGAAGGACTGCAGTGTCCCTGCAGCACGACCATCATTACAATGTACTGCCGGGGTTACATTTCTGTAGCAAAAGCATGCATATTAAAAAGGGTGTGTGTGCATGGGGACGGGACCAACGGACACATTCTGGCATTTGTGAAATGAGCTGAAGAATTGGAAACAATGGAGCCAAGGTCTCTTCTCCGAAGATGTATGAGGGGGCGTTGGATGCTTGGAATCTTGTTGTCATAGAGGGGAGGGAGGTTGTTCTTCCTTCTTTTTCCTTTTTTCCTTGCATGCGAGTGAGAAAGGGGGCGGGGAGGGGAGGGAGGTAGTCGCTCTGCTGCCGTGCTGGGTGCCAGGCTCGCTACTGCAGTATCGTACTCAATATTCTGATCACCTTGCGAGTCAAGGAGCCTTGTGGAGCCTGCAGTGGTGTCAGAGTGAAAAACGAGCAACGCCATCACGCTTGGCCAGGCGGTGGCTGCCTGCCCGCAGCAAGTGCTGGTCTGCAGTGTCTTCCTTTGATAGAAACCCACTTTGAGCAGGTTGGTGGGCTGGTGGCTTGCTTTTTGTTTTGATATGTGTATATATGCCAATTTCCCTTTATGTTTAAATAAGAGGTTTCACTGCAGTGGTTCATAACAGCAGAGGCTTGAACTCCTTGTCTTAGGGTCTTGGATTCCTCCCACGATTTGTCAGTCATTTCTGAGGATGCAGAAAGGAGTGGGCTCAGTTGAATATGGTTTTGGCTGTGTTTTCTTCTCCCTGTCTTGCTTTTTTACATGGCGACTGAGCTGGAGGAGGCAGTTTCCCCACAGCGAAAGGCAGGAGGAATGTACCAGCATTTGAGTATGTGTGTGTACGTGTACATGTGTCAAGGGAGGAGTAGGCTTTTTGGTAGGGAGCTATTGCAGTGGCGAGTGCAATATGGACCCCTGGATGCTGCTAGCTCAAACACATTGTCTTTTATTTTATTTATTGTTCATGGCAAAGGCATTGCCTAGGCAACCATGATGCTTCTCCACTCTTGACTGGTGCATTCTGCGTCATCTGGGTGGGACACAGCAAAGCAGCGAAGGGAGCAAGACAAATGCTATTTAGTTCAAGACGCTTAGAGTCTGATAGTGCTAGTTAGAGGCAACTAGACATCTGGGAAATGCTGCACGGGCTTTTTCCCACGCTGCTCTGGCAAGTCACTCAGAAGAGGTCTGCAGCACCCCCCTCGTTATCGCAGGGCTGGTCTTCCATTCATGGCTCGGCTGAGGTACTTTGGTTGCAGCCCACTGTTTGCCTGGGGCATTTTGATCATGACATCTAATCTCTGTAGTGTTAATACGCATCATTCTTCACTTGCAGCAGCCTCTGCTCTACTAAGACGGCTTTGTGCCATCACCAGGGAGAGAGGCAGAGGGAGTGACTGGTTGCCTGTTAGGTTACATGTTCTGTTACTAACTCTTTTTTTTTCTCAGTGCAGATGCAGCCCAGATCTGTTAGAGTAAAAAAAATTCCTTCCCTCATGGCTGGAGAACTTTCTAGTTAATGAAGACTTGCAACGGTAACTGCGGGGCTGACCCACAAAGAAAATAATCCAATCACTCAGCCAGTGCTGGAGAGCAAGCAAATAATGCCCTCCTGGTGCTGCCTTAACCACCAGCATGACCACCCTGCATGGAGACTCTCCTTTATGTCTGTACACCGAGTATAGGGTAAGGTTCCCAGTATGTTCACTAGGAGAGAAGAATATCTCAAAAAACCTAATTTTCATCATGACAACATCAGTGCAAGAGCATCTGCTTGCACAAGGCACAGACGCAACTATACCCCAAATACAGTAGCCATCTGCCAGCTTCTGATGAGACCTGCTTTGAATGGCCATATTGCAAGAAAAAATAAGGAGGAATATTCCAGTCACCAGAGTGGATATCTCTCTGTCTATCATTTAGAGAGAAAAATAGAGAGAAAGAAAGAGAAGAAAGGAGGAGAAACTTACTATTTTCTCTTTAGCTGCAGGTGCCTGAAAATCGTTCTGCAGATCAGTTTATTACAACTGGCTCAGACTGAGGGAACTGTGATGATGTATAGTCACGAGGACAGGAATTATTTCATTAAAAGCTTTGGCAGATATAGCTAACAATTTAAGCTTGCTAGCCATTCCCATCTTGGGATAAAACGCATAATTAAAGGTGGTCTAAAAGTTTTACTGCTCTGTGTACAGGCTGCATACAAATCTGCATTCTGGCAAAATGAATATAAAATGTTCCACAACGTAGAATTGCTCTCATGGGGGAGTTCTGAGTGTCCCATTCAGATGCATTGTTTCTTAGAAAATCCTCTTGGGTCTAAGCATATAACTAAAATGTTTTGAATTTTTAAAGCTTTTGCACAGCTTTTTCCTGTAATTTTTTCCCTGCTTTTTTTTTTCTTTTTCTGCCTTTATTTTATGAGGGTTTTTTTCATTGCATGCTCACAATTTTTCTATCAGCCTGTAGTGGTATCACCTCAGAAAGTCTTCCTGCAGGCTTGTTTCTCCATCAGTGTTTCAAAGCTTTACTTGTTCTGTAGACTGCTGTGCCTCTTCCAAGTAAGCATGGTATTCTATGAAAGTGGGAAAAGAAAACAATATCTAACAAGAACTGGTTAAAAAGGACACATTTTTGGTTTTGAGCGAGAAGAATCAAGGAGAATCTTATGCTGTTCAGAGAATTTTTTTGGAGGTGGCAGTGAAATCCCGTCATAAATACTCAGTTTGGTCTATCTAAAACATTCGGTTTCACCCAAAATGAAAGGCTCTTTGATTTTAGGTCCTTTAATCCAAATTTAATTTTTAATAACACTCATCCTCTGGTTCCAAAATAAAAGCAAATCTATATATCATGCTGAATTGAAAAGTACCACAAATTCCTAAACAATATTTCTTAGGAGGTAAATAGTGAATTAAAGTGTTTCAGCAGCAGAGAAATAGATCACCTTTTTTCCATTTATTGAAAATCATTCCCTGAGTTTGCCAGGAAACATCAGAAATTATGCAGTTCCATCTGCAAAGAAACTAGTTTTAGGAACAGGCTTTGTAGCGGCTGCAGTGTTTTGCCCCATTTGCTTTCAGGAAACGAGTTTGTGTTGTCATTTCCATGGTTAGATGAAAAGTTTATGCACCCAGGGAGGATGGGAGCAGGCAGGAGCGGGCTCTCCTGCATCCCAGTGGGAATCAGCAGCAGGTTAGTCCTTACCCAGAGCATCACCAGGGCGGGCTGGCACTGGGCATGCAGCACTCAAAATGGTCTTCTCACAACAGGCTGCTCAAAATTTGTCATGATGAGAATTTTATGGAGGAAACAATAGGCCCTCAGGGGTGAAAGGAGTATGACTGGAAGGGTGCCAGGTAGGCGCTGCCTTCTCAAGTGGATATAATTGTGTCTTCCGCAGATGGCTACCAATACTGGCCATTTTTCTGACCCTAATTATAGCCCTGATGCTGGGCTTAAGACCAAAGGAATACTCTTAATTATTAGAAAGTGTGATCCCCTTCTCCCCACCCATGTTTGTACAGGGGAAGAGAATAGGTGTTTCTTTTCATTCCAGAAAGATGCCCGCTCAGGGGATGTCCCACTCCTGCTTGAGCTCTGTCCAGCACCAAGTAAAAAAATATTCCTTTCTAGGTTTGTTTTTCTTCTGTTTTTTTAATCTACGCCCACAGCAAATGAGTGAAGTGAACTGGAGAGATGAGTCCAAATTAGTAACAGGCTGCAAGCGTGCCCCACGGGCAGCAAACTCCCGAGGGAACTGGGGAGAGAATGTCAGTCAGTGGATGCAGGAGCCCAGCTCCCAAGGTGAAGCTGCCCTCCTGAGTGCAGGAAAGTTGTTTGTGAGATCAATACGTCCTCCCTGATGGGTGTCTGGTGCTTCACTCTTGCTCCAGTCCTGCTTTTCACCCTTTGCTTCACTGGGTTGTAGGGCTGATGGGAGGGAAGTCAAGCTAATGAGGAATGTAACTGACAGATACTTTGTGAAGAAGACTACTTCAACACTTCCAAGTATGCAATTTCCTCTGCCTCTGTAGTTCTCTGGACACTTGCTCATTTAATTGCTCCTCTCTGGCAGGTACAGAGCCCCCCTGTAGAGACAAATGGTTTACTGACTCGTGTGACTTGTATTTAATGTGTAAGGTCAGACTGTAGCCTCCGGTCCATCCCCTCGGCACTGCTTCAGCGATGCAAGGAGGAGACAGAGCTGATCTAAAGAGTTAAATAGATGTCGTCTTGCATAAATGAGCAGAAAGCTGGAAGGGAACGTACAGGCTAGTCTGCAATTCAATAAATCTGAATGTCAAAATCATAAAAAGCTGGTTTGGAGCAACACAAATCACAGCAGCCTGATAGCTGCTCTGTCCAGCAGACCCAGGGGGATGGGCAGGGGGATGGAAAGGGTGTAAAGATGACTGAAGTATCACTGTGGAACACCTTTCCCATTCAAGTTGTGTTTAAAAAAAAAAAAAGTATTGCATTTTGTTGTGTCAGGAATTTCACCTTCAGTTTCGTCCCTGCTTCAGCCCCAATTCTTCAGAAGTAGGGAGAATTGGTGGCTCTGGTACAATTGTGCTAATGGGGAAATCCTGTAGACTTGCAGAGTGAGAAGTGTCCTGTTCATTTCTGAACCATCCCACGGCAGGACATAGAACATTAGATGAGAAAGGTGGCACCAGAGGACTTTTGGAAAGGGAATACAAGTGCTCTCTTGACAAAAACTAGCAGAGACACACTCCAGAAACCAGTCTAGATGGGAAAAATAGCACAGGCATTTGGTTATGTTGTTTTTAGGAGGTGGCGGTGGGATACAAGCATTGTTTGTGCTATTTTATTGTGAAACCTGCATCTCAGCTGTGATATTGCTTTATTCTGCTTTTTTCTTGAAAGACCGGGCAAACACCAGGCTGCTGTCAGCCTGCCATGGGCTGGTGTGATACATCTCCAGCATGTCTACGCAGCTGACTGCAGGGAGCTGTGCTTCCAAATCTAGCAATAAAACCACCGTGGCTGCTGCTGTTGTGACCAACAGCAGCAGTGCACACTGGCTCGGAGCTGAGGAGGCTTCTGGGACAGACGCTGCCCTGATTCGAGTGATTCATGCCTAAATAATGTCCTTTCACTTCTAGAGAGAGCCAGTGTGACAGGCGCATGCTCTATCTGTTCTGACAGGGAACCTCTACGTCAGCTGTGCAAGGGAATTTGAGTAGATCAGGGGCTCCGGTTTCATTCCAAATGTGACAGGGCTGTGTAAATAAATAATCCTAATCTACATAATTATCTCTTTTTTGGGAAGTCATCACATAAATCAGGCTGATATCAAGGGATGCTGCGTGTGGAATTCACGCATCCGAAGCTAGGTTCTTCCTGGCCTCGCTGCCTGGGCACTTTGAGAAGGGGCATGATTTTGTGCGTTCTTGAACATCACACATTTTCTTCTGAGGAAGATCAAACAGTTGTATCATTTTCACCAGAAAAATGCCATCAATGGCAGACTTCCAGTGGTGATTGAAAGTGTGAATTCTCATGCAAACTGATTCTTTTGCACACAGTCATCTGGGAACCGGGTCTTTGATTTTCATTTATTATTCTCCCTGGCAGCATGTTCAGTCAGCGTGCAGATTTCCTTCTTCATTCAATTTTCAGTGGGCAGGAAGACTACAATTAGTTGTATTATCATCAGTGTGAATAAAAGGGAAACACTGAACTAGATCTTTATGAGCCTGCAGTTGCAGTGGGAAGATGCACATTTATTACACACTAGTAGGGTATGAAAAGAACCTTCAGGCCAACTGAATTCAGCTCCTTGTCATCTTCCTCCTTTGAGGAACTTTCTGTCTTTTGCTGTTATACCAGACCTTCTCCCCAGTTCAGCCTAGACAGGGAAATAACTGGATGGGACAGGGTTGCATCTTGAAGAACTGACAAGGACAAATAAATTAACACAGAGGAAAGCTGGCTGGAGAAGCAGCCAAAAGGCTTCCTGAGGAGATACTATTGCAAGCTTAGGCTTAAGGGTGTTTTCAAAGATGCGTCCCATCTCAGCATGGCTGATGTGGGATCTACATGCTGAAGTACACAGCTAAGAAGCTGGTTGCGCTGCAAGGCAGGAGATAAACAGAACAGGCGAGGGGATACTCCTCCTCTTCAGTGGGACGATAAATATATTCATTTTACCAGTAGGATTTTTAGGCGTGGGGTAAGTAACTATATTTTCCTCTCTCAGAAATTTGGTTTGCAGGTTTTGGGTTGAATTACCTTATGTTGAGAGGAGGATTCAGGTTGGTGGAATCTGCCTATGTGCTCCCTTGCATGCTATCAAAGGTAATTTAGGTGTTAAGTGTACTGACTTTGCTTTGAAGGTGTTGGGATCTCCAAGCCACACGTTCAAATGCCGGAACTGATTCTGACACCTCCTTGGGTTAGAAAAAAAAAAAAACCCCGTAATTTCCCTGATTTGTAAGAAGAATGGGGATTTGGGAGTTGACGCTAGTGTTGTGCCATGCTTGTGTTTCCATGCTGTTAATAAGTGAGTGAGAAAAAGAAATTAAAGACAGACATTTTCTATTGCCCTTATGCTGGAACATTATTAAGTCACCAGGAAAAACTCATTTGGGAGAACCTAGTAATTTCTTCAGCTTCACAGGTTGACACTTCCATGGCTGAGTAAGTCCTCTGGCTGCAGCATGCTATGACTCCTCATATTGTTGAGGATTCCCAAGGTGCAGATTAGCTGAGTCTCTTATCTTCTGCATGAGTCCAGAGGGATGCAGCAACTTCACAAAAATCATAGTAAAGAAAAGCCATTGTTCCATGAGCAACCAAACACGTGAGTCAAATATCTTGTTTGGTTTCTCTGAAGACTAATAAGCAATATCCAAGGGCTGGATGCTCAGTAACCCCACTGCAACCCAGCTGCTCGCAGAAAATCCCTGTCTTCCTGTTCTTGCAAAACACACAGATGCCCAAATCTTTGAGACTGTGCCACTGAGTAGAACTTGAAATGGGTAGGGCAGACACACACGCACACATGGAGGGAGCATGTTAACTCTCATTTCTTCAGGAAACCAGGCAAGATGAGAAAGCTTACTTCCAGTAGGAAAATGCTGCAGTGGGCCATGTGTACTCTGACTTCCAGCTGTCCTCATTATATTGACTCCTCTCTTTCTCCTCATCAGGATACTCTCCCAAGCTCCTTTTTCCTCTTTTGCTTCTATATTTTGGCCTCTGTTGCAATTTGCTGGTGTGATGCTTATTACACTAATGAATTCAGGGAGTTACGTGGCTGGTGGCAGTTATTGACCCTGCTGTAGTCACAGTGCTGCTGTCCCCCAACCTGACGACCCAGCTGTTCTGGCTGACAGTCTGCATGCTGGACACTGACAGTTCGCTTCATTTTGGCTCTGTAGTGTGTGTTTTGCTGTTCTAATTCGGGTGTTCTTCACCACCATCCCTGATGAATTCTGTAAAATTTGGACCACTGTCTCATTAAAGTATAGCTTTTAACCACTAGCTTCTTCATCCCTCCCTTTTGCCTTAGCTGGTAATACTGTAAGCTATTTAATCAGTACAATTGCAGAGCTACTTTTTTAAACTCTAGATGTTCCAATTAACTAATGTGAATAGAAATTTTACTAAATAATCACACCCAGTTCAGGGCTAGGGTATTTCAATCTATCAGGAGACCATTCATAGTATATTTTCTATTTTAATTTCATATTTGGCTATGGAAGAGGCCCTGGATCTGAAGTTTCTGAAGACGGGTCCTAGAGAAGCCTGCATGTCTGGGTGCACCTTATGTTTAACTGGTTCTTCCGGCCTATGGAGGAATTGAATCTCTGCTCCTCAGCTGATGGGGGGGAACTTGTTTTGACTCTTGATGTTTACCTAGTGCTCCCCAAATTTGATCACTTGCACATTCTGTTACTTTGAGGTAACAAATAACTTCCTGAGAGTAAGTTTTGCAGCCATTCAGTTGAAAGTATGTGAGTTGGGGCATTTTTTTTCCATGAGATTCCTTTGATGAAGCCATGCCAAATCTCAGGATGAACCTCAAGTGATCCTTCCCTTTTGTTACTGACTTTGTCCAAGATAGAACTTGTAATCAGCACTGATCCATGCCATCCACACTGTCTCATCTACACTTGCTCAGTTTCCGTTTCTCCTGAGCTAAGCCACTCAGGAGGTTGTTGTGGATGGGGGCTATTTTGCTGGGAGAAGATTTTTTCTCTCCTAATACTATGTGAACACTGGCCAATGATCAGATGTCTCATGCAGATAAGTGCTAATACCTTCTATTTTCAGAGGAAAACAAAAGGAATAGAAGACAGCCATTAACTAAGCCAGTGACTACAGGAAAACTTCAGGATCCTCTGGTATTGAACAATTTAGATGTGTACTCATGGACAAGTACATCTTTTAATCCCATGCTCCCAGTCCTGGGCCTGCCTGCTCCCTCCTCCCCACCCCATCTTCCACATCTCCCTCTTCAATCTCTTCCTTTCTGCCAATCAACTGTCCCTAAGTTCATCAGAGCTGTTGCAGCAGCAGGGTGCTGCGTGCCAGGAAAGATTATTCTTGACTGGTTGCCAAGTCTCCTGCTTTTGCTCTGGCACGCAGATAAAATGTTAATAGGGCCAAATGCATTTGACACAATGGGTGAAACTGCATGTTCCAGGCACGGAGCCTTTTGCCATCCATTTAGCAGAGGCATAGGCTGGATCCTTCCAGTTCATTTTTGCTTGCTAAAGAGGAGCTGACCAGGGACTTTCAAGTTTGACAGAACCGGGACAGGGATTACACCTGCCTTGTGGCAAGCAGCTTAAGCAGCTTCTTGCTGATGGGTGCACAAAGAGAAAATTTTCTTTTCTAAGGACAAGTTTGGAATTCTTCTTTTTGCTGGAGGATTATGGTGTAGGAGTGGGAACATCTCAGTAGGTTAAAATGTGGTCTGCGTTCAACTCTGATCATTGCTGCAAGTGATGAGGCTTCCCAGCAGGATGACTGGTGGCTGAAGTCAGCCCAAGTGCAGGAGGAGATGTCAGTATTCCCCATTCCTCACAGTGCGGCTTGGGGCAGGAAGAAGCTACTGCTCAGATTCAGCCACCCAAGTCTCTCCAGGTCTTACCAAAGAAGGATGTCAGAACTTCGACCAGCAAAGCAGGAGGAGAACGTTCTTAATTAAGCCCTTGTGGGACAATATCTCTGTGCATCTCTACTGATAGGACTGCTTTGCTTTATTTTTTTTCTCTTAAGGGAAGTTCCATCATGAAAGACTTGTGAGTGGAGATTTTTTTCCTTTTAAAGTCCATAATGGAGAACTTCCTCCATAAATTCCACATGTGGATTATATCTCACCTCTGGCAACTTCCTTTCTTTAGTCAGGAATGGTCTCACCCAAATCACAGGAGCAGATACATATGGAGAGGGCATATAAATGAGATGCTGCCAAGGCAAGTCAAGGAGGGCAGAACTGACATGGTTATCCACCTGCACAGCTTCTAGTAGAAGCTAGATTACCGAGCCTTCACAGCGGTATTGTAGCATCATCCTCCATGCAGAATATTGGCTTCCACTGGTGTAAAGGAGAGATGAATCAAACCCCCAAGCCGTGGGGCTGATTGCAGCTGGACAGAAGTGCGCTGTGACGTGTCTACCTGGAGCTGTGTCCTACAGGCATGGTGATGCCAGATGACCAAATCTGTAATCAGGTGCAGAAATACAAGCCCAGTAACAGGTTTTTTTCCTGCAGAGTAGGAAATAGTTTTGCTCCACAGAAGCGCACACTTGACCAGTTTTCATTGATAATTATTATGCTCTTGAAGGAAGAGTATTTTTAATGGGGAAGCACATGCTTTTTTCAGACAGTATGCAGTTTCTCTCTTCCTTCCCTCTCCTTCCACAGTATGTAATAAACTCATCATAAGATTTATTAATAAACTCTCATGGTGATTTCCCTGAGTACTTTATTTAGCTGGAAATTACTCTAGGGGCTGGACCCTGTATACATGGAAATCAGTGGAAAATTCCGATCTATTTCAACAAGCTGTAGCTAAGACCTGTGCTTAATTGGGGTAAACAGGAGCTCAGGTCGTGCCATGGGCTGGGAGACAAATACTATTCTAGCATGGGGTGGGGAGAAGCTTGGAAACTCTAGTTATTATTTGCATTGTGATCTCCCAGAGGATCCCCTGTCCTGGATCAGGCACAGCGCAATGACAAAACAATAACTCCAAAGAGCTGTGATCTCAGCTTACAGCAGGCAGATATGTGGTGTCTGCAGCCTGGCTTATAATAACTGGAGTGGGTAGGGATCTTCCATGGGAATACTGTAATTGAAATATTTTGCATTTGGTTGAGGCAAGAAAGGCAATATTTAACATGTTAACCTATTAGCATCCGCTTAAGCATTGTTAAGGGACAGTGCCAGAACTCTGAGCTCTTAAAATGCTGCCCAGGTTGCCTCTGAGCTTTCAGGACTGGTCTGAAAAGGTTGGCAGAAGTGAATCTCCAACACTTGCTGCAATTAAAAAGGGTCATCTTTCGGGGATGCAGGGAGAATTGGAATGATGTATAGGATCAGCAATGAGCTGATCGGAGGTAATGGGAAAGGCAAGCAAGAGCTGTAGGTGGCAGTAGTCTTTGTTTTAAAAAAATCCTTTCTTCCCTTTACCTCCTCTGATTTATTCAGCAGTGCTAGCCAAATACCATGTTTGAAGAAATTATACTTGCTGAGCCTGTCCTAACAATATGATTTGGTTACTTGAATCCTGGAGGGACAATAAGCAGTTTCTTTGCAAGTGTGAACGTTTTGAACCTTGGGTGCCTGTGTTAAGGGATTCACCTGCACTGTGGTTGTATGATGCCCAGGTACGTATCTCGTCAGCTGATACCATCAGTCATCCTTCGGGGTATGTCAGGCTTAGCCACATGGTGCAAACTTCTCTGGTTTTGGAGCAGTAAAGTTGGAGTCATGGGGCTTGACTGCTTCTGTGGTAGAGCTGCTAGTTGGTCTAGTTGGTGCTAGTTTGCCACTCTTAGTGCTGCCACGCAGTGAATGTTTGTTAGTTGTCTTGCTCTGCTGCTTCTCTGGAGCCACTGTATCACCTCTCTTTAGTTTTTAAAGCCCCCTTACTCCTCACCATGCTTTTTGCCCTGGTGACTTTTGGCTCCCTTTGGCATTAAATGAACGTCTTGCTTTCAGAGGTCTTCAATTGTGGATCAATGGAGGAAGATCTGCGGGCCACCAGCATTCTGGGAGGAAGGGCATGTTCCCTTTCTCACAGTCCTACTCCCTGGGAGATCTCCAGATCTGGTTTTGATGTAAAGTGTTGGGGGAAGGTGTTTATAGGGAAGCCAGTTCCCTCTAGAATGGATACAGGCTTATTGCTACTTTATCAAGCCGAGTACGTATGTGTCATGGTAATTACTTCAAAGTGTAATCACTGAGTAATCGAGAGGTAATATAATTAGTACCTGGATGCTTCATACGTAATTACTGTGTTATGTAGTGATAGGGTATTTGCCAAGTATATCTTTCTTAGTTACCAAGTAATTTAAGAGAATTTACATGGTATTTGTATCTGAGAGACAGGAAAAAATCACCCAGCTGGGATCTCTGCAGAGGACTGTAAACTTTCTGCCAGCAGGATTTGCAAGCTTTTCCAAGGCAAGCAACACTGGATAAATTTGCTTTCTGCCTTTCTTTTTCCTTCCGATACAAAAGTTCTCTGCCTGCACAGCATTACCAAAGGAAGTGTAATCATTGCTGGTTAATAAATCACTTATTCAGGGTCCTTGGGAAGTGAAAAGTTTTCCTTTATTTCCTGCGATGTAGAACGTGTGGCAGCCATTAGAGTAGATTCATCCAGAAAAGAGATAAATGGAGAACAACTCATTTACTGGGAAAAAAAAAATAATAGATAAAATAGAGTTTCCAAGCTTTGAAATGTCAGAGCAAACTGCCCCATGTCCATTGGAGCCTGAGTGCTGAATATCTCACTGACACTGAGCACGTGGGACCTCAGGCAGGAGAAGCGGAGGATGCAGCTCCAGCCCACACGTTGCCAACTGCAAAGGTGGGAAGCAAGGCTTCACGGGGTCCTCGCTGCATCGTGAGGATGCCTTTTGTCCAAGATGTCATGAGTTCAAAGGACGGTTTCAGCAGGATTTCTGCTTTATGAGTGAGAGCCGTACCTCAGCGGCAGCTGTAGGGAACAACAAAATTTATGGTTGTACCTATGCTAATGACCTGCAGTAGCAAAACAGCCATTTGTTTTGCATAGCCTCTGTTAAAGCACAGCAGCATCTTCCCCTTTCTCTTGGTAGGAGAGCAAATGGTGTTTACTAACTGTCCTTTCTGCTTTTGGAAATACCCTGCTGTGGTAAATCATAGAAGGCAGCTTGTTAGAGCTGTGTCCTCATTTACACAGAGACCAGAGGGGGGGGATGTGTGTGGGGGCAGTATCAGACAACATACATCATTGAGGTAGCTCTTCTCATCACTGCACTTGGCCTTAATTACATTATATCGCCCTCTCAAGAGAAATCTCCCAACACTGTGGGCTTTCGTAAAGCAATACTTTATCTACTTTTTCATTAAATAGTAACTACTCGTTAGGGCAATTTAACATTCTGCTTTTCTTTCACCTTGTAATGAAGCTGTGTTCCTGCACATCCTGAGTATAAATAGACCAAGGTTTGGGTATTTTAGCTATTGAGAATTTGAGGGCTTCACCTAACAAAAAAGCCTAATCTTCCCAAACCAAATCACAATTATACTCTCTTCTGACAGCTTTAGTTTTTGTTTTGCAGTATTCGCTTTTGGGTGAGTTGTTCTTTTTTACTGATACCTTGCAGCCAGTGCTAAAATGGTAAACAACAGCCATCACATTTTCTGCAAAATGAACTTGGCTAGTCCTTTGCATTCAAACCAGCTCTCACTTCTCTATTGATAAATACAGCTTATGGTCTAGTCCCAGTGAATGCAAATACTGTTTCAGAAATAGTGCTATCCTGGCTACTTCTCATTATCATGCTTTTATTGCCAGGGATCCTGGAGCTTTTTAGTAGCTACCAAATCAAAAACGCTGTGACATTCATACATTTCTCAATGCCGCTCTGCATGGTACAGCATGAAAGTGTGCGTTTCTCCGGGGCTATACCTGATACTGATACTTGTGTACTCATATAAGCCTTTCATCTATAGTTTACAGATCTTAATTAAGATTTACAATGCTACTGTGGAGTGGGTCTTTATGTCTGGGCAAACCGAGCTGGCCAGATGTTAGAGGGGAGGATTTCAGAAAAGCTCAGGCTTTTTGTCAAAAGCTTTCAGCTCCCAAAGCAAGGAACTCCTTGGCAGCCAGGCTGCTTCACAGGGAAAAGCTGCCTTTCTCTGAAGTCAGTGCTGGAGCCAGGGACTGCAACCCAAGAGTCCTGACACCCGCCTTCAGTGACATTCCCTTCTCCTCTTTGTTCCATTTTTGGGACTTTTCCTAAAAATAATATATTTTAGAGAATCTGTTGCACCCAAACCTGTAGCTTCCCTCCCTCTCTCAAATCTGGGGAGGTTTCCCTTGCAGACTTTTAAAATAACTAAATAAACACTTATTTACTAACCGCAAAAATAACTAAATAAATACAATCAATTTGATTCACTCTAGCTTTGGGAAACACTATGCTGGAGACAGAGGCTTCCAATTTCCTACATGAGTCACCATGTTCTTGGATTCAACCTATCAAACTATATCAGCAAATCATATTATATAATGTAATATAACAAGACACAACTGCCTGTGTTTAAACTAGAAAAGATTAAAAAACATGACCTACCACGGTCATTGGGCTGTCCTGGCAAAATTGTCATTCTCTTTTCTGTCCAGCTGCCCACCCCTGCCGTCCTCCTCAACCTGGTATGCTGGAAGAAAACATGTCATTTTTAGGAACAAAGATGCGAGCAGGTCTGGTAACAGGGAAGCAAATAATGCTTGTGCCGCTTCTCTGTTTTGGAAGCTGACTGCTCTAAGGTCAGGTCCAGGGGTTTATGTAAATATGGTAAATGTGTAAATATGGTAAATATGATTTTTATTATTAATTATGCAGAACCAGTTTCCCCTGGTTGAAAACTGGTGAACTAACTGGGCATGGGTGGGAAGACTTTTGGACTGCTAGTGAAGCCTTGTTCTCAGTTCACTTGTGAAGTAGAAGAAAGAGAGATATGAAGAGGTGATGAAAGTCATTGTCCTTTTCTTCTTCAGCTGCACAGAATGAGGGAGCCAGAATCTTTTAGCTCTGTTTAGTGCAGTAGCATTTGCAAGGCACAATCGGGAGAACTGCTGGGAGGGGTTAAACTGGGGTATACCACAGCAATATGCTCCTCAGCTCTGGGGATGCAGAAGGGGTTCCATGCCAGTGTTATGGAGAGCCCTGCAGCCAGGTGGGGGAAGCAAAGAGAGGTGTGTGAGTGCCGATGACTTCAGTATGGCGACATACAGCCACCTCTGGACTGCCTGGGGCCACATCCCAGCTGGCCTTGATCCTGGGACAAGGAGGAGACAACCATTGGTGTTCATTTTTCCCCTTGTAGCCTGGTAGCTGCATCCCTCTACTCAAAAAACCTACTGCAAAAGGGTCATCCATTCACCTGAGCAGTTCAGCTGTGGGGCTTTTTACTGATTGATGGCTGGTGCGAAACAGGAGCTTCTCAAAGCGTTTTTTGAGAGAGAAAAGCTGTGAATAAGGTGCAGCTCCCAGACCCCTGTCTGTTTCTTTTTGCTATCGCAGTCCTGACTTGCTGGGGCTGCGTTTGTTTATGCAGTGCCTGAGGATGTGGGAGCTGTGTGAGGAACAGGTTTCAGCCTCTGGGCTTTCTCATTTCCCCCAGAGACTTCCCCCTTTCCTCTCCCAGGACCCAGTGAGCAGCAGCCCAGAAGCAAACTTAGTTTAACACACACTGGGCCTTTTGTGTCTTAGGTGATGGCTTCGGCAGTGAAAAACGTCACGTTGCCTTGAGGGGCAGTGATTAAGCAGGAGGAAGAGGAGCTCGGAGCAAGGCTCTAAGTTTTAAGGGTGATTGGGAAAATTGTGCCTGAGGAATCGGAGTCCAAGGGATGAATGTTACTGAGCAGCAGGGGCATTAGTGAAATGCTTGATATGGCAGGGCTAAAAGGGAATCAATGGAAGGATCTTGTCTAGGCTTCTTTTAAGCAAGCATTACGATGATGCACCTTTCCACTAAGCCGTTATGGGGAAATGTCTCAGGGGAGGAGATTTTAATGTCTTTCAGCATGAGGTAAATGGTCCCATGCTGACAGAGGCTGGGACCCTCTCTGCGTCAGCATCCTTCATGAGCATCCAGTCCCCGAGCAATGCCATAGCTAGTCCTTTATGAGACACAGGAAGGAAGCTGGCATTAACACTGCTTTGCTACCAGTTCCATTTAAAAAAAAAAAAAAAAAAAGCCAAAACTACCAAACAAACCCCAAGAACAACAACAGCAGCAAAATCCTCAAGCTGTGCTGGAACAGAAAGTAATTAAGAAATATTTCATGTCTCCAAGCGGCCCTGAAATTTTTATTCCTGTGCATGAAGCTCCGTAGGCTCCTCACAGGCCGCTGCTGCTGCTGCTGCTTTTCAGTGCAATAAATCCTGTTGCCTTTGGAGCCTGACAGCCAGTCCGGGATGTGATCAGAAAACCAACGGGCGCTCTCTGTGAGGTTTAGTCCTTGCTTGCATCAAATCTGCTTATATCAACCAAGCCCGGTTGTGCTCCAGGAGCAAACCAGTAAGGCAAAATATTGACCTTTCTTGGGATGATAAAGACCAGAAAAGGTGGGGAGAGGGGTGAAGAGAAGGGATGGGGAGAATGGGAATTTGGACAAATAAGCTCCCAACTGCAATATTCCCATCCCAAACCCAAGAGACTTGCTCAGCCTAAATCCAGCCTTGTGAGTATTTATGGTCCCGTTAAGGCTGACAGGTCCAGAATTGAACTTATCTGGAAATAAATAACGGTGTGCTTTAATCTCACTGCTGGAGAGCTGTCTCTGTGCCTCCCCCAGCTCGGTGCAGTCTGGTAGGACGTGGCTCGGTGCTGTGCCTGGTGTGGGGCTGTGGGAGCTGGGGGTCAGGCTTGGTGTCCTTGGGTGTACCCGCAAGGCATCAGCAAGTGGCTGCCACCCCACCTATGTAAGCTCAGCTGAGTCCAAATGTCCTGCGCTGTTGGCAGCTGCTCTGGGAGGGAGACAGAGAAGCAGGCAGTCTGTTTTTCTTTATCCTACTCTTAATCATGAAAGCATTTCTAAAACTGTGACCCAAATTGTTTATAAAACCATTAACTGTAAGAAAACCTCTAGTTATACCTTTGAATTTAGTTTCTTGTCTACAGATCAATTCTTCCAGGTCTTGATCCTAGGGAATCCTATCCCCTCTTTCCCTCCTTCCCATCAATCTTATTCTCCGCAAAATTCAGGGAACTACTGGGCTTGTGCTACACCATCTTAAAGAAGCCCAGCAGAGCCGTCTATCCATCTAACAGCTGGAGCAGTAACAGTTATTAACAGCTAAACCCTTTGGTAGCACACACACAGGGCAGGGACAAGACTTCTCTGGTTGCTCACCCTACAGGTGATGGGGACGTGACTTTCTTCGTCTGAGCCAGGCAGGCTCCGCCACGTCCTTGGTCATGAGTCAGCTTGCAAGCTGTGAGTTCAATTTTCTTGCTTTTCTTCACATTTGCCATTGGATGAAGCAGGATGGATAGGGTGTTTCGGTGGGGGGATGACTCCATACACTTTTTTGTGTTTCAGAAGAGAAGATGTGAGTCCACATTGTGTTTGGATAAAAGCAAACAAAACATCATTACTTTTAACCAAAGGCTTTGCTTTGATTGCAGCTTTATACTCTATAATTTTTTTCAGCTTTCACTTTTGTAGCCTGGTATAATTACAATTTTCAAGAGGAAAGTTATTTTAAGGTAATAAATCCACCTTTTTTTTAATTTAGTGATTCAAATGGGATATTTAGTGTCATCACTAATGATTTTTTAAATTTTTTTTACTGGGGAAATGTTGTCAAAAAAAAAAAGTTTTTCTTTAAGTAGCTTCCTGAGGCTCAGAGAGTCCGTGTCTTTTTTCTAAAAATCCTGAATTGAAGGGTACCCAGGTACATTCACTCTGTGGATGATTTTGTTCCTCTTCAAGTGTCCATAGTGTAAATGAAGCAAATTGTTGGACCTTGAAAGTTTTCTCATGAGGTTTTCACTTGAGGGACACAGAGGAAAGCAAAAGCCCCCAAAACCTTGTGGGAGGTACAGATTGAAGGGTGCTTCTCCTGCATGTGCTGAAACCTCAGCTTCCTCCTGCTGTCCCAGCTGTGTTGCCTAAACTGCAGCAGCTGCCAACCAACTGGCATGGTCAAAACTCCCTGGGGAAGGCAGGCAGCTGCCGTGCTTAAAGTCTTCCCCCTTCGATCCCTGAGAGCACCGATTCAGGGAAACCAATTAAGTCCATCTCTTTCCCCTCTTCTGTTTTCCTCCTTCCTCTTTTTTCTCTTTATGTTTTCTTTCCCCTCCTCCTTCCATGCATGAACTAATTGATGTCTGATCTATTCAGAGGTTTGGCCCTAAAAAGTAACCTTCAGTTAACTGCTCACATAACTTGCCTGTCACTTTTGATAACAGTCAGGGCATCATTTTTGCAAGTGTTCAACAGTAAAATTACTGCTTTGCTCTTGTCAAGCAAATGAGCCCTGAGGCTTGTGTGAGAACCATTAATGATGATGCCACAGTGGGATTGGTGCACTGGGCAGCCCGCAGAAGCACCGCTTCTCAATTCACTGTGCCCCTGCAGAGCACTTTAGGTTTAATTGACCTGCATTAATGCCTGCTGGGATAGCATTTTCCATGCCTCCTTTTTCAGGGGGTCAAGTGGAGCTGGAGACAGCTGCTGGTGTCTCAGGTGCCCTGTGTACGTGGCTGGGATCCTGGAAATGTTTATGTCTGTGGTGTGGAAATAAACTCTGCTTATTATGCTCATAAAAACCGGTGGCTAAAGCCTTGGGCTTCGCCAGACTTGCTGAGCTGCTGGAGAGAATTATTGACAGAGCATAAAAACGCTACAGCGCATGGTGCTAGGGTACATGACTGTGGTCTGTGATGTGGGTTTGCAGGGATAGTGGGCTGCAGCACTTCTGGAGGATTCCACAGAGAGTGTGTGTGGGTGTTTCAGTTCTCCAGAAGTTATATTTTCCATGTGCATCTATGCAGTAGACTGACTAAGTTTACTTTCTAATGGAAAAGAACTCTGAGAACGGGCTTTGTCTTGCTGAGACTGCACCCAGCCCTTGTCAGAAGTGTGAGCATCTACCACAAGAATAATAGTACCCAGAGTTGAGAGGTTGCTACTATTGCTATTTTGCTGCTGAGTAACTGGCAGAGACAGGTGACAACTCCAAATCTGGCACTGAAGATCAAGAGGGTTCTGAGCTCTTGAAGACAACTGGCAATGTACAACAGTGGGGCTCCTGCAGTGGGTGCCCCACTAAGGCACTGTGGCTTTGGAGACAACCTGCTTGGACACAAAAGCTGGAGCCTGACAGCCTTGGAGGCAGGCAAGGAGCTGGTTTCTGTGTCGCTGGGTGACAGATGGCACCTAAGTCCCTCTTCGTGTGGTGCTCCCAGCACAGCTGGCAGTGACTCCTCAGAGGCTTCCCTGGGGAAAACCACCAAGGATGGAAGGGAAGTCAGGGGTCAAGCCCTGCTCTGATCAGTGAGCTTTCTGATTTTTATCCCGATGGGTTCTAACACATTAGTGCTATTATTTGGCAGCTGGAATCTTAATGCAGGTCCTGGCTTTTCATGCTTTTTGACACTTTTTTGGAGGATATTTCCCTGCTATTGTATGTCCCCCAGCTTTCCCATCCCAACTGTTCCTCCCTGAGGCTGGTATTTCCCAAGTTCTGTTGGTATCTGAGAAATTAAGGAAGAAAATCCATTTACTGCAACCCTGCTCATCAAGCAGAGCTGTATCCCTGCTGATGGGAAGCCTGGAGCTTGGCATTCAATGCTTGGATGTCATGGAGACTAGGGGGAGGTCCAGTTCTGGTGCCACACACAGTTTTGAAATATGATTTTCTATGGGGTCAGAATAACACTTAAGAGTCCAGTCCCATTCACAGAGTCCAGGCCAGTAGCAGATAAAAGAAAATTGAGGTGACAACAGGCTCAAGACTACCCAACCTTGATCCTCATTCTGCTTGGTTCTGTGTTCTTTGAGTATGTTAGCAAAAGTTACAGGAAAGCCCTGGCACAGCCCCTCTGATACAAAGCTCTGTCTCTGAACTGGGATTATTCCTGGGTAAATGGCTTCACGGTAAAAATAATCTTAGTTAAAAGTCTAACAGTGCAATGAGCACTGGGACCAACAACGCTGACGTTCCAGATAAATGGTGCCTTATGCTTGATGATGAGCACTGATGAAAGCTTTTCCGGTGGTTGTGCTTTCTATAAATAGAAAATAAAGGGTGGGTGCATTCATTTTCTCTCAGGATCTCTCTTTAACCTAATAATTGTTCTGAAATGTGTGGGTTTTGGGAGACTCTCTTTGTTCAGTAAAACTGGCTTTGAACTACCTATTGTGCTTAAGTTATTGTGGGCAAGAAAGTCTTTTCAGTGTTGTAGCATTAGCAGGTTGCCAAGTTTACCTTTCAGAACTGCTTGAAGAGAGAAGTGTAGGATGGCTGTCCTATATCGGTGTTGTTACTCTGCCACCGGCTTCTTGCATTTTCCTTCCAGGCTGGAGGGGCCTGGTCACCAAAGACGTGCTTTTTTGAACCGTGCTTGCTTGTGTCTTCACATGGCTTGATAAACGAATTAAATGAATTACTGGTAACGTGGTCATTAGCACATATTTACATAGGTTAATTGCATGGGGTAACGAAAGATCAATTTGATGTTCAATGGGACTACTGAGAGAGACATCTTCTTGACAGTGCTTCATGACATCTTTCCTTGACATTGAATTATATTTTCCAGGCCTCAGCAGGCTGTAGCTAAGGATTTAGCAAGGTCTCTGAGTTGTGTCAAACCTTGCTTTTGTAGTTCTGGATGTTGGATTTAGGTGTGCCATTCACTTTGGGCCTTTATTGAGTTTAACAATGTAGTCCAGCAAGGAGGGTAAGGAGGGAAACTACCATCATTCATACGTACAACCACCATTCTGGATCCCTGGTGAATCATTTTTGCAAATTTTCATCAACGAATATGAAGAATAGATGGGTTTAGGGCATTTGAGTGTTTAAAGCCTGTTTGTAATAGCCATAATTTCTTTATTGTTAGCAAAGGTCTGTGGTCACCCAGTTGCCTGAACTAAGTATGAAAGGCTGTAATTTATACAACTTTTCCCGGACTAAGCACCATGTTACTCTTGGTAAACCACTACTGCTGCTCAAGCAAACTAGCTTAGAGCTGGTTCTGTCATGTCTACATTAGTCTGCCATCTGCCACCTACACCAAACCTCCCCTTGGCTGCAGTCCAGGGCTCTTGCAGGCTTTGCAGATGCTCAAGGACCCCAGTGGCTGCAGGATGGGAGTTTAAATAAAACAGAGCATTGATGTGGAGATGAAATTAATTAATGTCCCTGCTATTAAATTACTGTCTCTAAGGGAAGACTTCTATTTTGCCTTTAAGATGACAGTGTTTCATTAGGAAAACAGAAGATTTGGAGAGCTTAAGCTTTGAAACACTTTATCAGTCTTATTTATAACAAGTAACAGTTGCATCATTTTTTGTGACCTGCTTTGAGTCTTCTAAAAAGATGAATTTGGTGTATTAGTTCCTGTCGCAAGAGACTAAGGTCTCTCATATGTTGTTTAGAGTAGAACTGTTTCTGTGTACAAAGTCTTGAGCAAGCACACAATGCAGGAAAGAAATCATCCTCTCTCTTTTTCCATTCCAACAGTTCAAAAAACCTCTGAAATATGACTTGGAACCCTAAGGGAAAGGTGCAGCCATTTGCACCCAGAAAGCAATGGGTCCACAATTTTTGCTGTGTGCCTGCTACCCACTGAACATCCTGCTGACATTGGTAAACTTCTTTGGTTTGGCATTACTGAGCTAAATTGAACAACAGCATTTTGTAGGAGTGGAAAGGTCAGGGTAGAGGTGCTATGGTCAGGAAGTTTGTACAGCAGCTTCCCATATGACTCCTAACTGCAGCCAGACCTGTCATTTTCTCACTGTCAGAAGCATTAAATTAAAATAAATAAATAACCTCCTCTACCCCCGCAGTAGCCACCTCTATTTTTATTATATGAACTAGAAGAAAAAAATGTACCTGGAGGGTACACATAATTTATTTAGAAAAATAGGAAAGGCGAATATCTGCAGATGATGAAAAAATTCCCCAGTCCTTGGGGTTATTTGATCTGCTAATTATCCATACTTCAGAACCCATTATTCACACTTCTCTGCTTTCCTCCAAGAAATCTATTTGGCAGACATCTATATATATGTTTTTATAGTTTTCTGTGAGATCAGCAGGAATAAAAGAGAAGAAAAATTCAAGTTGTAAACTATTAATAAAATGCAAACACATAACAGTCATCTTTGTTCGATGTTTGCCAGTAAGGAGATCGAGACAGAGATTTCTGCTATGTCAATATCTTGAATCACTGAAAAAAAATTAGTTTTGCAAACTTGCCTTTGTCTAGCTAAAAAACCAAGGGCAAACTGCAGCTTCATTTGAAGCATGTTTGGCACACACAGCAGTGGTGACTCATGTATATTAACGGCAGCAGGGTTTTGGATCTCCTGCACCTTGTTACTATAATGCCAAGCTATTCATCAGCACAAACACCATCCTCCACACTCCCCTCCAGACAGAAAGCCAAACTAAAGAGGCCTTGGGAGCTTTGATTTACTCCAGGCTTGATCCAAAGCTTGCTGGAAAGATTACCTTTTACTGAATTGAGCTGAAGAACTACCTAAATTGGCCCAGTGCATGTAGGAATCGGATCCCAATCTATGTATCCCATTTTATACCCTCGATATTTTGCAGCATCGTGGAGAAGGTCACCTTTGTGATGCAAAACTGCAGGTTAAACAAGACTGTGCTACTTTGAGAGAGAGCTCATAGCCATGGAAGGGGTTTACAAGGATTGAAGTTTGCTGGTTAAGTGAAAGGGGTTTTAAATATGTCCCAGTTTCTTTTTTTGCTGCATTGTTGGGCAGATTTGTTTTTGTCATTAACGAATTCATATAGAGATGGTTTTTTCAGCATTGTAATACACTTACCCTAATTGTGCTTTGATTCTTTTTCATGGATGTGGCTGCTCTCAGTTTTCTGCTGGGTACTTCCAGCTGCAACATGGTTGGAACTATACTCATGTAATCAAAACAAAGGAAAAGCCCTTGATATCCCCCAGAAAGGAGCATGATTCTGACTGTGGTGTCACCAGCTCATGCTGGAGATGGTAGTTGAAGTAAATGGTGAGATACGTAGGGGAAGGTTGAGAGAGTTTGAGGCACTGTCTCATCTTCCTGTGGGTTTGGCCCTCCACCTGCACATCTCTGCCCCTCCTCCTCAGGTGCTGTGGATCTGTAGGTATCTTTGGATTCCTGTGGGAGCAGGAATTAGCAAAGAAATGGGCAGATTTACCTTATTTGGTGCCCACTCAGTGAGTACCTACAGCAGGGTGTCACTCATCTTGCCCTGATTATAGTTGTGTTGTAGGGAATGTTTTAAAAATGCAGCAGCTGCTATTTGTTCCTGAAGAACACAGGGCCCTATCTTCTATCAGGATAAACATTTCCAAAAGCGTGTGGCCTCTGTGACAGCTACAGGCCTAAGAGGGACTTAAATGGTATCCACAGAGCTAGAATTGATCTTCATCAGACTGGATTTCACTCTCTGAGCTAGAGAACAGTTTGTTAAAATGGGATTTCTATTGCTTCTCTCTATATGCTGGCAAATACATCTTGCCTGCTTGAGTCTATATTTTCTGAGAGCTTCATTTAAACTCTGGGCTCTGGAGGTAGATGAACGCGGGAGTCTGGTGATATTTGCAAAAAGTACTTCATATCCCATAGCTGGCGAGAGGAGACTAATAGAGCTCTAGTTGGCTCTGGGTAGAAAGTTGGGTGACATTTTCAGAGTTTATTTCTGCAAATCTCTTTTATGCCATGTCTTCTGCAGGGCAGACGACCAATTGGACATGATTTTCAGAGGCACCAAGTGAGAAGGAGAGAGACATGTTTTGATGAACATGGACACACGTGCATATAAAGGATCATGCTGAAAGATGGTGTTTTCCAGATTACAGAAGTTTTTGCTTCTTTTTTCTTTTTGATACACTTTATTGGAAGTACTTAGTGCTCTTTCAGGGACAGATCTGTATGATGGAGGCATGTGTGCACTTCGATGGGGTAGGTTTGTCATCTCCCAGGGCAGCAAATCTGTCAAGGCTCCAGTGGCAGGCTCTCAGGCCACCAAGCAGTCATCCATATCAACCACTTTTGAGATGGTTTGAATCCGGTGAGTTGAGTTGTGTACCCCAGATGTAAGTTGCCTCCAAGAAGCAGGGAGCCAGCCTGAGGAGAGTGAGGGATTTGAACAACAAAGGCAGGGAAGTGCACAACTGAGTTATCTTACATTGCAAATGTGATTTTCCATATGTCAGTGATCTGAGTGTGAGTCCATTGAGGTCTGGTTATTTTAAGAATAGGACATACAGCTGAAATGTATCAGCCTCCCTGGGTTTCCCAAGTCTACCTGCAGTTCATGCAGGATGAAACAGGAGACAAAGGAAATGTTCTGACTCTTGATGATGATGCCGTGTTGTTTATTTTAATGTAGGTCAGAAAGTCACATCAGAACTGTGGTAGGGAATAGCACTTTGCACGAGGTCACTGTGTAGACCAGTGAACAACTGACCCAAACCTTTTCACCTCCATTCATGCTAGCTGGCCAGGGCATGTCTGTCTAGCTGCAACTCAGCTCACATCCTCATAAAACAGTGGCTAAAATCCACCACTAGCATAAACTGACCTTTCCATAAACCTGCTGTGCTGCTTTATACCAGTCGAGCCTCTGGCCTAATCATTTTTAAATGCCACTGTTTGCCAACCTTGCATTGTTCCTGCAAACCAACAGAGTGTGTTAAGAGAGGATAATTAGGGAGAATGCAGTAATTAATACCGCTGGTAATAACCCAGGGGTGTAATTTAGCTGCCTGACTTACACTGAATTCCCTGTGCTGGAGGAGGAGCTGAGGAGGAGAAGGCACCTGCTGAAGTCTTTCATAGCAGCTTAGCTCTCTGCAGGAGGCAATCACACACCGAGCAAACAGAGGCCCCTGAGGTCTCTCCTGAGCCGCTAATGATTGCCTTGCAGACAGTGATGGCATGTCAGTATTGATTATTTTCCTACTATAAACTCCTTCCCCTTGTCCCTTTTTGCCATGATCTGTTGAGTAAACACAGGAAACAAGTAAGCGCAGCTAAGGTTTGTGGTTATGAAGTGTTTGGAGGAGGAGGGGAAGCATTTATTCAGCTGGAAGTTAGTTCTTGTTCTAAGAAAGTGGCTACAGCGAAAAGAAAGTCCAAAGGGATGTGGTGGTATAAGGATAAAATGCATCCTTCAGATCTATGTGGGCTTTTCTACATTGACATTATAAGAGGCACTTTAACACTGACTGCTGTCTTGAGCACAGCTGCAGTTGGCAATTTATGTGCGAGTCCACAGTCAGGGCTGTTTGTTTTTCATAATGTAGTCACTCCAAATATTTCATGACCTTCCTTTTCCAAGAGGTCCTTGGAAGGTCCCTGAGGTTCCTTACATCTCCTGTGGTTTCCTTTTGGCTGTGGCAGGTTTGAACGTGGAAGAGATAAAGCTTGTTTCCTAAGTTCTGGTCACTACTGGTTTCATGTATGGAAGTCTCACACCACTGGAGTGGTGGCCAGCTGCTCCCTGTAGTATTTTCTCAAAGTATTTCCCATTGCTTAGTCCAGAGCCAGCATTAATTTTGTGCAGTACAAAGTCCTTTGTTCCCTACAGCTTTTGCCCCAGTTCTAGTTAGATTACAGCATATATACTTTGGGTTTGGTTAGGTAATGTGGTCATTGATATCATCTGGTGCCTCAGGTTTTTGTTAATGTGAACAGCTATTGAAAATCCCCCAGATTGTGTTTTCCTACCACTAATACTCTCAGAAGCTTGAGGGAACTGGTGTGCTTCTGCTCACGTAAATGAAACTGTAGTTAAACACGTGCCAGTGTAAGGTCATACTTTTCCATCTGAATTTTTTTTGCATGTGGCATTTGGACTGTCATTTCCTAAACCTTATTCCTTGCATGATAAATGAGTATGTTTTATTCAGGACATTGGAGTGTACTCAGGAGACATGAGCAGTTCTAGTGACCTTGAACAAGTGTTTTCTTTCCCTGGGTCTGCTCCTTCCCACAGGTTTTAAAACCGAGTAATTGCCACTGATGCCTGTTATCAGCTCTGAGTCTTTGGGACAACCCATTTTGTGTCATGACTGTAGTACATCTTACCCTGTAGTTGTGTAGAAGTTGGACATTTAGTCTATATTAATTGTCTAATCTCCAAAGAATGATTTAGTCCATCCAAAAATAGCTTTCTAAAGAAGGTATGGTGAATCATTCTCCTGACTTGCCCTTTCTCTGTTCACTGAATATAGCAGAAGCCCAGATGGCTAATGAGACCAGAGAGATAATATTTAAGCGATACAAGCTTAGGTAAGAGGGTAAAGTCACAAAATGCAGGTATGAGAGTTTTGTAGGTAAAAACTCTTCCTTTTCTCTTTATTGTGGGTTTTTTTTAAAAAAATAATTATTTTTTTTGTCTTTGTCTGATATGCATCTTTGTTCAGCAGCAATTAACAGAGCTGCACGGCTTTTCTGATGCAAAGATATTGGGTTATGTAAGTCAACATGATGGAGAAAAGGAAAGGAGGAAGTTTGTGAGAGGAGAAAGGCAATAAAAACATAAGAAAATGAACCTGATATAGTTATTTTAAAAAGTGCTATCAGCATTTAGCAGGAAAATAAGACAATGATCATGGGCTCCTGCTAGGATAAGTAACCTTGTTTCTGACTGATTAGTGTTGGTTTTTTGTGGGGGAGAAGGTGGTTCGTTCTTGATTTGTCAGTAAATGTATTATACTAACTCTTGTTGTCCTCTATGATGGTTAGTAAGGGTTAGAGATTTGTTTTTCTTTTATTTTCTTTTATTTTCTTTCTTGTTTTCCCTTCCTCTTCTGGTTGTCAGGGTGAATTTGTATCTTCTGGCAATGTTGAGGAGGTGGGAAAGATGTCAAAAAGAGGATGTAAAATGCATTTTAAAGTGAGCTGTTAGAAATGGGTTTGACATTTCTGACAAAGGGAAAGGTTACTGCACACAGCTTTTCAGCTCCTATCTTCTTACTCCTTTTCTTGTCAACCACAACTGGAAGCAGAGGAATTCCTCATCATGACTGGCTTGTGCTGTGTACACAGTTCATCTGGCAGGTACGCTTGACTTGGCATACAGGCACTAATTACACTCCGCAGGATGTGTCGAGCACTTGGGGACATCCGTTCTTACCAGTGTCCCCTGGGCTTCTGGTAAACAGGCTGGCCAGTTCAGAGGAAGTCCTGGTCTCTCTCCCCACCATCTCTTCCCTTCTTTTTTTGCAGGAGTGAGAAATGCCTACTCATTCCCACTTGTGTCCTGCAAGGACACCTGGGTCCTTAAGTGAACGTTATTGACTGACTTGCTCCAGAAATTTAAGATTACAGATTTGGAGCCATCCACATAATCTACTGAACTTTTGCTGCTGATAATAGACCAATAACACTGATGCCAAGTTTGGCACCCAGGGAAATTTGGCTTAGATCACTCTCTGGTCACCTGCTTGGGGAGAAGGAAGGAGACATTTAGATGCAAAGTTTAAAGACAGCCCACAAAGGGGCATGTTAGAACAGAAAGGGAGTTGTACTCAGGAAGGAGTTCACTGGTGAAAAGATATGGCTTTTAAGCGCAGAACTGTTTTACTGTTGATGCTTTTAATTGCAAATGAGCTGAGCTTGAGACAAGGGAAATCAACATGCGTGAGCATGTACTTTAACTAATAGGTTGCCTACATCATGTTTGATTCCTGGATAACTCAGGAACAGAAAAAAATAAAGTAATTTTTGCAAGTTCAGTTCATTATGAAAAGCAATAACTAGTTCTAAATAGCCCTTTATTTCTTCTCAAATCTTATTATGGGACTGGCTTAATAGCTTCAGTTTCCTGGTTTGTAATATGAAAGAGTCAAGCACTTTCAATATTTTGGTAAAAATATGCAAACTTGATTGTTTTTCCAAAAGCAACTGAAAACACAAACTTATTTGAGGAAACTCTCAAGTGCCTTTTCCTTAGCTGAGCGTTAACATTTTCTGATCCAGATGCAGTAAACAAGTTTCATTAATTCTTTTTTTTTCTAGCTGATGTTTACTGGTTATGTGGGTTTTACATGGGTAGCAGGAGGGCAAATCTCCTTAAAGTTTTTGCTGCTTCTTCTGATTTGCAGTTTTTGGTTTTGCTTTTTGTCTTTCTGGACTAAAACCAAAGGCAATGTTTCTAGAGGCCCTGAGAAGCCTTCAGTGTCAGGGCTTTTCTTGGCAGGCAGAAGAGCGCAATTGCAAAGCAGAAAAGAAGTGCCTTATTTAGCCAGCAGTTGCTGCTCTCCAAGTTGATGAAACAATTAGCTAGAGATGATGCCATGTTGCCATTCTGCTCTTTTAATAGCACCACACTGCTCCTTTGCCAGGACAAGCCTCTTTGTAGTTTTAATAAACCAGGTGAAACCACACACAAACTTTCCTCACGTTGAACTCTCCAAGCCTCACAGAGGGCAGATTTAGCTGGCAAAGAGGAGCGTGTTTCTCCTGAAGGAAGAAACCAATCTACCGACAAGAATACTCTCTGCCTATTAAAGCAATTGATAAAAATTGGAGCAAATCCCCTCCTAAAAATGGCTCTAGCAGCCCCAAAGGAGGTAACGTGGCATACAGACACTGGCCATATTCCCCCATGCTGGTACAAGCCGTGCAGGATGTTGGCTAGGGAGCGTAGGCGTGAGAGCTGCTCTGATCCTCACAAGAGTGACAGTTTTCCATACCCCTGACAACCACTATTAAGCCATACGCAGAGAATGATGAAAATCTCCTCTGCAAAGCAGTGTTGCCACGGATCAGACCAGTTCAAGCAGCTCTTAGGTTAGAGCACTGTCATTTATTTATTTCCTAGTCTCTCCTTTCCACTACTTCTTCTGGAAGCAAATAGTGCTGTTTGCCAGGCTGCAAGCTGTGCTTGATGCTAAATCTGCTGGAAATGCTGAGTAGCGGATGCTTCTTTAACTTCTATGCAGTTGCGTATGGATCGGTTCCTGCAAGAGTTTCTAATAAACATTTTGACGGCCCTGTTTTATCAGCCACATAGGAAGGCTATCATAAAAAGGGAAAAAAAAGAGAAAAGAGGAAAAGGGATTAAAATTAACAGTGATCTCAATTCCCCGCGTTTCAGTTAAACAACCTCATTAATCCTGTCTCCGTGCATGTACTATGTCTGTGCTCCCCTCTCTGACAGGTCCCCAAATCATATTCGCTGCCATTCATTATGTGCAATGGAATAAAACATTTATTCAAAGTCATGTTTTATTCCTGGGAAAATATCTATTTCTTCAAGCTCCAGACATCTTTTTAACTATTACCACTTCTCTTTGTGGCCCTGGGCTCCCTGCCCAGAAGATGAATCTTGCTGGTCTTGATGGATTCATGCCACCATGCAGTGTGGCCCTAGTGGCACAGGCACAGGCTTCACAGTGTCTTGTGGTTGCAGATAACATAGGCTGGTTTCAAAAATGTAACAGTTCTGGAGCATTCTTGATGTTTCTTGTAATCCCCTTCCATGTTGTTGTGACAGGGACCTTGTCAGACAGTGTAAGGAGGGGTACATTATGTTTTGCTGAAGTCCATAGAGTTTTCTTTTTTCATTTAGTGAAATTTTGGTCGGCACATGAATTTTAATTTAGGGATAGTGATAATGAAAATGCACCACCCCTTTTCTGAAATGCCAACTGTCCTGTGACTAGAGCATACTGGGACTGACCCTTTTTTCTAAGTCAGGAAGGTACGGACCAAAGGTGCATATGATTATTTAACAAGCAGCAAGAACCTGGAAGTTCTGACTCCAGCTTTTCCTTGCTTGCTCAACCAAGCTGCCTTTTAACTCTTATTACCTTAACTGAGCCATTAAGCATGCAGTCTGTGAAAACGAGCATCCTCTGATTTACCCAGTGCAGATAAAGTCATGGGGCTCGTTTCCAACAGCCCTTTGCCCCTGAAAGCCAGCCAAAACCTGAACTCGCTTGAAAATGAAACTTAAGAGTGCTGAAAGCAGAGGCAAGTGCAAACACACACAAAATTCAGGTTTTGAACTTTAGAGCCGGTCCCCAGCCCACTTCTGTTATTGACACATGCAATAAATCAGCTCAGCAAAGGTGCAGACCGAGGAAGATTCACTGGAGCTCAGTGACAGCTTTGCTGTTCAGAGCCTACAAATCACCCAGGGAGCCTTGTTACCTGCCTGTAGGTGCCACTCAGGGCTCTGCAGCCTGTAGTGCCTCTTGCCCTACCTGGCTAGCACAAGGAAGATGTACTTCACCCCTCTGATTGCTCGTCTCTCTGCTAGGGAATGGCATTTCATTCCTGTGCCAATGGCTGTATGTAAAGGGAGCGTCATGAAGCCATGACTATAACACTGCTATTTAAAAATGGGACATTCAATGAGCAGGAGGTCCAGTATAGTCTAGACTTCTGTGTTTCCTATTTGCATCTAGGACCCAGCCCCCAGTAGCCCTGCTACTAAGTGTCCTCTTCTCGCTTCATATCCCCCTGATGTGCCCACTACACAGGGGAAAGGACATGCTGTGACCAAGTTATAGCTGCCCACAGTGCTCAGCAGACAGCCTGCTCTCAAAATTAGCAAGAGTGGAGTTTGCGTCTGGCTCTTCGCAAAACCTGTGGGAACGTCATAAGCATTGAGGCTGTGAGCCCTGCAAGGTATTTGGCTGAAAATGGCCAGTGCGTTTAGGAGTTATTAGGAGGGATGGTCTGTATGCTCTGTTAAGCCTTGTTTCCTGAGGAATCCAGGCTAAAATATTGCTCAGACCTCTTAAGGCAGTTATGCCCAAGTGCACGCACTGCTTTAAATCAGGAAGCATGAAAGCAAATTAAGGTTTTAAATCACCATAGGTCAATTACCAAGTGGCTACTGCAACCTGTTATCTTTGCTGAACTAGTGTGCAGGCATGAACATCTAAATCAGTGCTGTTTAACCCAGAGCTCTCAAAACAGGACTTATTCAGTGCTACTGAATCTCACCACTCTGCAATCATCTTGCTTTCAAATTGCTGTAGGAACAATAGAAAAACAAATCTCTGTGAGAAAGGTTCACGTGTTCTTGTAGCTCTTAACCATCCTCAATCACCCAAGTAGTAGACCCAACCTGACTCAACTTTCTTTTAAGTATTCAGTAAGTTGCTTCAATTCTTAGGCTATTGTGTGTATTTTAGCTCTTCCAGCATCTGTAATTCAAAATATATTCAAAATATCTTTGCCACCTTTCATCCCAGCTGCTTTCATAACAGGAATTATTCCTTCTTTTCTTGAAAACCAGCTGTCACTGGTCTGAACTGGGATACTAGCCTAATTGCATTTAGGGTCCTATCTAGACTAGAGTTACAATGAAATCAAAGTAGAAGTGTGATTACTTATAATCTGGTTGTGAAGCAGCTGAATTTCACGAGGCAAGTGGGACCTTAAATTTCTGTTTTCATAACGCCAGATAGGAGAGTATGGCACTGGGCTTTTCTGATCTACAGTGGAACATTTTTCCTATAACTAGAAATATCTCAATTTAGTTCCTAAGGGGAAGAATCCATCCAAAATGAATATTTTCAGCAGTAAAATAGCTAACTTTTGGGAAGAAGATAGTACATGCTATAAAAAACACGACCCCACAAACACAATTTTCTCCTATAGACTGATAATGACTCATTTCAGTGTCGAAAACATAATTGAATTGCTCCTTGCAGCAATTAGAATAGTCTGTCAATGTGCAAATACTTAATTGTGTTTTGATACTGCGGACTGTCTGTAGCAAGCTGAAAGTACCATTTTCATGCTGAAATTAGTTGGTCTTTGCTGCTTATTTTTTCCTGAGCTCCATCCTGGACCAGAATTCACAGAGATGGGAATGTGGTGAGGATTTTGGAGACCACAGGTCTGGGTCTTGCTCATCTGGCTGAAATGCTCACTGCCCCAGTGGCTTGTTAAACCTCTAGCAGCTCCTGGTGTTGAACTGTGATTGCTCCCTGTCCATGCCATTCCAGGTGAGGACGGTTAGCAAAGATGTCTGGGTTAAACTGCTTGTGCTAATCCATTTATTATGTCTGAAGGGGATTAGGGAGCAATCGCATACACAGCTTTTATAAAACTTGGGCATCCTAAGAGAAAGGGAAGTGAGATATCTCTGGGCAGAAGGTACCATCTGAAGACGGCCTGGGCGCATTGTCTGGGTCAAAGTAAAAAGAAATTGGGGTGGACAGAATGATGATATTTCTAACAACCAAATGAATAGGCACCCTCAATAAGACTCACTCCCCATGGAAGCTGGTACGTGTGCCTGGCTTGGATGGCTTAAGCAAAGGCACAAACCTGACAGAGACAGATGTTAAGATAGCAAGGACAGAATTCAACTTGTTACAGTGGTCTGGAGTTGCCTCCCCAGTTCAAGCAAATTTCTGTTTAATGATGTTTTCTTACATGCTCATCCCAAGAGAGAAAGGAAGAAAAAAGGTTGTTTGTTTCTTTGCTAAGGGGAGTCTCGGAGAAAATCAGAGCAACTGCCTGATGGTGTGAGGTACCCAGGGAATGAAAGCTGTGCCCAGGAACATCAGGATTCCTTGTTAAGGGATTGTGTAGGGAAAAGCCAGCATGTCTTTTTGCTGCTCTGGCTGCCTGCCATGTTTCAAAGTACAAGCCAGCTCTGCCTGGGCAGCTGGATCTGCTTGAGGACTCTGCCAATGCCAAGGCAGCCAACTTGTGAGAGTGAGATGTGGTCAAGCTGTCAGAAACCATCTCTTACTTGGAGCTATTATGAAGGAAATACAAATGCAGAACCAGCTCCTTCACTCTGGCCAAGACAAGGACCCTGGGCAAAGAGGCTTCTCTACCTGCACATTAGCACTTTGTGATTTGATATGGGCAAGTGGGTGTAGAGCTTTGATCCTAGAGTCTGGTGCTTTGGGAAGGCTTCAATTTTTTATTGTATTTTATCTAGCATGCCTTCACTTCAGAGCTGCAAAACTATCCTTTTATCTCAAGTCCTATTGTTAGCCAGCTGCAATAGTCACAGGCAGCAGTTATGTTAGCACAGTCAACCTGTGGTGTCCCACTTGAGCGCATTACAAAACCATCAAATGATTTGATTCCGCTGCTGAAACATCCCAGAGGACAAGCTGTACCCTCCAAACCAGCAGATTTGGAGCTAGATCAGAGTGTCTTCAGAGTTCAGATCCAGGGCTACTCTCAGGCCTGAACTATTCACGGCAGGATCTAGGATGAGTCTCTGAAACTTCTGCCATGAAAAAAGATAAGCCAAACAGGTCATTTTTGCAGCTGATATCTTGTCTGACTCATAAGTTAGCATATTCTGTTAATAAAATACTGAGTTTCACATATGATGATATACTGATATTTTTGCAATAATTGTTTAGTTGTCAAGGAAGAAGAAGAATGTAATTCTGGTCAAAATGGGAAGACATGGTCTTGGCCGATTAGTATTGATAAGTGGATTTGGAGAATTCAGTGAAGTTAGGTATTTCTACTGTCTGGCAACTTCATATTCATTATGAAAGCCTATCAGGTGTTTGTCATGCTGCTTTGCACTTGGAAAGTCTTTAGCTCAGCTCAAGACAGTGTGGGTACAGTCATAAATCCCAGAAAATGCGATGCCACCAGGGAGAGACTGGTTTAGGGGTGTTAATAGGTGCTGGGAGGCAGATGAAACCATAAAATAGCTCAAAGAAAGTCAAAAGAAGTATCCCTCTCCCTTGCAATGGGTGAGAAGGAAAGCAGTCCAGCTGGGTCATAACAGAAGACAAATGGGAATGTTTGAAGGATGTGGTTTGGGGAATCTGACAGGTGCCAGGTGCTGTGTAAAGCTGCCGGAGCTGCCTTCCCACAGTGGCAGGACTGTGACGTCTGCAGCCAAGGATGGGTGCACTTGGGGGACCTAGGTTCGTCGGGGTTATTGGATGTCAGAGAGCATGTCAGGTGTTCCCTCATGCATGCACAGATTGACTGGCATGTTCCCCAGGGGCAGTTTTTGTGTTGCATGTCATCGTGTGTGTCACGCTTCAGCCAGGGCTGTCGGTGCCTGTTGGGAGGTGTTACAGGTTCTGTTCCTCCTCTGGCTGCATAAATCTGATTTCTGAATGAATCACTAACTGAAGGTATTTCCTCACAACCACAGGGACCAATAAACTACTCGGGTTTTCTGCAAAATGAGAAAAAACAAAAAGCATCATTGAAGAGAATAGGTATTTCCCATAGAAGTATTTTGTTTTCCTCACTGTGCTGTAGAGATCAATAACACACTGCAACTGAGCATGGGAAGCAGCTGAGCCCTCTCTCCTTCCTGGTCTGAATGACATTAAAAAAAAAAAAGGGGGGGGGGGGGGGGGGAGGGAGGAAAAAAAAGAAGGAAAAAATCTCAAACGAAAACCCCCAAAGGTTGTGGGATTTTTGCTTTCCTCAAAAACCAACCAAATCCCCTAAACGCCGAAGTAATTTGTTTTGGCAAATGTACCAATTCACCATTTGGGAATGAAAATATGAAATGGCTTGGTTTTAAAGTGGTAAAATAAGTCCAGCTGGCATTTAATGAATTTTCTTTAGCTAAAGCTATTCCTGTCACACCCCTGAAGAGCCTCTGCTCCTGCACCAGTGCAAGCTGGGAGCAAGGTTAGAAATAAACTATTTACCTGCACAAAAATATTTAGTCCAGATTCATCTGATCTAATTCTAGGCCTTTGTATCTGTTGGCTCTGTTTCTTAGTATTCTATTGGTGGAATTGGATGCAGAAAAAAAAAAGGATTTTCCCCCCCATAGTATGAATGTGTGTTTCAAAATGTTGTGCCCCTCCTTTAAAGGAGCCAAACTTTGCTTCAGACAACGATCTGAAATAAAATGTCATGACTTGGCTCAGGGAGCTCTGTTGGTTGATGGTTGATTTTCAAACTGTCAGTGAGCCACATGCTGGAGTGTTCACAGAGTACTAAGAGATATTCATCAGCACAGGTGGGGAAACGGAGGCGCGGATGGGCTTCCCCTCCCCAAAGTCTGGTGGCAGAGCTGGCAATGGGACCTGGTTCCCTTCAGTATGGCTCCCTGTCTTCTGGACCTCTAAGCCTTTCCTTTTGTTTTACAATAGAGATGGGATATAACCCTTCATCTGTGCTGTTAAGGCAAGAGTGAGCACAGGGCCCAAAATCTCTGGACACAGCTCTGAAACTGGCAAGACGGGGGGAGAGGGGGGGAAGAAAGAAAGAAAAGAAACAAAGCTGGGGAAGAAGGAATGGCAGCTGAGCAAGGCCCAGCAGGTCTGACCTTTGTCTCCAAGTCCTGCCCACAGCATCCCAGTCCTTACCCAGGTGTGCGGATTTGGGCAGGAGGACCCTGTAACAACGATGGGACGCTGATTCCTTTTGCATTGCCGAATCCCTGGTGGCATGGGTTAATTGAATGGACATATTTCATTAAACAAAGCCTTCGCCATCTGTTCCGTCCCAATTATAAATGCAGAAAGGAACATATTTCTCAATTACAATGGAGGGGAGGGAAGATATCAGTGGTTTCCAGTCCTGCAGAGTTCTTCTCTAAAACAGCCTTGCATCTGGAAAGTTTAGCTCCTTTCTTGGGAACTAGTCTCCCAGACCACTCATTTCCCTCCCTGAAACAGCAATTTGGCTGGACTAAGAGTCAGGAACTTCTGCAGAGTTGTCCCTACGCATCCCTAAGTGATGCCACATGGCACAGGAAAGGGACAGGAGGGCTGTTTGCTCTGCTCATGCCTGGGAACCAAGACAATGGGGAAAGAGCCCCCTGTAAGCTGTTATGTTGTGTTACCTTTCTGGTGATGGAAAATCCCGTGTTGATGCTATGCTGAGTCCCCATCTCTTCCTGAGGGAAAGCATCCTCCAATCTGAACTGAAGTACCGAGTAAAAGAACTCTTGGTTTATTTATTGCAAATAACAGTGATACACAGACAGGCAAAAGTTGTCCTTTGAAATTAGAGGGCCAGTGGTGTAAATCACTGTTCCTGGTCGTGTCCTGCGAGTCTGGCTAAGAGTGTGTTTAGCTACTGCTCCATCCACTTACTTGGGGCGCTGGGAATCAGCAGCTATCAGCTGGGAGAGGCAGGAGGGGGATGCAGAAGCAAATGCCTGATGTTGTCCTAGGAGATGATTTCCAAATCAGGAGGTAGATTTGTTCTGACCTTTAGGAGGCAGAGCTGATTTGTTTTGTTGCTGTGCTGTGTTTTTTCTTTATGTTCCCATTAATCATTTTCATTCAAATGAAATCTGCAAGCGTGCAATGTGCACAACACATTTCATAAAGCGAGTGTGTGTGTTTGTGTGCCTTTAAAAAAAATACCGCAGCCATTTCTGTTAAATTATTAGTCCTGTATTTCTCAAATTTACTGTCACCCTCAGGTAAAATTGCTGCTGCAACTAAATAAAACCTTTGGAAATGAATTCTAGCTCCTGACAGTCCTTAAGCCCTTGAGGCATTTAAATTCTGGATTTAGCAGCAGGATTATTACTTCAGTGTAGCAGTTAACCATGTCTTTAAGCAGCAGCGTTGCCTGTAATAGTCAGCCCTGATTCCAGCTTTTACAATGAGGACAGGGAAATAGTCCCTTTTGTTACGTATTTCTAATGTAAGTCCTGGGATCAAGCATCCCACGCTACTTAAAAGACCCACTTTAAAGTTGCAGCCCGAATTACTTTGCATCTGGGTCCTGCTGTACTGTATATTTACCTCATTTCCCAACTAGGACCTTCTCGGCAAAAATTTCAATGCACTTTCCTGTTTGTTTGCTGGTGGTGTTGCTTTCCTAATGACAGTAGCACTGCAGGGGGCTTCATTTTGCTCTCACTGCTTTTTAATGGTTTCAAACTATCTTTATTGCTGAAGCCAGCTTGTCCATCTGCGCCAGTTCAGGAGATGCTAATGGGGCCTTCCATGGCTCAGCTAACTCGGCTGCGGCCACCGAGCCAACAGCGCACTGGGGATGGCAGGAGGAGCTGACAGGGAGCTGGTGAGTCAGGTTCTGCTCCCAGATACCAGCAGACAGAGAGATGCTGGAGCAGGAAAGAAGAGTGAAACAAGCCGAGGGGTTGAGGCTGTGCAGAGTGCACAGCAGGGATAAATCCTTTTCTTATTCAGTCATCTTAATGCTGCAGTGACCGCCTAGCCTGTATTCTAGCATATCTTCTGCTGCTTCTTTTGGGTTGCGCATCTTGGGCTACACTCCTTTCACAAAAGCAGTGTCAAAGCATTTAATCTGCTGTTGCAGCAGAGAGGAGGGGGCACTCTCTGGTTGAGCGCCTGGGGCATGGCGTTGTGCCTGGGGAAGGAGATCCAAGCGTGGGGAGCCAGGGGCAGTACAGCTGGCCAGAAGGTACCGTGCTGATTTACCACTGGAGATAAATATGTCATGGAGCAAATGGTGGAAAGACATAATATCCAAGGCCTTGGCAGGCAGTTCTAGGATCTGATGTTTAGCAGAAGGTCACTGGTAGAAAGGCAGAAGACAAACGTCACCATGCTCTTTATTTTGTGGTGTCTCTGAAGATCATCTTAACTCCACATTAGTCTTAGTCCTGATTAAATACCCCATGTGAATACTGATGAATTAATGAGCACTTGAACTCTGAGAGAGCTTCTGGCCAGCTTCTGCTTATCACACCATCAGACAGGGTTAGTCGTGATGGCTGAGCGATTTGAGTATTCAAAGGTCAGGATGATCCCTTTCCCCCTGCCACCCACATGCCAGCTTTCACAGATATGAAGGCACCATAAGCCTTCAGAAAAAGGAAAAACGTGTCCGACTCTCTCCAGAGCCAGTTGCATCAGTAAAGAGCCCAAACAGATTTCTGTCTTGCTGTTTGTGCCCAGCTCCTGATCAGTGCAGCTGCAAGACATTTATAAACAGACCTAAAATACATCTGTGCTAATTGCTGACAACTTTGTTTGAGGATCATATCCTAAAGTAGACCAAAGCAGGTCCCCAAGCTTCTTAGAAGATGCCTGTTTCTCAGCTCACAGGCAATCTTGGCCAAGTCCCTAGTGCAGAATCCATAATTCAGATACTTAGTAGTGAGACAGTGAATTACTAAATCCTGTGGGACTTTTGCTGGCTCCTAGCTTGTCCTTCACCCTGGTTCCCAGGAAAGAGGATGCAGAATCAGGCAGTGTAGAGGGGCTGTTAGGGTTGGGGGATGGAGCCAGCCCTTGTCCAGCCAGAGTTATGAGCATGGGCTTTGCAGCAGCCCCAGTGATGCTGCCAGCTCAGCGGGCAGCTGAGCACCAGGCGCCTCTGAGATGGAGGTGGCAGCAGCTCTCCGACCAGCGCTGGCTGGAGGCAGTGGCTCTAGCAGGGGCAGGTAATGCGACGGGTGAGCAGGGGACTGCAGCGCTGTCTCTGCTTCATGTGCCTTGGCTCTCTGGAATGGTTTATGAGCTGGAGACCAGGGCTGCAGGAGTGTCAGCCAGGATTCAGTGCAGTGTCCAGGCTAATTATGGCTGGGGATCCTGTGCTGAGTAACGCCGCCGCATTGAGTACACGCACACAGATGTCTCTACCCCTCACTCCACTGAGCCGCGTAATGGAGAGCTGACTGTTTGTGACAATTTAGGGCAGTGCTCTGGCTGGAAGGCCAGGGTAAATTAGGTGGCATGATGAGAACAGCAAGGACATAACTGATGGGCTTAGCATTTTCTAGCCAGGAATAAATAAATTCCCAAGCATCACAAATTTGCAATGAGAGAAGACCATTCAGCCCTCTCCTCAGTGTGCCTGTGTATCCACTGATAGGCACTAACACAATATTAGAGGCCAGGCAAAATAGCTTTTACAAAACTTATACACGGAGCAGTGCTCAGACATTCTTCCCTGCTTTCAGACACATCTTAGATCCAGGGCAAAATGTGTGCCTATCTTAGGAGAAGGTACATCCTGCTGTGGAAGGCATGCAGACTCTGTGCTGAAGCTGAAGACTGAAGAATAGGGTCCTATTAATGTCCAGTGGCCTCACAGAGCCAAAATGGTCTCGTCAAGTGCGGGCAGTCCAGTCCTGTCCCTTGTACAGCACCGAGCATGTCTGCCTTCCAGGTCTGGACAATGCTTCTGGGTGCCAATGTTGAAATAAATTTTTTCCTGGGTCTCGGATTTTAGACATGGACATTTGACCAGCTTCTATGGAGAGCACATAGCAGGATGCAAGGAGAATCTGTCACAGCATCAAGCCATGCTGCCCAGGAGGAAGAGGGAAGAAAGCCCTGGCACGTAGGACCTTCGTGGTTGTTGGACAAGAGCTGGGCACAGCTGGCACTGTGCTCTGGGATGGGTTCAGAGTTTGCTGCTGCGAATCTGGGCTGCGATTACATTGTAGAGCTGAGCGTAATGGCTAATTAATCTGCTGAGTGAAGGAGACAGGGGGCAAACCTGCCCCTCCTGGGCCTAATTCCAGCCACAAGCGCTACAAGGCCCTGCTCTTTGCAAATGCAAAATTGCACGAACAGTTAGTGTGCCACCAAATCCCTGCTCAGGACTGAAAAGCTGTGAGCAGCTTTTCCCCTCCTCTCCTGGTGAGGTTAAACAGAGAAAGGGGGGTACCCTTTCCCCTCTCATTTTCCTTCCCCTCTTCCCAAGATTAAAATCCAGACAGCTGCTACAAAGGCAGGGAAAAAAATAGTTCCTATGGTTGTATTCCTTTCCAGAGAAGTAAATGCTGTGTGTATGCATGTATGTGCGCACACGCACACACAAATGATGCATTTTAATTATCCTCATAAATGATGAGGAACGTGCATCTGGGCATGACTGTGAGCCAGGAACAACGCATCCATTTGCTCACGATTGCTTTATCCCTTTTGACCTTAATTTGAATCCCTCCAAGCTGGATGGTTGCATCTGTCAAGGCGGCTGTACCTTAACCTGCTGGGACCAAAAGCCTGACGCAGGGAAACTCTGTGCCATCCGTCTCTGCCCGCGGCCTCGCGTTACCTGATGTTCTCCCAATTCCTCCCTCGTGTCCCCCACCCTCCCGTGTTTCATGCGTTCAGTCTGACTTTAAGCAGAGGCTGAGCACTCGCAGCGCTGTCCCCTGCTCCTGATGGTGCCCCAGAGCCACCGTTCTGGGCTGCTGGGGGAAGGACTGGCTGCTGGGGCCACCGTGGTAGGCAGGGAGGCAGTGCAGCAAAATGAGAAGGGTCCCATTCATTCCACCACCATCATTTCCCTGCCATGCAGTGTGGCTGATGAGCTTGACAGACATCAGATGACAGCAAGATAGAAGGTCAGTTATTGCTAACAATGGCCAAGGAGATTAATTTAAGTAGCATGACCATGATATTGTAGAGGGGCTCTGACTCACTCTGTTCTTTTGCATAGCTTTGCTGCAAAACTTTTCCATCCTGGAGTCCATCTCCTCCAGATCTTCCCAGCCTAATCTGTAAAATGATCCCCCCCGCTTCAGCGAGAGTCGTTTCAGCAGTTCGTCACAGTCTGAGGCTCTGAAGGCTGTTGTTCTTTAGGTGGAAGAGGATGGAAAGGGGTTGGCATGAGGGGGTGCTGTCTGTGAGGCGTGGGCAGAGGGTTGGTATCTGAAGCCCATTTCTAAGGGGTGCCTACAGAGTTTTTTTTTATAAAGAGGGCCAGGAAAGTACTCCCAGTGCCTGAAGGCAACTGGAGAGCCTAAAACTATATTAGGGAGTTCATAAGCTCGGGTTTACAGAGGCCTGATGCAATGGGGGGTGATTGTGCCGATACCCCAGCAATGTCACCGTGTTGTATGCTGTGATATCCACATTAATAACTGTGTAATTACCCTTAGACTCTGCTCTGTGTTTGCCCTCACAGTCTGGTCTCTTCAGCCTTGCCTAAGCTCAGTGCTTTTCTGCATCTGCTCTTCCCTTGCCTCCCACTTTCCTTGCTCTCCTGTCCCTCTCTTCAGAGCAGGGCCATGGTCAGCATCTCCTTCTCGGCCACGGGGTGGGACAAGACGTGGAGGCTGTGTCTCAGACCTCCATGCTCTTCAGAGCTGCTTTTCAATCTTGGCTGATAGGAATTAGAAGGCCCCAAAATGGTGCATGTCCCCACCTGAGAGAAGACAATCCTGATGGTTCTAGAATGGTTTAGGTTGGAAGGGACCTTAGAGACCATCTAGTTCCAACCCCACTGCCGTAGGCAGGGACACCTCCCACCAGGTTACTCAAAGCCCCACCCAGCCTGGCCTCTAAGAAGAGATTCTCTCAAGTTCTGTGCAGCTTTCCAAGTGGCCACGGTTTATTCTTTCTGCAGCTTGGTGCTGCCATGGGGATAACAGCTTGTGGCATCCTCGCTCCTTCCCAGTAGCACTTGCTGCAAAACCCTGGCAGGGGTGGTTTTCTCAGGCTGGATGGACCCTGTCATTTTTCTGGCTCTTTCCAAGCAGCACATCAGTGCCGACCTTGCCAGACTGTATCAGAACAAAACAGCGGCAGCTCTTCTCACTTCTCCCTAGTTATTTATTTGTTTTGAGGCGAGTGGCAGAGAGCCTGGCCGTATTGGGCTTCCTCCTCAGGAGGCAGGGTTAGCAGAAGGTCTGCAGGACAGATGGCTGGAGGTAACCCCCAGGGCAATGCTGACTAAAGAGTGCAAACTGCGTGGGGACGTGGCCAAGCGGAGGTCTGTGTGGGAAAGCAGAGAGCAGCACCAACCCCGTCCGCCATGCCTACCCCAGCAGATTCCTGTCTTGCTAGCAGCACGGTCCGTAGCGCCACCGGGGCGGAGGGATGGAGGCACCACCTGGCCAGCGTTGCTGCCCTCCTTGGCAGCAGGAGGTCTGGGAGCAGAGGCTGGAGCTGCTTGTAGATGGTGAGCTGCTGCTCTGTATGCCCTGGCTGGCTCAGCACGTGAGCTGAGCTGGAAAAGACAGGAATGTCTTGATGCTGGGAAGGGAGTGAATTATAAGAAAGATGAAAACCAGGTGGTGGCTCCTTCTGGAAGTTGGGGGCTGGAGGTGGCTGCATCATTGTGAAAATTATCTGGAATTGAGGCTTTGGTCGTTTTTTCCTCTTTAGTTGATTTGTGGTTAATACAGCTGCTTTTATGAAGTTAAATTCCTCGGCTTGAACCTTACATGCTGCATCCAGATACTGCAATACAGCTGTGACTATAGTCAAAGAAATGTTACCCTTATCCACTTTGTCTTTTGTATTGGTTTCATAAGAAACTGGAGTGTGAAAACACAGTACCAGCAAAGCAAGGTACAACAGCTTATTTTGTGGTAAACAGGATAACCAGTTGCTCAGTATGGCAGTATCCGCTAGCATTGCATCTGTTTGAAGTACACTTTTCAGTGAACCAGTTGCTCAGTATGGCAGTCTCTGCTAGCATTGCATCTGTTTGAAGTACACTTTTCAGTGAAAAGAGGGCTCTGCATGATGCACAAGAAGTCTCATTTCCATCCGTATACCAGGCCGAGGGCTGAGCTGAAATTTGAACTGTGTGGGACCTCACTTGCTTTTAGCACTCATTTGCTATTGTAAAGGTTATCTTTTTTTTTTTTNTTAAAGTTTTTTTTTTTTTTTTTTTTTTTTTTTTTTACCCTGCTCTTCAAAGGGTTCATGACTGTCTTTTTGGAAAAGGCACAGTGTAAGGACTAGGGAAAGAACAGTGGTTGAAAATACCTAATTGAGCTATAGGAAAATATAATTTATGAAAGGAAAAATAACTATCCTAGTCAGTGCATTAACTCGTGTCGTGACTTTTTAATAGCAGTGTTATAGGTTAATTGGTATCTGTGCCATCCTTGTGCCTACTAGAGTTATTCACAAGGGATCATGGTCTCATTAGGTAGGACTACCATAAAGACAATCCTTCTATAAGTAGTTTAATATCTGTGTGCGTGCATGGAAATTTTTTGCTCTTATCAGCAGAAAAAGTTGGATGCTAAAGTGACCAGAAATGGAAATATTTTGAGTGACACAAACCCTGCACGCTATTGACATTCTACTTGGGTGCTGACAGAGGAACTATTTTCTCTTGTGCTTTCCTACACCTGCTTTAGGATTTCTCAACCTGCTTTAGGACTGAGTTCAGGCACTGAGAGCTGCAATGTGTTTCCCTCTGAAAGACCCTGCTTGCACTCCTAGCTCTTGTGCATTCGAGGTAACAGCCAGAACGGCAACGATCCGCCTCCCTTTAAACATCACCAGGTGCACAGTGGTAAAACGGGGTTAATGTTGCATGGGCCTCTCAGCCCGCACCGGCTGAGCATGGCAAATATCAAAGGTAATATTATGTTCCTCCTTAGTATAGAGAGGGGGAAAAAAGGTAGAATGACCTTTTATCTGTGAAAGTGAATGGAAATGGGAGTGTCTGTGTCTAGAATCCAAGAGGCAGAGGGGTCTGGTTTAAACGCTACCCCTGGCTGTTATCTCCTGGTGTAAAACTGAAGGGAAGGCTCAGAAAAGCCATGATTTTTGTGCCTCAGTCGTTGCGCATGTTGCACACCTTTGACTTGCACATCTCCTCTCTTTTCTTCTGTCTGTGCTTCCCTATAGCTCAGAACTGTGCTGTTCTCCAGGAGTAATGGGGTGGGTGGGATATCGCAGCAGAAAACCTTGAGTTCTACTGGAACTTCCAGACTGATGGTGGACTCCACCATGCTGGCAGAGGGATCTCTGCTCTGTTGCCCAGTGGGTCGAGTTCCCAGAGGGCTTTACAGGTTGAAAAGGGCTTCCCACATAAAAAAGTGGGTGCTGTCACCTTGGACCACATATCTTTGAGAGAATTTGTAGCAATCCGCAGAGATAATTAAGGCAATTGTGTCTGAGAGCTTCTTTAATGGAATTTCTGTGACCAGTGTTAGGAGGATAAGTAAACACAGTCCAGAGGACAGCCGTGCATCCTCACGAACCCTCTGCCAGCTAGGCACCTGGAGAAGCCAAGGGTGGGTGAATGTGGATGGTCACCTGCCTCTGATCCCCTGGGTCTCATCTGTCCAGTGCAGGGATGAAGTTTACCTTGCAGTATGCCAGTGTCCCCCAGACATGCTTGCACTCTGCCTTTGCCCAGAACTGGGACACAGCACCAGGCTGTGTGTGACCGCACCGTTTGTGGACTAGCGGGAACGTATTTAGCCAGTCTCTGCAGGTTGAGTGAATATGTAACAACTTTGCTGAGAGATGATAAAAACCCCTCGGTTTACTGTTGATACTGCTAGACTCAGGCTGGAGTAAAAAGCCTTAAACATTAAAAATATTTGTCAGCTTGCTTTCCTTGCAACAGTATAGACACCTCTGAAAGTGAAAAAAAAAAATCGCAGGGAAGGTAATTTTATTTTTGACTACTGCAGTCTGCTTCACGGAAGATCTCTCACGATAAAGAATCCATGAGATTTAGAAGAACCACTAGCAAAATCTGCTTTTTCTTGTGCTTTCACAGGGAAGCAATGCTCTCCAAGTTGACAGAGACTGTAGCTGCGTCTTCTTTTGCATCTTGAAAAGCAGATCATAGGCAAGAATAAAGGAAATAGTGACCACTTGCTTCCTGGAGAGAAGCCCAATTGCTTCATTAAAGAAGACTTGTCACATGCTTGTTTCTTAAATCCTGCTAAATACCTGCTTAGCAGCATTATTGACAGGCTTTTCTCATGAACATTGAGCTGTTAAGCTGCTCCTAGTTTACAGCAAGAGGTTAAAGGATTTCACAAAGCTCCCAATGAAAGCCTTACTAACTGGATTAACTGCTAACATGGATTTAGGCTTTGAGTCAGATTAACCCCCATTGCTCAAAGCAGGTTCTTCTTGTTCATCTTTTCTTCCCTTTTTCTTCTCTTTTTCCTCCTAGCTTTTCCCTTTTTGTTCGTCAGGAATATGGGGAAAAAATAAGCCTCTGTGCTTGTGTTTGAGCAGTGGGACACCACCGTGGGCTGAGGGGCCGGGAATGGAGGAGGCTGCTCCCGGGATGCGACCTGCGTGTGGAGCAGCAGCGGAGGCTCAGCCCGCTGGGCTGGGAAGTTGCCTGATCCCTTCGGATGGGACTGGTTCTGCAAGGCCTTTAGAAAATGGGGGTAGCTATGAGAAGAATAAGGAGAGTTATTAATTGGTCTGCAGATTTGGCTTCTGCTTACCTTTGCTATTCTTTTCCTTAGATTTCCTTGGCAGCATGAGAATCATGAACTCTTTTATGAAGTGATTTAACTAGATACGCACCCGACTGGGCAGTCAGCAGAGAAAGTAGCTCAAACAGGATAACCCATGGTCTTCATAGTACCAAAGACCTGAAGTTAATCTAATTTAGGCTGTAGTTAAATGTGTATTTCTTCAGCATCTTAGGAGGACTTAAACACCATCTGTGCTGCTGCTTTTGGCTGATTGTTTCTGCTGTGGCACTGGTTTCTGAGCTAGTGAAGGCATTTGTATGCAGGTCTACAGTCAAACTATCTGCTGCCCAATTCAGAGGCATTTTCCCCTCTCTGTGTAGTAGCGTGCCCATCCACAAGCAGTCTAGGTCCCTGATGATGGGGAGAATTCGGCAGCCCCTCTCACTGCTCTGTGAAGGCCACGGTCCTGGAGCTGGTCCCTCAGAGTGAGGATCTGCTCTGGCCCATTTCACAGGACCCGCAGCACAAGAATCTGTTAGCAAATGCTAAAGGATGGCAGGGGAAAGTGAACAGAGACGTAGGCTGGAAGGAGCTGGGGCGCAGCAATCTGGTTGCTCTTGCCTGACCAAACTGGCATATGAGTTGATTCCCAGCCCAGAAAAGAGATCAAGGAATTGAGCCAACACTTCTGTTTCTCTGTCATCTGCTCACTGTGCAATTCAGACCTCTCAATTACCTTTTTTCCCAGTGTATGACAAGGAATGCAATGGCCACGTGATGTTTAGCACACCAGAGTCACGGCACCATCTGGCCCGTGCGAGGACTCGCAGCGCCTGGCTGCCCCTGGGGAGTCAATCTGGTACGGGGGTCACTCAGAGCCCCCCTCAGGGTGGCAGCATGTCTCCAGGGATGGAGCTGTCACTTTCATTTTGCTCTGTCTGCTGGGCTGGCTGGGATCTAAGTCCAGCTGGCCCAGGACCATGTTGTTAAATAGAGATTGAAATGTGAGAAACTCCTGCACAGTGTTTGCCCCCCATTTAATATCACCCATGAACATGTCCAGTGCCTGGCAGCCCTGGGTCTCACAGTGTGACTGAGTTCCTGGGCTTTTCACACAATGTTGTTTCTAAGCCTGCTGTCTCATGATCCCAGTGGGTACTCAGGAGATACAGCAGTCACCCTGCCTTTCTTGGGGTTTTATGCATGTCTGTTCTGCTTTGTGGCCATCCCCCCTTTCAAACTGTTCAGTCTCTGCTCCTCTAAAAGCCATCAGCAGGATACAGACAACCCTGCTTTCTCATTTCCCTTGAACACTGATCAGCTCTCCCGTGCACTTCTTAATCTCATGTTCTCTGAGTCCATCCCAGCTGCCTTCATCCCCATCTAATCCATTTTATCTTTATTGCTAGCCTCCATTTCTGGTTTCCCCTCCACCTTCCTCCCTTCCCCCTCCCCCCTGCCATGTCTCTTTAATCTCCTATCCCACAGTCTTCCCTTCTCCCTGGAGAGCACTCCTCCTCTTTCCTCCAGCACAATCGGGCTTCTCTGCTTTCTCCCTGGTCTGCACCAAAACCCCTGAGCTGCTCAGCATCATCCTGTTCCCTCCTCATCACTGCCAGGGTAATCTCTCACAGCTTTCCTGCACTAATTTCTTCCCACACCTCACTACACATCCCTTAGGGGAAACCAGGTCACTCATTTTGTGGTTTCTATCAGCAAATAAGCTGGATTTCTTCAAGGCACTTGCTCCAGGTGTGTGACACAGCTAATGCTGTCACCCAGGGGCAATGGTTCTCTGCAAGACCTTTTGACAAAGGTTTCAGGTGGTGACATTGCCTATCTGTCCTCTGGTAGGTCTTGCTCTTAACACATGCAAAGGTCTCTGCTGGAATCTTTTGGACAAGAGCTTGGACAGAACCATGTTTCTCTCTCTGCAGTGCTGGTGGACTTAGACATGCAGTTGGGAGCCATCCATACCCTTATCCTGCCTCCCCACTTTGGACATCTGCATGGTTATTTGTGGAATTCCTTATGGTTTGACACTTGGCATTTTACAGCATAAGCCTGTCATATCCCTTTTATATCAGATGATAGAAATAATGTTTCCTAGCCCTTCGGCCNGGTGGTGGTGGTGGTAGATAAAATCTATCAAATAAAAAGTCTGGAAGGAAGTGGGCTGGTTGTGGGGCATGAGTGAAGGTCATCCGCTATGATTTAGTGCAGTAATTGGAAAGGGTTATGGACAGATGATCGGGAATGTGGAAAGATACTGCCATAGCTCTGAACTTAGCAATTTCCTCTTGGGGTACAAATTCACCAGCCCTGTGACAGGCAAGAGAAGAGAAAAGTTGTAAACTGGATCTTCGTTTTTGCTCATCTGAGCTCTGTGCAAGTTGAAACAACCGTAAGTTTCTCCAGCTCATTCTCTCTACTCCTTTAATTCCCCTTGAGCCAAGGGAAGCAAAACCCTTGATGAATTGACAAGAGTTTGCTCCCCACTGCCTGACGTTCAAACGCCCCTTTGCTGAAAATGCATGGGCTCTGTCTGGGGAAGAGCCCTGCCTTCAATTGCACAGCAGTCAGGAGGCCCCCTGCCCTCCTGATCTTCTGAAGGGCTTGTTTTTGAAGCCGCTCCTCATAGCAACTGTGGCATAAAAGCACTTGAGTGTGACTAAGTATTGGCCTTGATGGATTTCCTAGGTCTAATCCCAGGCGCATTATCCCAGTGTTGGCATTATAAGAAGAATGATGAATTTTCACAGCAAATCAGAGACTTCCTGGTGGTCACGTTCCCTCTCTGAGGGAGGCACCAGGCAGAGCTACCAGCTGTGAGATCTGAAATGGGCTCTGGCCATCTCTCTGTCTTTGTAGATGGCACAGGGTTGTGAGTCAAGTACTTGCTTGCGTAAGGAGACATTGCATTTGAGATCTCAGCCTGTTGAGCCTGGTCTCTCTCTGCTTTAACGTCCCAGTGGGTTTGTTATAGGCACCTTCTGGCAACCCTGCCTTGCTATTAACAGCGGCGGCTTCTACCAAAGGTGAATTCTTTCCCACCAGCCAGACAGAAATGCAGATGAGGTGGCATGTTGAAGCTGTTGTGATTTTTCCATGCCACCTCCCACTGCTCAAAGACCTATTGTACTCCCAGGACTCCATTGTGCCTATAGGAAGTAACCTAATAATTTCATCCTTGGAACAGGACTGACTAACTCATGGGGCCAATTTCCTTGCAGTCTGTTCTCCCAACACTGATTTACATGAGTGCTTTATATTAGTAAAGTGTGCAATTTGTGATATTTCATAGTTAAGATACGTCTGCCAGGTGTTATTGGTTTGGTTTTTGGCATGTAATGGCCAGGGTAGCAAGCACTAATAGATGCCTCTCTGACCATCTTCAGCAGTCACCTTGCTTACTTCTTGCTGACGCAGTTCTTACAGTAATTAATGAGCTGGCACATTCCTAGGAGCCTTGTCAATGAATTAATCTCTGCACAGGGGGAACAGCTGAACACAGGTTCCTCTTGTTGTCTCTGGCAAACAGGAGAGACAGAGAACCTGCAGGCAGGCTGGGGGGAAGTCTGTGTAAGGAGTCCTTGCTTCAGGGGGGGCTGAAATTATGCATATTGCATATATTTTGTATACATCTGGGTTTTCATCTTGAGTTTTCATGTGTCTGATTAGAGTTTCTGAAGTGGTTACTTTGCCTGGCAAGGGAGTGCAGTTCATTATTAACTTGATGCTACAGGAGCAGAGAAGTTCAGCCGTGTCAGTTATGTGAAGGCGTCTATGTGGAAGCATTTTGTCCAAGTAAGCAAGGAAAGGTGGGATCTAGAAGGATGATCATCAACCCAAGGAGCTTGTTCTTCATAAATTGTATTCCGTGTTTGGTTACATTCTGGGGCAAAGGCTGGAAGTGAAACAGTGAGGGGAAACTACCTCCCTGTAAGGCTCCAGACATACGTTTTAGCACCACTGGAGGAAAGGTGTCCGTAAAGGCAGCAAAGGAACATACCCTTCCTACTCCCAAGCTCCGCAGATTGTAGGAAGCCCTTTGGCCTTGTGCAACCATCCTTCTCTTCTGTGTCTCATTATGCTCAGAGGCTCAGCAAACTGGAAGAAGCCTCTCCAGGCAGCTCCTAACTGACTCCCCCTAAGGACCGCATGTCACAGTTGACCTTGGGCTGCTCCCGTTCTGCAATTTTATTAAAAAAATATTTGTCAAAGCCCTTCAATGAGTTATCTCTAAGGGGTGAGGAAAGATGAATGAATGGTTGTCTCTGAAGTTTTCTTCAGTGTTGAATAAAGCAGAAAACATAAATGTGAAGAATTTGTGGCTGAAAACACAGAGCTCTGCCCGGGGACTTCATTGGTGTCTGAATCTCTGTTGCCTTCTTTGAGCTGTCTCCTGGTAAGCACATCAGTGGATCATTATAAATCCTCTTAAATGTTCAAGAGTATCTCCTGAAGAAGAAGAGAAATCTCTTCTCCTTCAGTGTGATTCTCCTAAAGGGGAAGGTTTTGTGTTTCTGCAGTAGAGGTGGAAACAAGTCGATTATGCATGTCAGGGCAAGCCCAGAGTTTGATACTGCTTTGTGTCAGTTTTTTTTCAATCCAGTACTTGAAAAGCTGTTGAGGGAGGGAGGGAATGGAATAGCTTCTGAGAGGACACCAGCTCTGTATTAGAAGGGATTTTGATTTTATACAGCTAAATAAGAGCCAATGAATTCAAATGTTAACGGATGCTATTTGCTCTTTGTAAAGTTTGAAGTAACTCTGAAACATCCAGCACTGGGTCTTTGCTTGTGAATCACCTGGGCAGAAGCATATTTGACTTTTAAATTTAGGAGCTGTTCCTTGATTTAGACAGAGTGCTCAGCTAGTAACCTGGTTATACGGTCAATGTTGTCTTAGAACTCCCAGGGCTGCTGGTATTGATCCCAGTATTGGCCTAAAGTAACTCATGCCTCTGTTAGGAAAGAAAATGTTATATTTGCTTGAGGGACAAGGTGATCTGTGAGAACTAAGAAACGGATGTTTCCTTAGAACATTTAGGAGTGAGACATGGAATTTTTCATCTGGTTTAGTATTTACTTACTGTTTCCTCTCTAGTTGCTAGTCACAACCAGCCATGGGGAAAACTCTTAAGGCTATGGTGTATCTTGGCTTATTTCACTGTCCAGATGATTGGAAAATGGACTAAGCCAAGGTCAAGTCCATCCACAGGTGATGGGGGGATCAGCTTAGGTAAGGACAGGATGAAAACTGGCTACAGTTCTGCACTGAAGCCACTGACAAAGCTGTCAGGAGACAAGTTTGATTATTGCCTACCTGTGGGATACCAGCTCTCCCCAGGACTGTGCATGTTTTGCTTTCATTGTCACCAAAGACACCTCAGTGATGAAAACAAAAGTAGCATGACTGGTTTTTATAAAAATACATTTCCCGTTTCAGCTGAAAAGGGAGTCCCCCAGGCCTTTACTTTTCTGAAATCATCCAGGTGCATCAGAGCATTTCCAAACCAATTTGTCATCATTTCAAGGACTGACTGCCTGTAGCAACAGAGAGGACAGTGCGATTGGGTGCTAACCCTTTCGTGTACAGGTGTGTTTTATCCATCTCCAACCCATGGTATCAGAGGGACTTTCACAGGGTTTCTTCAGCTTCAGTGGATTAGACGGAGCTGGATTCTGTATTGATATTTAAGTTGTATTTTTATTAAAGTAGCATTACACTAAAATGTCAGCTGGAAGAACACATGAATACTTCACTTATACCTAAGGACATTATTATGGTCAGTGATGCAGCTAACACACACATGTCCAGTCCAGCATGGATACAGTGACTGTCTTGCTCTATTGAACTGCTAAACTATTTTTGGCTCGCTTAAGTGCTTCGAAACTGCAACGATAGACATACCAGAAATTTCTACAGAGCACAGAAACATTTACCTATCTCTGCCTTGATACTGTAGAATCCCTAGAGGTTTATGGTAAGTTGATCTCACTTGAGACCCCCAAAAAAGAGGTAGATAGATCCCATTTTAATGGTTGAATGAAATTCCTCTAATGCGTTTGTTTCTGGGAGTATTCACAGCACAGGATGTTACCAAGCTAATTTAGATGGCAAAGGTGGTCAATGGCAAGGGAGAGACTCCTTCTGTAGTTCTGAATGTGAGAATAGTGTTTCCAGAGGAAAACTCTTGAGCTGAGAGGTGGCTCAGCTCTTCCAGATGAAACTTTCCACAAAGATTTGCTGTGTGGCTGTGGGTTAGCTAACCAAGCTTCATCTTCATGAAGAGAGGAAGGAAACTTGCCAAAAACCAGCAATATGAGGCAATAAAGTAAAAATGTTCTGGATCCCTCATGCTAGATATAATGTTGTATGCCACTTAGATTAAATATCCTTTTTAGGTTACAGAAGGCTACAGCTAGTTGCTTCAGCTGTATCACACAGCACAGAGTTCCAGTGGTTATTTTTGCTTAAACACTTCAAAGTGTTTTCTTTATTGGTCTTCTAAACAATTTCTGTTTTAATTGTGCAGTTTGTCCCAAATGACTTCCTCAAATGTCCGTGAAAAATCAGAAGTGCCAAATACGGTATTTTGTGTTCATGACCACACCTGTGCTGCATCGTCTCATTCATCTTTCTGATTTCTATTCAATAGCCATCATCTTTGTAGCTTCTCTCCAAAGAGCAAAATCTCTATTATCGTAACAATAGTTTTTGAAATTGTGTTCATTTTTTACCATTTCCTCTTGGGTTTATGACACAGATCTCATCAGAGCACACACCAAGGAAATTACTTGTGGTTTCTCTAGTGTTCAGCATGGTGGTATTTTCTGTATCCCAAAATTTTGTCTCCAGAGCAGATGTTTAAACACCACAGATGTTTTGAGCAGATGCATCAGAGTGTTTGATCATGCTGAGCTGATTGAAATGACCTTTGTGTTCTCAGGCCTTCTTTCCCTTACCAAATGTTATAGTGAGTTTAGATCCTTTCAGGCAAACTATCCCAACCCTTGCCATTATCTACAAAACACATTGTCTGAGGCTGTGCTGACCAGTTCTCTCATGAGATCTTTCAAGTCCTGTTTAATTCTCTGTTTCCCTGTAGATTTCACCATCTCATTATTCATTCTTTTGCTTCTAGAAGCTAATAGATATTTCCAGACCTTGCACTGACCGTAAAGCTTTTATGGTTCTCTTTCCTTCTACCTTGAAGACTGACCATAGGAAATTAGGCAAATTCAGTGTGGCTCTCTGTCTCCCTCAAGTGACTGGCACAAATACCAACCTCTGTGCAATTACAACCTTCTGTGAAATAAAACCCTAAAGAGTGCTGTTCCGTTTGAAGAAGCTCACCTGTATTTTTTCTCTTATTTCTTTGGAAAGATAAATATTCAGATTTTTTAAAAAGAGGGTTTATTCCTTGCCTGGAAGAGTCAGGATGAGAGGATGATGGCCTCAGACTCTCCTCTGACATTGCTGCTTGGGTAGATAAAAGATGTGAGATGACTGCTCCAGACCCAACATTTTCCAAAGACATGACCTCTAACCCATCTTACTTCCTAGCTGTCTGGAAAATGTTACATTTAAAAATTATGCCCAGATCTGTCTCAATAGCAGCAGTTGAGAGGGCGGACCTTGCTGAATGGGGCCTGGGGGAAGGGAAGGTGGCTGTGCTGCTTCTAACACAACCCACTGTGTCCTCACAGGGTTGTGGGGCACTGGGTGGCCTGGCAATCTCTGCCCAGAGCTCATTACACGTTGTTACTAAAGTTGTGTTGAGGAGATCAGAGCGAAGGTTGCTTCTAGAAACCTTGCCTCAAGCTCAGGACATAGCAGAATTGTGCTTTGGTTCCTTTGTCAAATATACCTGTCTTTTTTTCACTGTATCTTTTAGATCTTTGTATGCAAAGACAGCTTTCCCAAAGTCACCAGCCACAGCTTAAGTCAGGGCAGTGGCATGCGCATAAGCAACATGAAGACACTTGAAAAGATGGATTCCCAACTGGCTGTCTCCATTCTCAGCAGCAATGATTAGCCCAGCTCTGAATGACAGAGCGCAATAAAATGGAGACAGCTCTGCCCTTGATGCATAATAACTGAAAGACTAGTGGGAAATCTCTGAAAAACTTTCCCATATTTAGATTGGATGAGCGAGCACAGCCCTTTTCTGGTTTTCTTTCTCTTCACTCAGTTGGAGCAGCAGCCTAGAGCTGAGCCTTTGGTGTCTTTGCCCTTCTCTCTTCTACCTTCTTTTGCAACTCCTAGGATGAAAAAATAATGTGGCTTTTCTAACCTAACCTCTTTTTCGTCCTAACCCCATTCTGTCATTCCTGCTGCACTCCTGTGAAATGCGTGTTATACTACAATAAAGCTGGTGTGCAGCCAGCATGGAAATGGTATTGGCAAAGCTGTAATGGAGGCAGCAATTTATGACTGTGGCCAGGTGGACTTCTGAGGGATTGTACCTGAGCTGATATTACCTTGCTGTCAGCCACTGAATTCAGCTCTATCACCTTGGGCAGGTAAATCTATAGATGCCATTCAAGCGTGTTTGACACAGTTCCATCCCTCTTTTTTTTTGGGGGAGGGGGGAAAGTTTGCTTTTAATTGGAATCAATGTTAGTTATTCCACATTTTAAAACAGATAAAGAGAGGCAGATATAAAGAGAGGAAAAGAGATGGTTGAAAATCGATTTTTTTGCTTATGATTAATTCTTAAATATGCATTTTTAACAATCATTAATATGTGGAATTAGGCCAAGTGAAGCTGACTAGTCAAGGAGAAAGTTTGTGACTGAGTGACCTTGGAGCTTGTAACCACTGGGGCCACAGAGGCAGGGGGATGAGTACCCACCAGGCACAAATGCTCACCTCTTCCTGTCTCCATCTTCACATTCCAGTGCTTGGCCTCAAGCAGCTGCCCTGCTTGCTCCGTCACCCCTGTGCCACAGCAGATGCAGCCTGAATTCTAAGTCTGTTGAGATACGTCCCCATGAGGGACATGATTTAGTGGTGGTTTTGGCAGTGTTATGTTTATGGTTGGACTCGATGATCTTAAAGGTCTCTTCCAGCTTAAGTGATTCTGTGATTCTGTGATATGGCTGCAGACTGGTTGAGTGGTGATTTGGGAAGTCACTGATTGCTTTCAGACCCAATTTTTCCCTTCCTATCCTATCTGCTGTCCCTTAAGAATTGGGTACATTCCTCAACACAGGACTGACCTAAGCATGGCTGGAGACAGCCCATGTCCTGACACAGGCTTGGGGGAGTTCTTAACCTTGACTTGAACTTCATGATCCTGATGTCCCTTTCTCCCTTTTCTCTACCCTTGTCATCTTTGCTGAGACTGGATGAAGCACAAAGGTAAGGAAGTCCACAGATTTGGGGTCTGGAAACATGGGGAGTTACGAGCTCCTTCTGTTTCAGCTACTCTAGTGCACTTGGGTTTATATTCCCAGAACGGGTTAAACCTTAGCTCTCTTCAATTTCCTCTTTCTTGGTCTGTCAGCATCATGGATCACACCCCAAATTTCAACTGGGTTGGGAATTCACTTACCAGTTTTGCTGTAGAATTACACAAGAAAGGAAATACAGAAAAGAACATGCAGCTGAAGAAGAAAAGTCTTCTCTATAGTTTAGAGTTGGGTAAAAATCAGAGTGATATGACTTTTCCCATCTATTGCCACCTTCCCCACCCCATTCGGAGCAGTGCTGCTAAAAAGCTGGTGCACCCTTCATGCCTTTGATATCTTCATGTAAATAAATAGTTTTATCATCCCTCTTAGCCAAAGTATCCGTCAGATGTTAAAGGCATAATTTTCTGTTTATCTTCTTGTAAGCTGCTGCTCCAGCGGAGCTGCAAAATTAACATTGTGCTCAGCAAAATGGTCTATGTAAAACAAGGGCAATTTATACAGAAATATCCATAATCCTTCACATTAGAATTTGGCTGTTAAAATTCTGGCACCTCTTGGAGGTCACTCTAACCTAGTTAAGTTCTGTTAAGAAAAGCTGTTATTATGGCTCGTAGCTTTTTTTCCTACAATATTGTCTCCTTCGTCTTGTGCGCCTCAGGATTTTCACCTCTATCTCCCCTACCCTGCTGTCTGCTTCTCCTGATTTAAATTGCATTACTTTCTGTCACACATTGTTGAAGACTAAGCTTAACTACCTGGACACCATGAAAAGTACTCAATAGTGGGGTTAAAGTTCCTGCAGTGTTTCCTTTTCTTGTTTCTTCTTTTCCCTCTTTGGGATTTTGACCACGAATGAAGCCCATTGACAGAGGCTGCTTGTAGAAAAGGTGCTGAACTAGAAGAGAACAGATGTGAATTCTGTTTCCTGCTGTGACATGGGTTTCCTGAGTGTCCTTGGATTTAATTTCTCTCTAATTTTCTCTCTCTCTCTCATTCTTTCTCATTCCCCCCCAACGCTGCTTTGCACACAATAATATTTACTTTCACCATCTAGCATATCTCAGTATGTTTTTTCTCCCAGAGCAAAATCTATATTAAACAATGTGTAGACAGTACTGTGAAGAGCAGGATTTCAGTCTTTGGACCACAAATTTGATAATACCACACAAATAAACACATTAAATAAATACCTCTCCTTCCAACTCATTCAGCATTACTATACACCGTTTGAAACAGAGTGATGCCAAGGTTAAACTTGATCTCTCTTGCCTGAGGCTTTTAATGAAGTAAAAAGGAGGATTTCATTCTAATATTAGTGTGGCAAGTCTATGGTCTTAAATGGAGTCCTGTAGCATTTATCTGGGCGTAAGCACACTACTATGTAAATATTTAGAGCCACTAGCTTCCTGGTACTTTTTTTGCAATATTCTCTTTCACGTACTGAATGGCGAAACCTGGATCACCAGCTGGCCTGTTTCCATGACAGAGGTATCATGAGCACTTCGGGATGTGTGGCAGGTCCTGGCTTCTTACAGGACAAGTTCAAAGGAAACACTTGTAGAAAAAAAAAAAAGGCACTTTGCACTTCAAAACAGAGAAGAATTCCCCTAGCAAACATGGGGAAAACATCTCCTCTGCAAAGGAATATAATCAGGGGTTTCTGGAGCCCTGGTGTGACTGAAGATACGCTTTCAGGTCCTAAGTGCCATTGCAAAGTAGAAAAATGCTTATACTAGTGTAAGTGGGGAAACTAAGCGTGACACATGGTGGCTGGTCAAAGAAACATTGTGGAGTACTCCATAGGAACCTCCTGTCTTCTGGCAAGCAGTTAAAGCAAATCTTGTTTCTCCTTCATAGGTAGCAGCATGAAATTGCAAGAAGTTCACTGTCAAGTGTGCTTGGCACAACTCATAGTATCCACATTCTTCATAATATAGATAAAAGTGCCTAAATTAAGGCGGCAGACATCAGCACCCTTGAATGAAAGGAAATCTCTTCCCCCACACAGAAAGGAAAGTAATTACATTCAGAGGACTCCAGAGAACTCCTATCTCTACCACTGATATGAAAAAATAGACTGAGAAAGATCAGTCTGACAAACAAGAATATATTTATACTGCAATAATCAAAGGGGCACAAGCACCAGACCTTGGGAATGTTGCCTTTCTCATTTAGGGCCCTTATCTGATAATGGCAGGACTGTTCCCTCGTGTTAGATTATGAAGTTACTCCAGGATATAGAAAATTCTATACCACAAAGTTTCGCATTGGTGGAGGAGCCTATTTCAGTGGCCCGGGACAGGGTGCTGTAGTCAGATTCTGATTCAGCAAGGCTGTGCTTAACCTTCCCCGTGCAGGTAGTTTTGGAGGTATCAGTGAAGCTAATTGTATTACTAGAAGCTAGTCCATTGTTTAAACATCATGTAAAATTAAGTGGTAGAGGTTCACTGCCTTGTTTACACCAAGACACACACACACTGTGTGTGTGACCTACACACTGCAGGTCATTCTAGGCAGCCCCCTGGTTGTTGAGAAGTTTGTAAGGACTACAGTTTCACTGCACGAGGCTTTGTTATAGCCGTCTTTGACCACATCCTTGGGGTTTTGAGCAGGCTGGGGTCTCTTTAGTAGCTTTATAAGATCAGAGGAAAAAAAGGGGAGAAAAAGCTTTAAGAGTTTTATTCATCCATTTTCCTCTCCCTTTAGCAAGGATCAGCTGTCTATATATTTCATTTCTGATGGATGTTTGTTCTTTAAAAGCCTCCAACAGCGAGACTCTACCATGCCTCTGGCAATCCATTCCAGTCCCCTGCTCCCCCCACCATTAGGAAGCTTTTTGTCATGTCTAACCCTCATATTGCTTGCTGCTACTTAAGCCCATTATTTCTTGTGCTAGCCATCCTGGTCATGGCAAACAGATTATTTCCTTTCTCTTTTCAACAGTCTTTATACAACTGATGGCTCTTATGCTGTCTCCATTGTTTTTCTCTTCTCTGTCTGAACTACCAGCTCCCTCATTGCTCCCAAATAGATCATGGTCTTTGATCTTTGACAGTTCACTTTTCTCTCCTCTGGAATTTCTGCAGTTTTTTCACTTCTTTTTTTGGGGTCCAGTGCCCAAACCTGGATAAAACTGAGGTTTTACTGAGACAGGCTGACTAAGAGAAATCAGTTACCTTCAGTTACAACTCATTCCCACCCTCACCATATACTTGTACAAAGATGATTTTAACTAAGACAGAAATTAGTGGAAAAATCATTTTCTTCTTGTGGCAATTTAGACTTATCCAATGCCATTCAGATGATGCTATTAACTTTTATTAAAACTCAGGTTCTTTTTTCAAATCATTAAGTCTCTAGGACAGCTAGTACTGATAAGGTGACCGTACTTACATCAGTCTTCGCTTTGTATGTTGACATTTGAGTGGGTGCTGATAGCTGTTCCCAAGGAATCAGCGTTGCACCATGATTACCTAGTCTTACAGATCCTGACTTTGAAATAGGGTGTTTGGAGGTTTTGTAAGAGTTAATGAGATGTCTGATATTGGACACGTGCTTCCAGTTGAGCAAATGGGAGCCAGGTGATCAATTTTCTCACCTTTTCTTATTGTAACTTCCTTTTGGAAATCCTTTACTGTGTTTTGAAAGAAAGCCAGGCTAGCAGACTTATCTCTGCACTGATTTAGCATAGGGACAACTTCTTCCCGTTATTGCCAACAGGCTATTGCCAAACCCAGAGAAAATGAAAGAAGAAAAGGCAGTGTGACTTCACCTGCCTGAGGGACACCTGCATTGGAGCCCACTCTGAGGCTGACATAAATGTGATAATGAGACATCCACAGAAATGATGAGAAAGAGCAATCCAAGCCTGAGTCCTGATAGTAGCCCTGATGGCAGAGGATCATGCTTCATACAGTCGTCTTGCTTCTGATGAGCACATGAGATAGAAACTTTTGTTATTAAGGGAGAATGGTGGATATGGTAAAACAGGGATAGAGGTGAAAGTTCTTTCCTCCAAGGAAGTCCCTGACAGTGGCCTTTGACTTCAAAGGAAGGCTTATAAGGAACAGCTGTTGTTGAGAGGAGATTTGAAGCTTTGAAAAGTGTTGGTGTGTTTTGGGTTAAACCTTACTTGTTTCTTTCCCTTCTCATTGTGCCCATGTGCAAGACCTCCTCCATGTTTGTCTCTCTATGTTCACTTCCATGGGTAGAAGCTTCAAAGACTTGGATGTTATCAAACAACCTGTCATGAAAGCAGGTCAGTTTTCCACAGCTTTCGAGTCTGAATTGAGTTTTCTGTGAAAACATAAAAATTCATAGAAGAGCTTTGTATTACTATCAAAAATAGAAGAGGCAGACTTTCCCCGCCCCCTATTTTGGGGGCTTTGCAGCTGACTCCAGCAGGTGACATGTTCCTAGTTCTAAAGGTCTTTAATAAAATAAAAGCTCTTTAATAAAAATCCATATTTAATCTGTTGAGATCGAGGTCTCTCCTCCTATATTGTCATTTTTTTAGATACAAGAGCTGCCTCTCATTGCACTGTGGGAATCCTATCAAAAAAGGACTCCCTGACAGTGATGCTCTTTAAAGTAGGCCATTAGTCTTGTGATAGTGCACCAGGGGATTAATAGTGAGTCAGTGAAGCTAACTTCACGTTGCCTCACCCAGGTTCTTCTCCTAAGAAACGTAAATTAGTCTAAGGAAATTAGAAAGGGGACACTATAAAATGCATAAATGGGGACATTGTGGGTGGCACAGCAAAGCATCTGGGGGGCTTTCAGCCCTGCATCTAAATCAGAGTCTTGTAGTTTGGCATAGATGTGCTGGTGTCACCGTCTAAAAAAGGTCCGTGGCCTGAGATTCACTCAACGCAACCATAGCCTTCACAAAGACAGGTCTGAATCTAGGCACAGATTCATCTAGGGAGAGATTCAGGTGCCTACACTTCTAATGCTACTATGGATTCCCAAGAGTATCTGAGACATCCACACTGGGCTTTCTGGAGACCCAGCACCTTCAGAAGTCAGATGGGAGACCCTCGGTTATTTGAAGTGGTACCAAACACCTGTACTTAGGAACCTGAATTGATCCCTTGAGTGGCTCTTGGAGAGATCTAGACTCTCCAAGGTCAATTCACCATATCCAAAGATATCTGTAGAATGCAGAAGTGTGAGGGATTTGAGAGGAACCTCCAACCCTTGTTCTTGGATTTACTTATCATTGCAAATTTACAACTTGGCCCTCACAGGGGGTAGACCCAGTACCTTCTAACCTCAGGCTCTGAACCTGCTGGTGAACTGGTGTAAATGGGAAGGATGATACAGAACAGGAACCATAACAGTGTTGTGCTAAGGAGAAAAACAGAGGCACTTTTGAAATCATCATAAAGGAAAATAAGAAAAAACATGAAAACATTGAATTCACTTAGAATTGTGTAGATGTAGTCACATGTTAAAATAAATGAAGATTTTTAATTCCCCCAGTATTCAGAACGTGTTTTCACCCTAACATGCTCTGATTCAGACTTGCTACAAAACCTCAGACTGCAATAGAAAAGAATCTATTCTGTTGTTTTTCTGTCAAATTTTCTTGCTCATAGATAAACACCTGGAAATCCCAGCAGCATCAGCAAAGCACTATGCTGTCCTCGTGCTCAAGAGGATGTAAGAAGCTGACTGAAGATTGTGTTGACTGGACCACAACAGCCCCAGCGCATTTAACTTCAAGACATGGTCAAATGCTTTGTCAGCTCCCCTGCATGCTGTGAGCTGTCAGATGTACTAGCTGGCAGTTGCGCTTCTTGAAAGCATGCTAGACGGAAGTAACATCTCTGCCACATGTGGTCTGGGTGTTATGGTCATGCAAATTAGCCCATGGCTAATGCTCCCACCCTTCCCAGTCCCATAGATCTGCTGTTGTTCCATACCCTGCCATTCAGAGGTGTGATAAAAGGCCTTAAAGGCAGAGGGAGTTTTGTCTTATCTCATTGCATTCCCTTGCTTTGTGGGTTGCATTTCAATTCCAAATTTTATATGGGTTTAGCCTTGTGGGGATTACATTAGATCTGCAGAAAGAATAGAACACTGAAACATACAGAGAGAGGAAGAAGATTAGTTTTACAATAACATTTGACCTAAAGGACTGAACTAACGTGTTCTTGGTGGTTCAGGTTTTGGATATTATAGAGTTTTCACATAGGACAGGCTTGTTGGCTCTTTCTCTCGGTGTACATGGTGAGGATATATATTTATTTTAGAAAAGCACTTAGCCAGAAGGAAGACAACATGTAGTGAAAGAGAAATTACGCAGATAATGTCCTATTATGCGCACAGAGCAAAAAAGTACAAGGGACATGAATTTCCCCAGGGAGATACCTCTGAGAGGGGAGGTTGAGACAATCCATAAAATAAAATAAAAAATAAATAAAAAATAAAAAAGAGGAGGAATGAAAAAATTAATTAGAAGTAGTCCGTTCTGGCAGATTTTGCTTGAAGGAGAAAGAAGACTGAATGAGCAAAAGCTAGTACTTGGGGTAATTCCTTCCAAAGAAAGGCCTTTGTATTGGCTGTGTCACTTATGAAGGTCACTACTGCAACTCCTGAGGACAGTGTTTTGACCCTGTAGGTATTTATGGAGCTTGGAGTGAGCAACTAGAAAGTGTGAAAAGGATCAATGTAGAAAACAACTGGCAGCATCTCTTCCCTCCAGGCTTTCCCTTTGCTCTGAGGTGGGGAATGCACTGGCTTTTTATAGTTCTGGCCTATGCTACATGGCCCGTGGAGGCCTGGCAGGATCAATTCCCATGGGTTGTGTGGCAACGCAAGATTGGATACAGCAGGCAAAGCAGCCCCTGGTCTTATCAGGGATGGGCACAAAAGCACTGCTGAGAGTGAAGTAATAATTGTACTTGAATAGCAGAGCATAGAGAGAGTCTCAGTGGGCAGCAACACTTAATTTCATCAGGAACAGCAAGAAGATGCTTCTCTAAAGTCTCTCTTGTTTCACCCCCAGAGCTGTACCTTGTAACAGCAGGTCTGAAAGCTGGTGTTTTGAATCAGTCCCTGTTACCGCTTGCACTGATGCTCAGCTCCACCGCAGCAGCCCTTCGGATATGTTTGTGCTTCTGTGCAGTGCAGTGGGCTGAACTGTGCTCAAGTGAATAAACTGAGAAAATAAAATAGGTTGGGGTTTTTCCAGCCCTTGATATAGGTCCATAAGGCGCTAATCTTCTCCTGCGACTCAGTACATGGAGGTTTTCCTCCATGTCTTCAGCCTCAGACTCCCTGACCTGCCTTTCGGAGTCCTTGAGCTGAGGTATTGATAGGATACAGTAATTCACAGGGTACGCTGGAATCATTGGCAGAAACGTAATTGTCTCTTCCCGTGTGGCTGCCATCACAAACTTCACTGCAGATAAAAAATGAGAAAACAAATCCAAGCGTTGGAACCCCTGTGGCTCTACCTTCACGTATAAGTTTGAGGTGACCACTGCGCTATGTATCGACCTCCTGCGAGCAGCTGCTGTAAGAATCACTCCCATTCTCTGTGCTCACCACATGACAGCCCCACATTAAGAAAACAAGCTTATCAGTCTTTTGGGTTTGTGTCGACACCTGCAGGTTCAGAGACTTTTGGTTTGTTTGTTTTCCCTATTCTCCCCAATGCATAATTGGCCAGATTGCATTCATGTTTTCTTTCCCTTACAGCTTTCTACCAGGTATTAGTCGCAATTGCAGACTGGACTAATTTGCTGATGTTGCACAAGGAGTTGTCTCTCCTGGAGACCTGGCTGATGTGAACAGAACTCACAAATGGTATCGAACAAAGATCCATTCAGGCAAGTGGTTCTCTCTTTATTTTGGCTCAGGTCATTGCTGCTCCCTTTTACTTGTCATGTTTTCTGCTTCCCTTGCTACGTACATCTTTTTTCCTCTGTCTTTTGAGTTGTTGTCTCCTTGCCCTCAGATGCCTTTCACAGCATCAGCACCGTGGATTTGAGAGGTATGGGAGAAGAGGGTCCAACATGTCATGCCTTGCTTTCCTTTTCTGCTACCTCATTTCCACAACAGCTGCACCTTGGAGGCCAAGCAAAGAAACAAGTCCAAGCGGCTTGCTTTCTGCTACCTTTCTGGTTAGAGAGTGGTTGAATATGGAATATTGTTTTTCATGGCCACTGGTGGTTCCACCATCTGTGAATTTGTCTAATCCCTATAGCATTTATTGGCCTTGACTTAAAATTATTCCCTATTCCTGTTGTGACAGCTGCTAGCAAAGGTGCTGTTCTCCTGATGGATTTTATTAGGTCTAAGTTTGATAGCCTACTTATGACAAAGGCCAGCAGTCTGTTAAAACTCTATCATCATACTTCTCTGCCCTCAGCTCTCATTTAATCTAAGTATTAAACATCATTCACAGTGTTGCAAAAACCAGTTACTCTTTGCAATATTAGGAGGAAAAAGTCATGGGAAATAATGGATAAAAAGGTAAGGACTGAACATCAGCATCTTTGGTTGTTGTATATTGACAAAGGGTAAAATAATTGCTGTCTCTTAGCCTTCTCCCGAAGCTTTCCCTGACATAGATGTGGTGAATGTCTCTATCATCAGTATTCTATATGTGGATCTCAGATTTCTTGTATTTGTGCTGTTATTTACACTTAAACTGTTTCCAGGTTTTATTCTTGACCTTTCCTTGTATTGAGTGCAAGTGTATCTTCTTTTGTCATTTATCTGTACTTTAGAAAATAGATGGTGATCCCAGGGTAAACCCTTAAACAATGTTCCACTCTGACAAAATTCTGCTTTATCAGCAAACCGTGTTGGGCGTATTTCTCTCATTGTTTTGCAAATTGCAATTACAAAGTGCTTTTGCATTTAAACAGGATCTCTCTGACCTAAGAGATAGTGAAAATTATGTTAGAGAAGAGAGAGTAACTTGACGCTCTGACCTACCCGAACTACCTGGACTTATTTCACTTGGGCAAATTATGTATTTATAACTACCCATTATGTCATCAGCATACTTCAGCAGAGATGCTGCAGCTCCAACTTACATGAATATTCTTTTGAAGGGCTAATCAGAAGAGATATACCATCAAGATTACGTGCTTTAAAAATACAGTTCTAGACAGCACTGTCCAAACTGGACAACAATAATTAATCCATTCTGATTAACCAGATCATATAGGTCCTTGCTACTCTCTAGTTCTCCATGATCTTAGTTCAGATCAAAGCTTAGGCTGAGGAGATTAATTTTGCGTCAGTGTTTGAAAATCAAAAGCCTTTCTCCAGATCATATAAAATTGATGTTCATGAGGTGCTTTACTGAAAGAACTAGGATATATTTGATGATTCCAGCTTAAGTCCCTTCTTTAAGTACCTTCCCCAGGCCCTTCCTGCCTTTGCTTACCCATGTGTGGCTAATAGGCTACCTAAGAACAATATCTCATTCTCATTTAAGTCATCTTTATGCTACAGGGACCAGCTGGTGGTCTCCTAACTGTCCAACAGATGAACCAAACAGATGATTTTGAAAATAGAATCAGCTCCATGTGCTACAGCCTGAGGAGAAGGCAAGGGTGATGACTGCTGTGCTGAGTTACCCCTTTGATCTTTCCATTGATCAGGAGGCTAGCTGAAATTCTTTGGTGGGTTGGAAGTGGAGATTCAGGGACAACTAACTGTATCATAAAATAAGCAGATTCAGTGCAACTTGTCCTGTTGGGAGAAGATACAGAAGGTTGTGGAAACTGCATGTTGCACATAACTAAATAGAGAACGTTAATTTCCATGGGGGTTTATCAGATACCTTCATGGCTATTGAGATAAAATGTAAATCAAGAAAACAGATGACTTAGAAGAAAATAAAATATTTTTTAAACCAGAGATGGCCCTCAATTCTTTTCAAGGGAAATGCGTGGTGATGCGTTCCACGGTAGCATGGCAACTGTAGGCATTACTCTGTTTATAGCTTCTGCTCTAGAAGAGATAAATGAGATGTGCTGAAGCAATCAGGCAAGAGTGTGTATGCCAGTGTGTCTGCATGCTAAATATCTTCTGATCTTGTCTTCTAATCTTTCAGTATGTGAGGAATCTCCCCTTCACTGGGACTTCTGTCTGGAGAAGGCATATGCGCAGTGAAATACGTTTATTTGTCTCTCTGCTCATTCAAGTGGTCATGCTGGAGCTCTAGTGCTGGGGCTGGGGCCACTGCTGTTTTGAATCTCTTTGCCTGGCTCCTTAGTACTTTTGGAAAGCAAGGGGAGAGATAGCTTTAATCCGTGTTTCTTTTTTCCTTAGAGCCGTGTTTCCATGACCAGATTTACAATCAGAGCCCAGTATTTCCAGACTTCCTTTGATAACTTAGCAGAACAGTGTGGTACAAAATTTTACCTTTCTCTCTTTTTCTCTTTGATGGCCTTTGCTGTCTCATTGTGTGTTAGGAGTGTCTTTCATTAGGATTAAAGTAACTAGGTCCCTCTGTCTGATTTGAGTATGCACATGGGCTTCCCGAATCACAGCTATTCTCTTTCTGCAATTCTGCTAATGAAAAGCTGGTAGTAGCAGTTTGTACTTGTAAATCCATAGCACAAGGAGAATGCTATTGTATTGTTCCCCCTCTGCTGTCACTGAGGTCACTGTTCTGGCACAGAGACATGAACAGCTGCAGAAATCCAGTGATAGCCTTGCTATTGCTTCCTGGAGGAACGAATGGGGAAGTAAGTGTCAGGAAAAGGAAAGTGCCAGCCATGCTCTCTGTCCTGGCCGCTCACTTGGGGGAAAGGGTTGAGAGGTGGCCCCTGTTTCTTCCGTGGAGGATGGGAGTATCATTTTTTTTCTATCTGCTAAGCCTCTGCTCAGACAAAATTGTCATAAAATACTTTCACACATGATTATTGATCTCACCCCCAGTTCAGGTCTGGCCTTTATCTCACTCCATGGTCCTGTGAAGGTCCTGTTAATTTTGAGGGCTTTCTGCAGAAGCCGCACCGAGAAACCATTTTTGCTCCTTTTGCTAGGGAGTGAAGGCTGTGCTTCACAAACCAGGACAGTAAGGAGTAACTGTCCCACCTGGCCCTCATGATGCTCTTCTGTGCAGCTAACCCACATGCTAACAGTCATATAATGTAGAGGAGTTATGAATGTAAGGGACAGGGACGGTTCATGATCTGAGAAACTGTATATATATGTGTGAGTAAATTCCTTTTTGCACGGACTCCCTGTGTGGGGCACTGACTCTCTGGCAAACTTCTGTTGGCAAAATGGTCTTCAAGGAGCAGTTAAAAGCTAGCACATTATGACATGGTTCGTGGAGAGGTGGCTGCCCATCACCAGCTGTTCTGAGTGGAAATGTAAGACGGCAGAAAGCTGGGGCCGGGAGGGACAGCACTTGCATGGTGTCTGTTGGCCACTGGAAAGACTGATTTTTTCAAAGCTGTGTCTTCACACCTTTACAATGCAAGTAAAGTGGAGAAATAAATCACTGTGCACAGTTGTCATCTTTCTGCTCCTAGCAGCAGCCAAAGAGTTTAAATATAGTTAAACCACAGTATTTCCTCAGAATAAACGCTCAAATACTCAAAATAAATTGCTAGGTCCTGGTATCACAGGGATGATTTATAAACCAATTATACTGGGAATTTTATTCTCTATCGTTGCTCTCATAGATTATGGGTCAATTAGGTATTTTGCTCCTGCAGGAACACATCCCCATTCTGCCATAAAATATCTAAACTTGGCACGCTGGGATTCATTCTGTCCGTCTTGTAAAACACTTCCAGTTTGTGGAAAAACTTTTAGAATCATTCTGCCAAGGGCCAGGTCTGTAACTTTCCATATTGTTTTGTCTCTGGTTACTGCTGAAGGCATTAGTAGGAATGCAAAGAGTTCCTTTCTTGTAAATAATCTTCACCATCTTCTATCTTCTCATCAGACTTGTGATGTGTAGATGGTGTTCATGGTGCAGCTGAGTCTGTAAATTATTAGCCATTGAGGAATGGATATTTTTGAGCCTTCAGAGTAGTTTGACAGCATCAGTAATGGGTCTTCAGCAGGGGTCATAAGCAGACACCTGGTGAAGAATAAGCATAAGGCAAGCATGTTTAATCTTCCTCCATAACATTTTCTACTCTCTTAAGTATAATCAGCTCAGGCTTTCTTAAGACTGATGTGATTGTCCGTAAGCCACACTGGGTTCCTCTTGAAGTTGCTTGTCCAATCTGTCTGTGAACATCAACAATTTTAGCACCATTCTGAACAATGCACAAGGTTTTAGAGAGAAATCTGTTACCCTCTACAGTGGTGCAAAACCATGGTTACTCTAAAGCCTTTTGCTGAGTCCTTTTTTATTTGTGAAATGTGAACAAGGAAGAGAATTTGATCAAGACAGTTAATAAGTATAAAAGAGGAGATTCAGGTGGAACCAGTTTTATGATTATGCCTCTAAAGTCTTGCACTACCTTAGCAATGCAAATTGATGAGTGCATTTTAATTCTCTTGTTAATACAAACTTTTCCACGCTGCAAGTTATTTATGTCAATATAAGCCAGAAAGGGAATCAAGCCCAAGGGATTTGTATCATCCTTGAATCTGCTCCTCCTTTTTTTTTTGCAAATTAGAATAACAATATCACAGTCTTGAATAACATTAGATTTTCTACTCCTATAAGCTACAGTCGTCTTTTCTAGTGATAGAGTGATTGAAACTAAAGGAGAAACAAAATCCAGTCCCAGTCCCATTTCTACACTGGTGAGGTAAGACCCCAGGCAGACGGTTTTTGGTATTCTGATGCCCAGCCTTTTATATTTCCTGGATGTAGCTCTTAGCATCCTGCAGTTGTTTGCATTAAGTAGTGTACATTGAGCAAGCCTTTTCCTCAGAATGCCCAACTCTCCTTGTTGCTTCTCTCCCCACATTTCAGTTATCTAACATGAATACAACAAGCATTGCAATAAGTAGGACATCATATAACATTCATGAATCATTCTAGAGCAATTCCAGCATTGGCGGAGTGGATAAGTATTCAGAAAGAATAAAATAAGCAACACTACTGGCGTGAGCTGAAGATCACCAAAGTCACTGTATTTACATAACAGAAAAACACTAAATAAGTTAATTGTGTGTACAAGCTGCACTGAGGAAACTGTTTTAGCTTTGTTCTCATTCCAGATGAAATAGCACCATAGGTTAGAAGGGTGGGTTGAACTCATTTACAGAAGTTGATGCCATCTATGGTGTATTTCTCTGAAGATGATCTTTCTTATATTTGGCTTCCCTTAGTTGGGTGAAAAGTTCTCTAATGTTTGCCTGCCTATTATTGTATTGCCATTTACCAGTCATAATGAGTATTAAGTGTTTTCAATTATTTGCTGCTTCATTGAAAACACAACAGTCACTGGAGCCATTAAGGGATTCTTAGTCAACCCACTAAATAATAAAAAGAATCAGAGAGCATGTATAAACTATGAGCTCTTGCTGGCCTGGCTGTCAGCTGGGAATGTGAGCAAATCATACCCACCAGCCATCATAGTCATGCTAACAAAAGCTTTGAGGCACATGCAAATATGCAGATAGTCAAATGTTCTTAGGTTGTGTCTCTATTGAAATATTACAGCTGGGGTTGGAGAAGACTCTTCTGCTGATGTAAACTGCATGACCTTTATGGATGGTTGCTCATATATGTAGAGTGTCAAAAATTTTAATGTAGACAACCCCATTCGGTATTTTCTCCTTGATAATACATTTCCTTCCAACTGAAATACTTCAGCTACTTGGATGAAAATTGTCTTTCAAATTAAATAGCTGGCTTCATATTTTCACTAACCATTTTTTAATGATGTGGAATAGGCACGATGTGGGCCACAGAAGGAAGAACAAGCTACGCAGGGAAGGTTGGTGGGTGACCTCCCAGGATGTCAGCTTCTTCACAAGAAGCCCCAGGACACCCTTTTCTTTGTTTCTACATAGCAGATGCAAAGTACCCAACCCCTTTTTTTCCTGAGGACAAATCACTTCCAAGTACATCTGGCTGAGCATGAAGAATGAGAATATGAATACAGACAATTACGATGGAGTAGAGGCCTTGTGAATTTATACCCAAACTTACCCCCTGGTAACTCATTCATCTACGTGTTTTGACAGGATGCATGTGAAATAGTGGGACAATAAAAGCTGTTGTTATGCTGAAAGATGCTAATAGCTGGCCTCGGGGTGAGCTGGGTTTCCAAGACAATCACAGATAACACAAGATAACACAGCAGAAACGTTAGGCTCAGGAGAATGAACTCTGAAGCCTTTATTTTGTAAAATAAAGAGACGTGGACTATCTCAAAGTGGGGGATGCCTAAAGTACGGGTTTTACAGGATCTTATTTTTATGGAAAAGTACTTCGGGGGAGAGCGGGGTATCTGAACTACAGGTTACACATACGGAAATATCCAGCAAACATAATTATAGACGACTGTGCCTCAGCAGGTGAAGGTCTAAAGACATGTCAGAGGGTGCTGGGTATCATTTGGATGGTTGGAGATGTTTTAAAAAAAACTTTCTTAAAATTCGGTCTTTCAGAAAGGGAGGTTATAACACAGATCTGTCCTCACCAAGGAACTGGTATGCAGTGAAGCTCCTTTTCTGTCTCCTTTCTGTCTCTTTTCACTGCTGTCTCTACACAACTTGCTGTCTCACAGGGAAGACACTATCGTAATCCCAGGACTAGCTGGGATTGTACATTCTTAAGGCTGTGGATGTTTTCTGATCGTTCCTGAGTCCAAATCTGGATCGGCTTGGTGCTGTCTGAAAATAGTGTCCTTTCCAAGGTGATGCTTTTGTGAAAAGATTCAAACAATTAGAACGGATCTACTACTATGTATGTAGGCAAACATACAAAAATGATTTGTATTTTGAGCATATTCCATCTAGTCTAAATATAACTGCCTGAAAGTTGTATTCTATTCTAAACAAGTGTGTAGATTTGCTCTGCAGTTAGTGGGAAAGGAATGACGCTTTCAGAAACTGATCCCATTTCTCTTGGAAAACCATTTTAGGATGAGACAAATGGACATTGGGAGGTGTTTCTCTCTCCAGTGACTACAATAGAAACCGAGACACCTTGCAGGTCAGCTGCCTCAGATCAGCTGAGGGGAATCCTATCCAGAGTCCAGCAGCACTGACAAAAGTTTTGCTCCATGTGCCTCTGGATACAACAAGCTAAAATAACCTTTCCAGAGCCCACCACACCTGTAAAGCACAAACACCACAACTATTCTCTGCCAAAGGAAGAATGCAAGGGTATCCTGAGGGAAACGCACAGAGGATCCTATGAAGTGCTTACTTGCATCTCAATTTGGACCTGTGATTGGTGGCAAAATGGCAGGTTAGCAAGCAAGAAACTGGAACTTTCTTAGGCGGTGTTAGTTGTCATATCTGAGACCCACTGACATGATGAGGCAAACTGGTAACAGCATATCATAAACTTTGAGGGGAAAAGCACACTCCAGAAATCTTAGTCCCGAAAGTTGCACAAGTGACTAACAAATGTGGAAGAGTGTAATTTCAGTCTTGGCATCCATAATATAAGTAGAGCCATTTCTTTATTTCAGCTTTCGTGTTCTTCTTGCCCTTCTGTCCTCAAAAGAGATAGTTTAGATCAAGTCACTTAAGTCCATGCTGAAACAAAATATACTTTTCTGATTAATACCTATGAAAGTTGTGATTAATACCTATGAAAACTCCGAGTGACACGGTAATAAAACTTTAAATAAAAGTTTTTAAATAAAACTTTTTTATGTTTTGGGTTCCTTCAGGGAAATCCAGTTGCACTCAGTTTGTTGTCAGAATAATGAGGTCTCTATTTTGCGGTCATAGAGTTAAGGCATTTGATGCAGGTAGAATGATTTTGAAATCATAGGGACCTTTTTGGAAGGAGACAAAGTAAAACTTTTTAAAAATGGGTGGTTCTTATATACCCACATGACATACTGTTATGGATTAAGAGTCCATAAAATGTTGATGCTCTGTAACCCCGTACTATGCTTGAGGGATAGCAAACCGCTCCGTAGTACAGCACTAAGCCTGTTGTTCTTTTATAATTACCCTGGGTAGTGCATGCAGTTTGCTGTGACACAGGTTCAGACAACAGCTGAGTGCACACGTTCTTTGAATTGCCGATCCCATTGGGGTTTATAGGTACTTTAACAGTGATATATAACTTTGTTTGGGTTTTATGTATTTGGTGATTTTGGCTTCAGTTTTCATTATGTCTGATGAATATGGACAGATGCAAATGCTATTTGTAATGAGATATCAGAAAAATTTTAGCCAGTGTAGGGGTCAGAGCAAGCTTCTACTCTCCTTATCATTTTGCTTTTTGTCCTTACTGCAAATATTACATCACCATGCCAAATACAGCGTATTGGCTGGTTCCTGAAGGTGAGTTGCTGGGACTGACTGTTGCTGCTTTGGAAGAGAATGTATTCGTATTTTTGGACAAAGCAGCAATGAAGCTGGATAAACACAAATGTACTGAGTGCTGATGTTCCAGATCAGGTGAAGGATTTGGACTTCAGGAAATTTACTGAATGTTCCTTGTGCTTCAGTTCACCCAGGGGGAAAAGTTAAGCAAACAGTTGCCATCACACTGAGAAACAGATGCCAGCTTTTTGCAGCAGGGCAAGCAAGGGACAACAAATACAAAATGATGCGAGACAGAGAGCATCTAATGGGTGATGGACAGTTGCTTTCAAGATGGTTGAGTATGTAGCATTTCTAAAGTAGTGCTTAGTCACGAGTGGCCTCTTCCCATTACAGAGCAATGCGAGCAATAGTGCTGCCATGTTCTGCCATCCAAGGAAGGAGACATTACAATATTCACTCATCTCAAACAGCAAACATGAGATGCATTGCAAAATTGGTGAGTTCAAGTCAGATTGCTGAATATGCAGCAGCGTACACTGTGCAGTGAAGTGCTGTCGTATCCCCCTATACAAGCTAAGGGAAGGTAGGTCCCTGTGGCGAAATTGGGGGCCTCTTAGTTCATTCCCACCCCGAACCCCAGCTTCCTCCTTCCCTGAGCACTTACTGTCAGATCCAAAGCAATGAGGACTTTCCACTGGAGTTAGGAGAGGGATCCATCTCATTACAAGCACCAGGAGAATCATGACAGAAGCTACAGAAGGAAGAAAGAGAGGGAAGGGTGTGTGGAGCCCACTGAGGAGAGATCAATGCATACAGGGAGACTGTAGAAATTAAGATTATACTAAAACCAGTAGTGGTGAGATTCATCTCACCTCACTTCCGGTATCTAATCATCTGGCCCAATTTAGATTTTTAGTTGAGTAGAAGATGAATCGTACTCTTGAAACATCCCTTTCTCTTCACTGACTACAGTCAATGTCTGGTGCCAATGAAGCTGTCTGAAGTGTTGCTGTCTGTGGTGAGCTGGATCTGCCCCCATATGAGGGAGAGTAAATTTGCCTGTGTAAATCCCAGTTTGATCATTTGGGTATTGCTTCCTCTTTCAGTGCAACCTGCCCGTACAGCCATTTCAACACTCCCAGCAGACTAATTATTACAAAAATTCTCTGTCATTGCTTTGCAACAGTCCATAGCTTAACTAATTTAAAAATGCAAATGAATACTAAATTGCAGTTGAATCTGAAGCATCTCCTTCTTCCNCCCCCCCCCCCCCCCCCTTTTCTCTGCTTGGAAAAGAAAGATACAGCAGACATTAAATGCTGATGGTGAAAATCAATCAGATTTGAGGTAATTTTGAATTAGGTCCCAGTGCCAGGGATAGTGACATCATGAGAGTTGCTTAATTGATCCATGATTTGAGAAGAAACAGCTTGGACTTGATCCTCCCTCCCTTTGTCCTTACAGAGAGAAATAAATGCTGCAGTCTTCAGCTCTTTTCACTGGGAAATTTTTATACCTAAATGATCTCAAATGTTAGGAAAAGGAATTCAAAAAGAACATCAGCAAGAGCGTGAGCTAAACCACGTCCCCTTGTGCTGCCATTGTCCTCATGCTAGAGCTCTGTTTTGCAATGTGTGGGTGATGTGCCCAGGTGGTTATGAAGAATCACCTGAATGGGTGTTACCTCTTTAACATCTGTAATTAGCTGGTTAACATGGGTCAAGCTGTGGTACATTCACACTCTGTAACACTACTCAGGATTGTCTCATCATCTCATGGTCCTCATCTGTCTTTACCTGCTGCCATTAACTTTTCTTTCAGGCAGAGGCTAAGCTATAGCTACATATTTGAGCAGGACATGAAAAATGTCTACCACCATGATTTGTGGTCTTTAGCTGCAGGGTCACATGGTAGTAGTAACCATTCATAGACAGTATTATTGCTTTCCCAATGCCATTACTGCACTGTGACATCAGGAACGGGACTCTTGAACATTTAGTGAGCCACTGATGGGCTCAAAGTTAGGTATTGGGACTGCATCCCTCCATGGAGAGGATATGGCACAAGAGTCTGGTAATCGAAACTGCTTACCACTCTGTTGACCATAGATCCCCTTGTGGTGTAACGGTAGGTATCCTGGGAAGAATACCTGAAACAAGACTCCTTTGTGTTTCAGGGTAAGGAATAATAGACCTTCTTATGGATTCATACTTAGCTCATACATTGATGATTGTCTTCATGACAAATGAAATCTTGCTGACAGAAACACAGCAAATTACAAGAATCACCTCGGAGGGCAACTGTTGGCAGCTGCATATGCAGGACTACATTGGTGTTCACAAAACATTTTTCCTATTTTGCAAATTGATGCAGAGATGAAATTTCATGAGTGTTTGTTGACACTTGCGCACAGCAGACAGATTTCTAAATGGGTTCTGCACGGATGATTGAAACTCAAGCTCCAGTTCCCACTGTGTCCATCGGTCCTGTACAATCCCGTGATGTTTGCTGGGCTGATGTGCAATGGGAGGTAAACATGGTTCTTTGGAGCTGTGAACCCCCTTGTTGCCCCAAAGCAGATGCGCAGACACGCGCATCTCCCCTCCCAAATCCCAGACCAGCACAGTCTGTGTGGGAGGGACTGTTTTTTCAATTAGGATTCAAACATCACAATGATAGAGTCCTCCTAATCCTTCTACAAAGGTACGTGTGGTTAATCAAACTGTAATGCCTCAGGCCCTGGGTAGTTTTGTTTATCATCAGCTTAGTGCCAGATCTCCTGGGACACCGACACCGTCACCGGTTCAGGATGTGCAGCGTGCTCCCAGCCCTCACGGGGGGAGATGGCTGCTCCTGCCTGTAAGGCAGATGTGGCTGTTGCGTTACCTAATGTGAGCTCTTAACAGCTGCCAGGAGGAAGAGGAGCTCTTGGCCTTCTCTTCTGTGCAGAAAAGCATTAAGTGTATTGGTTCGGGTGCAAACGTGCTTGTGAGAAAGCACAGATCATTTTCTATGTGGACTGACTGAAAAGAGGGAGAGAGAGGGAAAGGGGAACAAGAAAGAGTTGTTCTTTCCTGCGTTTGCCCTGAGAGGGCCTCTTCTTCTTCTAGTTATCCCAGGGATTCTAGCTGGACGTTAGCTGTAACAGACCAGGGTTTGCTGGCTCTGGGTTTCCTGGAAATGTAGCAGCCCATGTTTACAAAAACAATTGTCTAGTTGGTTTTTGTTTTAGTGATGCTCCATTTTCCTGTGTTCTTGAGGGAGAGGAAAAGTAATTGTTGAAAAATCTGGGTGTCTCTAGCAACAGGTTGGCAGTTTTTGTAAACCAAGCAAGAATCTTTTTTGAGGTTTTTCTGTATATGGCTATTAAAGGCCTCTGGAATATTGTGGCAACTAGGGATCACCAGCACGTAGTGAAGGCATGACCTTGAGAATTTTCTCGGACACTCCTCTGGCCTCGTGTCCAGATATAAGGTGACAGAGGAGCTGTTATCCAGGCTGCAGAAATCCTAATGACCAGTCATGCTTGTTGTACTAGAGATTTGCATTATCAGTGATGTTTTCGTAGGAGCCTTAATAGCCACATATGGCAGCCTTAATTTTGGATGCATATACAAGGCTAAATCCTGATCTTGGTGATGCCAATGTAAAACTGAAATTTGTTATTATAGTCATTTCAAAGTAAGCTCTAGGTTTACTTTGGGAACAGAAACTGACTAAAGATCTCCTTCTGGATGAAGGGAGAAAATGTACCCTTCGCAGTGGAAGGGTATGAGGAGGAAAACCTTGCATCCTACTGCAATCCCTCAGCGTATAGCGCAGAGTGCTGCAGGTCTGTGTGTGTCTTCTCCACGTGTGCTTACGTTTGCACTTGTGAGAGCCAGTCTGTCTCCCTGAGTCACAACAGCTCCCCACCGCCTGCACAGCTCTGTCTCTTCAGCCTGGGTAGATAACTGCACCTACAGCTGTGTGTGCGGGTGCCTGGGTCTGTGGATCATAACAACTCATCAGCATGCGTAGAATCCATCCCTTGAGCATAAAAACTTATGTATCTTATGCCTCAGAGTCTGTTTTGGGGGAGAAAGACTACAGCTGATTCTCCTCTGTGGGCACGTGTCAGAATCCCATACATACATGTGTGTGCATAAACACATATTTATATGTGTAGGTATTTTGGGGTTTCCATATTATCTGAGGGTGTTTTTTCTGTGATTCTGTGCTAGTAGGCACAAAAGCAGTATTGAAGATTAATTCAATTTAATTTTAGCGATAAAGAACATTGCAGTCGCAAGAGGTTTGCCATCAGTGTTCGAGGACATTAAGTATTTGGGATTTTTTTAGTTGCAGGATAATAATGTTCTGGTGTAAATGTTTTATAATTATCTCATGAATTATTCACAGTTAACTTGATAACCTGACATTTTATGGGATATGGTCTCTAGAGTGCAAGGAGAGAGGGAAAATTTAAAAATAAATATGAAGACAGGACCCAGCTGCAACAATGAGAAAGCACTGAGGCCTCTGATTTATTTTCTGTCTGCACTGAAGGCTGGTTTCATTCTTTTATTTATATTTTTGTGGTGATGAGCCACAGAATGTGAGTAAGTGGATGAGGTTATTTTCTATATATACAGAAGAAAAAGAAAAACTCGGAAAGAAATCAAACTCCCTTCACTATTTTTTAATCTGAAAGTGGTGCTTGAATTATTTCACTTATTGTTCTGGAGCTCAGAGGTTCTATTATTGTTGATACCATTTCCATCTGGTAAAGCATTAGTGAAAACCAGCGTGGATTTTTCTCTGTGCATATTTTTCTGCCTTTTTTCTCCCTTCCCCTCTCCTTCTCCCTCCCCTTCTCCTTTCTTCTTTCATCCTTATTCTCATTCCAATTATTTATTAATTTTTCTTTTTTTCTCTTTCCTTTTTAATTCCTGTCTCTGCTCCTCTGGACTTGTCTATTTTTCTCCATGTCTCTCTGGTTCTTTCACCACTCTTCTTTTTTCAATGTTTTCTTCTGCCTACAACTCCCTCTTTGTTTTCTCTGTTGCTAACAGGATCTTAATAATATCTGCTGAAGTCCACAAATCTTAACCCAAATTATCTGAAGAAAGAATCAGACCCAAAGAAGATTTACCGCAATGTAATGACACATGGTAACAGCTTCTGGAAAAAGTGTTGAAACTCATACCTGGACATCTAGTCTGAAAGTCTATCAGGACTTGATAATCAAAATGCACTGGAAAGAAATGCAGTAACTTCCTTGCTATACCCCAGAGATCGATGGCATAAAATATCCAGCAGGCAACTGGAGAAGTCTCCCAGCTTGCCAGATATCCATGAATCCAAATGGAAAAGAGAACATGGTAAATGACACAACCCCAGTATGGGTAAAGGCTGCCCTCATAGCCAGAGAAACAACTACTGGCTAATACAGGACTGAGACCTCCAGGGAGATGTCCAGGAGCAATGTCTCCTCTATGGAAGACAAAAGCTTGATGCGAACTCCAAGATTTTCTCTGTATGGGCAGTGGGAAGGGAACAGTATGTTTGGGATGCCTGGCCAGAAACTCACCTGAGCTAGGTAGCATCCAGGTGCTTAGCTGTGTTGAGGTTTATTGCACTGGAGTTTCCATACAGAGTTTTCATCAATCAGGAATGCATGTACTTTTTCAAAGAAACTCAGGGGGTCTGCAGAGCCTGATGGATGTGCTTATAAATTTCAAAGTCACAATCTGGAGGGCAATTTGGAGGGTAGATGGCAAGACATGAATCATTGTAGAAAGGTGAATTCACAGGCAGGACTTTTTAGAGAATGAATTTGAGAATGAGAGAGTGATTCCACCAACCTGCTTCATTCATTTATTTAAATCTATGCTATAAAATGAACAGCGCAGGAAAGCCAAAACTTGCACTGATGATTTTTCTTCTTTCTCCTAATCTTCTTTTATTTATTAAACTGCTCTGAATACACCTTTCAAAGGACTTTTTTTTTGGCTCACTGTTTATTATAGCTTCATCAGCCTTGAAATGGGAGCTGCAGGCAGCTTGATAAATGTATTGAAAAGCTGCTTCTGCCAGAATCAAACTAACAAAACTCCGTTGATATCCATAAACCCTTTTGTTTTAATGTTTCTAAAACAAGCACTTTTTCCCTCAGAGCATCATTGAAGAGCGATGCACCAGAACCCCTCAGTGCTTCAGCAAAGGAATTTCTTTATTCAGTTATGCCGAGGGCAGAAGTTCGTCACTGGGTTATGAACAGGACTCAGCCTGCAGCGCTGCAGAGCAAGGGCAGCTGGAGCGTGGCAGAGGGAGTGTGAGAGAAACAGTACTAAAGCTGAGCAAATCTTGACTCTGAAATGTGCTGGGCAGATCAACGGAGTAAATGGGCCAAGACGTATGAAGGTGGGTCCTGCTCACAGAGACCAGGAACTGTCCTGCTTCTGTACAGCTGTTTTGTAACCTAGATACTTTCTAAACGCTCTCTTTCCTTCCAATCCTTCTTTAAATATGGGCAGTTAAATATATCCCTGGTTCAAACCTTTTGTCTTCAGCACACTTACTAAGTTCCACAGCTGGTCCAGCCTGGCAGTAAACCAGGGCTTTAGCTACTGTGATTTATTGATAGAGGTAAGTGGTTCAGTCCCATCTGTGAAGGTACAAAATGTTCATAAGGAAATAAATACCCCATAAGAATGCGGCAATGGATCATCAGTTGCAAAGCTCCCAAACAGCCAGGTGAAACGTGTTACATTTCCTGCTGTAGTAAATATCACTGATGTTGCAGCAACAGATGAGGGGGGAAAAAACCAACAAAAAACACCCCTAAAACAAACAAACAAAAGAATGAAAACATCTGATTTCTTAGAGGAAGGACCAGTGGTGGATCCTGAGGGCAAAATGACAGAGGTTTGTGTTCCTTTCCTCACTAACCTTGTTCCATCTCTACATGCAAAGTTGATTAATGTGCAAAGCGAAGGACATGAATGTCGCCTTGGCCTAAGCTCATTGGTATGTAATTTGCCACAGTGGATCATGCTGAGAACAGTGCATCCCATGCTCCTAACACAGTTTCCAGTATGCAGCAAGATGGCAGCACCCAAGGGTGGCTGCAAGGATTTCTGATATAAAAAATGGGCTCTGCTAAAGGCAACAATCTTCTTGTCTCTGTTCCTACCCAGTGCTTGCCTGATTTCTGACTGTCTGTGTCATCACTGGGCTGACAAGGTCCTGGGCTGGTTAGGGTCATGTCTGCCAAGTAATGACTCCTGTGTCACGGCCATACTGTGGGCTTGTTTCCAAATTATGGAGAGCCAGTATTACTGATTTACTGCAGAGGCCCCACCCTGGCTCTTTTTTTCCATCTGCTCCAGTCCCTCTTAAGAACTGTCTGGCTTCAGAAAGAACTTTGCTGTTCCTTGAGGCAGGAGGTGAGTAATGAGTGGAGAAGGACAGAGAGATGGCGACTGCCGTTCTCTTGCTGGAAAGTTGTGATGTGCACAAGGCCATGCAGACAGGAATACTAATGGGAATAAGAGGTAAGAGATCAGAAGGTCCTTGACCCTTGGGATTCTCTGGTTGTTTAGAATGCATAATTGCAGTTTGTTTAACACCAAGGGATAACTGATCATCCACAGGAAAGCAGCGAATGGTGGGGATCAATATTTCTATTGCTGTGCTAGAAAAATAGCAGAAAAGGAATGGCTCTTTATTATGGCAAAGCAGAAGAAATATATGCTTAAGGCTTCTTGTAGAAGGGGCCAACAGAGGGTTTGTTCAATGCTGGCTGTCATTTCTGTCTTGAGTTTTATGAATGTGTGTGGATGATGTGTATCCTGCACTTCAGATGTGGCCTGACTGGAGGCAGGGCAGAGGACAGCTCTGCCATCCTTGATCTAGAGAAAAAAATTAAGTCACCATGAAGGTGTAACAAGGAATATCTGGGCCACAGACTGATGGGTGGAATAGTAACCTGAAGAGATCACAAGTGAGCACTTCAATCTCTATTTTCTATGTAGGTCACGCTGATGCATATTTTTTATATAGATGTGAATTACCAAGCCCTGACATCACTTGGTAGAGCCAGAGCTGAGTTTGCACTGGCATCCGTGGGACCCTGCATAAAAGCATAGATTTTTTTTGCAGGGGGAGAAATATCTGTTTTATCAAAATGTTTAGCTGAAGGATTTTGTTTCTCATCAAATATTTGTGGAGCCCTTCTTGGAGGGTCTCACAGAAGCAGGAAGAGGACTCTTTGAATGGGGTTCAGTGTAGAAAATCTTGATTATTGGCACTGGCAAGGAATACAGCTTTGAATTGGGTATGTCTAGACCCATACTTGTGTTGGTCTCGTATCAGTATCCTGATCTATCATCCACAGGGTACAATCTGTAGGTAATTATGATGCCACTTCCTTGTGTAACAAACCCAAAAGATTAAGAATTGCTCTGAAATGAGTATTTTTCAAGGCAGCGTGGAGAAGCAGGCCAAGCCTGACTCACCCGCTGTGTGGTGTACCACACACATTTGCTTGGACCTGCTGAGGACCATCCTGGTTTTCTGTGATCCTGCTATGCTGACTGAACAGCGCATGCATGTCCCTTGCTGAGCTTACCCAGCAACAAACCGCCGGATAATTTTGAGCAAGGAAAAAAAGAAATGAAAAACATGAAAAATCTCTAAATCATAAATCAACACTGAGGGAGCTGTGGAACAGGTTCTCTCTTGGAGCTTCTTGAGCACTGTGCACGCAAGCTTAGAGTCCAAGGCTGCTGGAAATCACAGGGCACCCCACTTTTTCTCTCGCCATGCAGGTTTTCATGGCACAAGACTGACCTCCAGTGGGCGCTGACTGGTGTCGTTGCCCTGTAAATCTGGGGAAGACGTGTACAAATGATCTTGAGAGGCCACATGTTCAGATTTCAGGGCAGGTATTCGCTCCTTGCCTTTTTCAGGCAAACCCAGACCTTAGGAGCAGTCTCCTACTCAGCTGATAAATGCAAAGAAAATGTCTTCGTGAAGTAGGGAGGAATTATCCTACCTATGACCTCTCTCCCTACAGAGCAGAGAGGGATACAGCAAAGTGATGAGCAAGCAAGGAGCAACAGAGAAAGGGAAGACCCTGGAAATTTTAGGATAGAGTGAGTTTCATTCTGAGTGAGGCCGTATCCCTCAGAAAATCCAGGACTAAAGTCAAGGACCTGAGTGCAGTTCATGTGGTGTAGTGTCCTCACAGCAGTTTGTGTCATTCTAATTAACTGCATGGGTCAGTCACCAGAGCTTCAGGAAGACTTGTCCTTTACTTGCCATGTTACCAGTGTTCAAGTTAGTTAACTCCAAGTATGTTTGCATGAATTGTAATTCTACCTTAGTAGGGTGAAGGGACACACATCCCAATTTAACACGTGCTTCCACTTTCCAGGGCAGCAGCTGGGAAGAAGTGCTCATCTAAATAAGGAGGAACCATCTGCATAAAGAATCATCAGGGCTTTCCTTCCTTCCCAGAGACTGCAGGTGTCTTCTTCAAATGGTAGAAATACTGCTTTCCGACTCCTCTCGTAACTGCCACAAACCCTCCCTGCCTTTTATGCCACTGGTGGGAGTTTTGTTCCCCCTCCCCTATGTCTCTAGATGGCTTCATAGTATTTCATATACCCTCAACACAAGTCTGTTCGTTGCTGCTGTCTCACAACTCTTTCCTCACTGTGTGAATACAGGTCTTTCGTTCTTCCCAGAACAGTATCCTGCTTCTACAAGTGAGGAATTGTTGACACCATGACAAAACTTGATGGACTTAGGAAGAGGTGTCCTGGCTGGGTAATTTGACCTCCAGCAGAAGGAAGAAGGTATTTCTTCTGCCAGCAGAGAACTTTGTGAATGGTAAGCCACAGCAGTGCAACCTTACCTACTAGAAGGTGAGAAACCCATCAGCTGCTGGAGATAGATCCTGTTGCTTATTTCCAAAGGAAACCTGTTATCACCATCTAAGTAGAGGGTGAGGTATGAGGGGTTGCCCTGGATCTAGTCCACTTAGTGCATTGTTATCTCAGTGGGGATTTTCAAGGAGAGCTATTGTCAATATATTGTCCAAAATACGACTTTTGGACAACCAGAGCTATATTAATCAGGAGAGATCTTTGGCCTACCAAATGTGCCAGTAATAGGAGGTCATCCTGGACTGAGTATATCCAATGTTCAGACTCAGTATGACTCAGTTTTAGCTCAGATTCACACCCAGGGCAGATTCTAATAGGCATAGACTTTGTACCTAGACACTTCCCATCTCCCTAAATACGGTGGAAAGATCTCAGTGCCCTTGGCATCTGCCTAAGAGAAGTATTCACCTGGCAGTTTGTACAGATGTCTACTGTGGAGCTCAATGGCTGTGATGAACCGTGTAGGCTGCAAAAAGGATAGATGAAATGCCTCACTTAAAAGCAGCTCAAAGGAACAGCAGAAGCTATGAGCAATTGGGAGGGGTCTCTGGAGGGAGCAGGACGGACACAGCTGAGCCGCCTTTCCCAGATCCTGCTTAGCATAGGCCAAGGCCCTCATTTACTGTTGACGGGAAAGATGTTTTACAAGTGCCCCTTCTGGTTTAGAGAGATATGAAATCTGTCTGTAATTAAGTTAATTTGGAGTTGAACATAGACAAAGATAATGAGCTGGAAATAACAAAAGAAGATTAAGAAAGTGGGGAAGGAGTCGCTAAGAAGCAGATCTATTGCACTAAATCCCTCCCCCCTGCCCTCCGTCCCCACCTCCCCAATCAAATAAACCGGTTTTAGGCTGAGTGATGGGGCAGATAGAGCACAGGCATGGAAAGGATTGCTATATCAAGAGATCAAAAGAATGAAAGAGATAGGAGGGTTATGACTTGAAGAGCTGAGGCAAAAAGAGAAAGGCAAAGGATTTCTTTTGCAGGTGACAGCTGTGGCCAGTACAGTTTAGTGGCAGAGCAGTGGCTTTGGGATCAGCAGGGTGGTGTCCTGTGCCTGTCTTGCCTTCTGGTCAGAGGGAACCCTTCCAACGCTCTGAGCCCCCACTTGGAAGTGCTCTGGGACTGGCTACCACCATGTCTTGCTTATCAAAGATCAGCAAATAGCTCCTCTTGAAGCACAAGGCTTTTACCTTCCCTGGCATTTGACCCCGGTGACAGTTCTCACTGGAGTCAACCACCAGGGTGAAGATGGAAGACTGTTTCTTCATGGCTTCTAGAAATGATATAAAAAATAGCCCATTCAAGCCAAAAGGAGGATGGAAAAGAGGTCTGCAGAAAGAACCAGAATACTTAACAGTCAGCAAAGCATAAGTAAATAGACAAGTTATGATCAATGAGTTTGTTTGAATTTGATAGAGCTTTCCTGCAAACATAGGGGAGGGAAGGGGGGGTGAAACATTCCCCGCCAGTGTGAGATGTAATAAAGGACCTGCTGTTTTCTGATTCTCACTCCCTGTGAAAATTGAAAAGGTTATCCAGGTAATTGAAATCGGGACTGGAATACAAATATGGTGTGAAAACCCTACAGCTGGCAAATAAAGTTGCAGGGAAAAGACTCAATCCTCAGTGGAATTTCTTAGCAGCGAAAAGACAGGGGTGGATGGGGGGGGAGAGATGATTCTTCAATATACCTGTTCCTCATGGGAGGGGATATAGGGGAAGAAATGAGACCTGAAGTGACCTGATTGAAGCTAACACTTATATGAGTGTTCCTTGTTGTCAATGTGAGAGACACTGTAAAAAAGTGGAGTGTGCTAAGGCTGAATCGTGTATGGCAGTTATTGCTGCCTCTTGGATTAATGTCGTAGGTTTACTGGGAATTGGCAGGTTGCCACGTCAGCCCCAACTTAGGGAGTATTTCTTGTTATATGCAGAGAGAGAGAGTGCTCCACGGGACTCAGCCCCTCGTCTTGGGGCTGAGATACATAAGCAGACTAGATGCAGCTGGACCCATGTCAACTGCCTCTTCATCTTTGTTGTATGCAGGAACACAAACTGACTTGCATTACTTTAGGCTAAGAGCACGGGGACATGCGAAGCAGCTGAGGAACGGTTCCTTGTTACTCACGGTGTGCTGTATGTGCCTAAGTCCCAGTGGAGGGTCCTGTCCTTGCTGCTGTCATGTGAATTTATATGTGTTGCTGTATCTGTGATCTGTTCTTCTGCAGAAGTAAGTAACTCGAGCTGGGAGGAAACAGTGGTGCAGGTCTTGGGGGAAGCTGAGGTTTGTGGTATTAGCCAAGTTCGTTCACATTCAAAAAAACCCTCTGTGTGTAGTATTTCCCTAGCATCAAGCCAACTAACAGCAACTCCAGCCTGTATGTGGTTAAATAAACAATAACTATACCTCCAAGTTCCTGTGTTGGTGTTTTATTTCCTTCCTCACAGAAAGGCTGGGGAGTTCTTCTGTTTCCCAAAACTGTGATGCTTGTAGTTTTTTGCTGCAGTTGCTCAGTGCTGCCCAACCCACCTGCACTGCAGTCAACAGCAGCATGAAAAAACCTCTCTTTGGAGCCTTTCCATTGAGTTTAGGCTATTTAGCACATTTTGTGGCAGGACAAATATCTTTCCTGTCCTCAGCAGGTCCTGTAGAAGTAAGGGAAGGACAGCTGCAAGCTTGCAAACAAATGCTGCAGATCCTACAAGTGCTAGAGCTTTGTTTAAATTTCACCACCTTGTGAAAGCATGGCCCACGTATCCCAGAGGCACTAGCCCCAGATCAATGAACAAAACAGTGGGTAAGCTCCTGAGGATGCTGTTCTCCCAGTGTTTTGGAGTGAGTTGGTTGTTAGCCACTTGTTTTGCTCATTTGGAGCATGATTTTCCTAGTGAGTAATTCCTAAAAGGGTGTCTTGGGTTCTAAAGAAATGAAACAAATTGAAAGGGACTGACAAACATACCTGCTCTGCAACAAAGAATGTAAAGCACTTCAAGGTGACCTGTACCTACCTGCCTAGCTTTGTTTTTCAACTGTAGAAGATACGCATAAAAACTACCTGTAAAACAGCTAAGGTAGATGACTGAAATAGGTCAGATAAATTGATTTTAATACAGCTTTTTTTTCCTCCTTTGACTGTGAAAGGAATCTAGATTTCCTCTGATGGAGGTCCTCATGTTGTAGACCTCTGAGTTTAAGGGTCTTTTGGAAAAGCCACTTCTAGCCAAAAAAGCAAACAAAAGCCTGTTCCTTTGGGAAGGAACTTTTCTGCATTTCACAACATAGGATGCTGAGGATGCATGAAAAAAAAAGGTATTTGGGCTTTTACGTTAAAGACTTCAGTATTTCATTCATGAATTAGCTATCCCAGTGGGAAGCAAATTACTCCAAGAGCTCCCATGTTCCTAAAATTAATCCTTCTTTAAAAACTAAGTGAATTTAAGATAATTTGCCTAAAAAACCAACAGCTGCAACTTTTCAGGGTTTCACCAAGTCTAGATATTAACAGAAAGTCTTCCACTTGTTGTGGCAAATGAGCGTAGCTTTCTCCCTCTGTGTCTAGGGTATGACCAAAGCAGGCTGTTGCATAGCCAAAATGTGAAATGGAAAGAAATGTGGAATAAAATCAGCAACCCTTGACTCTCCAGGTGAGGTGCTTGCATTACAGTCAATGCTTATTTTACATACAGCAAATTCCTTTTTCCAAGTCAGGGAAATCATGCATAAGATAGGTCATTGAATTCTGGTGCATGAGCCCTTGTGGCTTGTGATCTAGACTAATAACCTCAATAGTGTTTATTTTCCTGGGCAGGGAAACCTGCAAGGCTTAAATTGGGCAATTGTCTGCAGAATTTCTTTTCAAACACTTTTACCCTCCAAGTGACTCTGAATGACATCTGCCATCATTGTATCAGCTTAGACCAAATTCTAAAACCAACTTTCAGTCCTCACAAGAGTTCCTGGTTATTTGATTTCATAGAAGCATAGAATTGTTTAGGTTGGAAAAGACCTTTATGATCATCAAGTCCAAGAGTAACTGTTTCTTGTCCTTGCCCTTTATTCCTCCTCAGTTTATTGTAGAAAGAAAAAAATCCAGATTATTATTCTGTTTTCATCACCATATTTTTCCTTACTTTAATATCCATTTGATATGGAAATTCTACAGCTCAACAATTTGCTATAAATTTGCTAGTTTGTGGAACAAGAAACCTCAGTGGAGAAAAACCTAGCAAATGTCACAATGAACAGCAGAAAAAATAAGGCAAACAATTGTAGAAAAAGCAGAGAGGGAGAGCAGACCTGGCTGCTACACAGCCTGGGAAGCAGCACTTTTTATTTTGAGACCTTCTCCTGGCTATGACAACCATTCTGCCCAGTTTTTAACCTCCTCCCCTGAAGAAGCAGTAATGCAGAGCACTTGGATGCAATAAATCACACTGTGATTAGTGCTGTATTTTCTTGCATATATATCAGCTGAAATAACGTGGGGTTTTTTTTGTTTGTTTGGTTGTTTTTTTTTTAAAGTACTGTGATTTGTAGTATGTCCTGCACTTGGTGCTGGCTGAACATCCAGGGAATCTCCACCTTCTGCTACTCATGCAGTCAGAGGGAGAAACAAGAAGCACAAGGATTATTGGAGGATGGACCAGACATAGGAAGAGAGACTCTAGTATATTTATTTTCAGGTTACTCACAGATACATATAACCAGCTCTGCAGCTGAAGCATACGTTTAGTTTTGCTGATAAGCCATGGTTTAAACACTTGAAAACACAGTAGTGTCAAAAAGCTCTTCATATAAACTTAACAGAATTGTCCACTTGCTGTCATGATGTTTTTTCCAGTACTAAACCTGGTATTGGGTCTGCGTATCACTCATTGCCAACGCAAGCAATTCTTCTTTCCTTTAAGTGCTTCCTCGCAACACATTTCAAACTCTCCAGGTTTTGTTCATAGTGCTGGAGCATTGCCCCTGCACTCCACACTTTCTGCTCACACGCTTACATGTTTCCCAGAGGGAAACAGAAACAGAGAAATAAATCGATAGACAGTTCTGTCTAGGAAGTCACGCTTGAAGTCAAATAAATATATTTTTATCACACTAGACCACTTTAGGGGAAAGTGAGTTGTTCTCTGTTTTCTTGCAACAGGAGTTTTTCTGAGCCAGTTGCCAATATTTTTCATTACTCGGCTCTGAGATCTAAATGTATAAATAAAGGAATTATCATCGGCTTTCATGACATCTCTATCCATCCTCCCAGTATTTTCATGTTTGGATCCAGCTTCCAAAATTCAGACAGGTAAGTATCAGAGCAGAGTGATAAATAACTGAAGCACCAACCTTTTGGGAAGAAAAGCCTCCAGTGGACATTGACTACTTTTTAGGGACTGAGTACACTGACTGCTTTTTAGAGGTCTCCCTCAGGAACAAGGAGGTACTGAGCTGTGTTGTCACAGGGAACTTGGAACACTCATCCTCGAGCCAGGCCACATTTTTTTCACTGAATTTATTTTATTTTTTAGCATAATTTAGAATAATTTTGACGTCTCCCCCAGTAACAGTTTCACAGAAGGTTTGACTTGGTGCAAGACTAAATATTTTCAGCTTTGCTCTGGATGTTTGGCCAAAAAAGCTCTGCAATTTTTGGTTATGAGTGTCACTTCTTTTGGCTGATAGCAAATTAAATGTGATAAAAACTACTTTTAGGATAAAAAAAAAGTTAGTTCAGAAGTAGCAGTGGGTTCCTGGTCATTTGCTTCTCACTGTTTCTCTTCTAAAATTTCCCCATCTGTGCACACCTATCCTCTCTTTTTCACTTCCCCTTCCTAACAAAATACTTTTCCCTCGGAAAAAAATTTGGCCATTTTGTTTAAAATCACACAAAATCTTCATCCTACAGCTTCACATCCCAACCTTGACTGCAGGTCTGTGTGCTCATTTTCAAGTCAAGAGATACAGTTAACAACCCTGAGGTTTGCAGCCGAGGTTGCAATTCTCCCATGGAGGGAGGAGAAGAGAGGCATCACTCATGGGTGGCTCTCTGTGCACCAACACAAGGCGCTGTCTGGTCCTAAATGCCTAAGATGAATTCAAAGAGCCACAAAATGTTGCAGAGTAACGTCTCCATCCTATGGTGGACGTGTGAGTATATCAAACTATACCATCTCCTCGCTGCTTTCTCTGGGTGTCTAGGATAGTGGAGAAGAAGACACACTTTCAGTGGCACACAGTTGTGGTAAGGAGAGTAATCCCTGGGCTAATCCCTGGGTTAGGGAGTTGCACAAGTGAGGCACAGGGTGAGGGAGGAAATCCTGCTCAGCCTCTGCCCAGGTGGTCCCCAGCCCATTAGTGGGAGCACAGGGCTCGGTGCCCAGCATGGGATGGGAGAACAGGGACCTGGGCAGCTTGCAAGCAGCAAGGCACCACTGGCACGGCAAGTCCAGAGGGAAAAAGCACTTCAATGTCTGGTAGAGGGAAAAATGATAATACAAAACTGATTAGAAATGTAAATGTCACTGATAAAACTCAAACATCCACTTGGGGGTGGCAAAGTATTTCAGCTGTGTCTTCAGGGAGCAGGAATTGCCTTTTCTCTCCAGGGCTTTGTGTGTATCTCTTACACTCTCCATAGCTCATTTCTCAAGATTGCAGCTGGTAAAATGGTCTGACAGAAAACACGGGCTAAAATTCCCCTTGTGCTGCAGAAAAAGGTGACGCACCAGTTGCCATGAGCCCCCCAGTTCCTGCATGATATAGGAGTCCCACAATCAGAGACAAACCAGAAGACTTTGGGGCAAACAAGGTAAGACCCCATTTTAATGGGGGTATAAGCCATTCCTCCTAGAGTGGGAAATACCATCTGGACCCCCAGTGACAAGGCTGGAATAAGCCTTTATGCACACAATGTATCATCTTTCAGGGACTAATGTTCTTATTGATTACGATAACTTTGTGTACTCTGACTATGTAAGTCCCAGCCCCCTGGTGACACACAGCAGATGATTTCCTGTGGCAGTGTGTGCCAAGCCTGAGCCCTGTGCGGTGGCTGAACCTGGCCATACCTCACGATGCACAAGGGAGGCATTTCTCTGAAACACAAGCAGGCTCTGAAACTTGGGACACAGAGTTTTATCAAATTCTCTGTCGCATAATGAATTCACCCTGTCCTCCCTTTACAAAACTCTGTAGGGTCCTGACCTTGCAGTTAGTGGAGCTCAGGAACTCATCAACTTGCCTGTAAGCATGCTGCCTTCAGGATCTGTTTGCACAACTGGGATGCAGGGGAGTTTCCCAGACTTTATATTGGGCTTTGTGGCAAAAAATGAATTCAGTAGATGCAAACTGGCTGCAAAACTGTCTTTTTAATTGCCTTTGTATCAGCTTCTCTTATCCTTCAGGTTTGTCCCAATTCCACCACGAATGGTTTCCAGCCTGTTTCCTAGCGGTTGCTAACCCCCTGTAGTTCTTTGACTTCTACAAGCCACCTGGTACGGGCAGGTGTGAAGTCTGCTGAAGTATGACCACAGGACGTCACTAGCAGAGGCAACACATAAGTATCTGAAGCTCAAGCAATAATAAAAACTTGTTGCAAACTGCAGGACATGGGACATAGTGAGGACCTACCACAGTGCGTTTGTACATGGTCCGGGTCAGTTCAGGCACATGGGCACAAATGAAGCTGACCAATGTGCAGGGTAAGCCTGCAAAGACTGCAGGCATTTCACGTGCCCTGGGCAGATATCCCCCACCAACTGCATTTTGGGCAAAGGATTCACACCAGGAGCATCCTCAGATCCCAGCAATGGCTGTTTCCCAGGTAATGTAGATGAATTTGTGGCATGCACATGCCATTTCAGCACTGTGTAGATATTGTCAGACATAGTATCAGGAGATACAGTAGTAACGTTGAGACTTGGTAAAGATGATCTACTAAAGGGTAGGGTTTTGACAAAGTGATTCAAGGCATTAATCACTACCCCTCACCTGAATCTTCACCTAGCCCAGAAAGCAAAAGTTTGCTTTTCATAATGCTTGGCTTCCTGGTTCTTTTGGCCCAGAAATAGCTATTGCTGGTGTCTCAAAGCTGCTCTTGTTCACGCTTACTTGCCCATGTTGCCAAAAGAGGCTTGCAAAAGCTGCACCTCAAGAAGATCATAGGGGAGAGAAGTGACACTGGCTTGCCTAAAGCTAGAAACGGGTAGACATGGCTTGTGCAGCAAATTGCCCCATTTCAAACTAAGTAAACTGAAGTCTAGGCTGGTGCACAAAAAGCCACTTGGTAAGACTTGGATAAGCTGTGTCTCCCTCTTGTGCTGGTAACATTAGGAGTGTGTCTCATTTCTGTAAAGCAGCTCCTTGCTGGCATAGCTTGCAGCCAGTAAACTGAGATTTTTCAGCCCTCCTATTAGCCTGAGGGTAATGCAAAGCTTTTCAACCACCTGCAATTACAGTCTCATAGTTCATTCATTCAACAAGACATGTCTGTGAGCTCTTCTGGCTGAAACTAGTCTTTTAGGAGGCTGTCTTCTCTTTTTGTTTCCTAAAGTAATTTTCTTTAACTTCTCTCTCACCTGGATACAACATGGAAAAATTACAGACCAGTGGAGAGCTGAGAACTGCTGACAGATGTCCTGTGGGTGCCCGGGAGACTTGTATCTTCGGCAGAGTCCATGAGATTGCGGTCCTCAACCACAAAGATGCTTTGCTGTACAGGGATCTTGCTAGTGGGATGCTTAGGGGTCCAGCACTTGCAGCAAGGAGAAATCACACTGAGGAAAGCCATCCTGAATCGCTGGGACAACAGATTGTAAATGATGGGGTTCACGGCAGAGCTCAGATAGAAGAAAACACCTAGGAGAACAAGGGGGAGTGAAAGGAGAGAGAGACCTCATTTGTGTGTGAAATGATCTCAGAAAAGGGAAACCTCTTCCTTGCCTATACTGCTCCACCAAGCCTGGGTGCAAGGGTGGAGGCAGCAACACCAGAGCTCTGCCTGCTGCCTTCCTGGCATAGGCAGAGGGACGTCTCGCCAAGGCTAGCTCAGGCACTGCAGCACACAGGGAAAGGAAAGTGGGAGAGAATATTAACTGGAGCTCACTATCTCCAGCTGTTCAGGAACCAGCTCTCTCTTGAGCTGTACTGACCTGCCTCCAGCACAGCCCTCATCCCCACAGCAGGATTTGCACAGCTGGTGCCCCCATCAAAGCTGTCAGAGGATAACTTCCAGCTGAAGGGAGCTAATTTCTTACAACACACCAGGACAATTGCATGAGATTGGATCTGTCTGAGCTGCCCAGAGGCCACATTCAGTGTTTTCCCATGGCAGACTGAAAATAAGATTGCTCTTTGAAAAAGCCTTATTTTATGGTTGGCAGGGCCACAAACATTTGGTTATATCACCCAGTTCTGAGCAGTATGTAAGCCTTTCGTCTTGCCATTTGGTTAGGTTTCCCATTTGCCTGAGAGACCCTCTGGAGGATGATGTCTGCCGCTGTGAATTCATTAAAAGCAGCTGAATGACAGCAGCCTTAATTTCTGAGCATTTCCAAGAAGGAAAATAGCTGGTAATGATGTATGATATCTTTTTTTTGTTTGGTTGGGTTTTTTTTTTTTAATTTTCTTTCTTTGTGAATATTCGGACCCTATGTTGGACAACATACCCAGATTTTGAAAACTGCAGAAACCTGCATGCAGTTTTTATTTAAGGCACAATTCTCATCTCTGTCTTCCAAACCCCAAGAAGTTTTTCCATGCATGTCTTATGTCACCTACAAAATAAATGACTACATCTTTCAAGTTCACCATTCACAAATATTTTTTTTGCCAGTCCCTGTGCAAGTAGAAGAAAGCTTTACCTGACACCACATGAATTAAGTTGAATATATTAGCCAGAGGCTCAGTCCATTCCACAACAAAGCTGAAGAAGAGTCGATCTATATGGAATGGAGCCCAGCAGATAGCAAAAACCATCACGAGGACAACTAGCATGGAGAAAGGAAAGAAAAACAAGTCAGATATGGAACAATATGGTTTGCTCACCTGCACAGAGCAGAGATATTTCAGAAAGCTGCATGAAATACTAAACATACAAATTTTATTAATTGTTTCAAAACTTTTGCCATCCTTTCTGTCTTTCTGCAGTGCTCACTGAAAAACATTATCAGCTAAAAGAACAAACTTTCCACAGAGTTCTGTGTTTGATAACTCAGAATGCCATTCAAACAGCAGCCAATGGCCAGGTACTGTTGTGGCTTGTACAGAGCTCAATGAAGAAACTGTCAGTGAGACCTCTCGATTCATCTGTGGTACCTGGGAGACACTGACTCCTTTGGAGTTGTTTTCCTCTGCACACTATTTGTACATCATGTAGCAGGATAAGGCCATAGGAACCATCCGCTGATGATAAGTCTGTCTGGGTGCATTGTTCAGCATGAAAGAAAAAGAGTTTGCCTCCACACGCAAACTGGCCTGTGGTGGCTCTAGTAAGGACTCTTGCAAACCCATTCCAGACTTTGGTCTCATGAACATCAGTGGTCACAGTCATGGAGTACAGAAAATGAGGCTGACTTCAAAGTACAATTTCCTAGTTCAGAAGGTGACTTAAGTCGCCTAAAAGAGTAATGTTGTTGCAGGAAATACTGATGGTAATTTATGTTTTCTGCATAAACACCATCTCAGTAGCAAGGTGATCACTGCCTTAAAGACAATGCTAAATTAGGAACTGATGTGAGTGCTTTCAGAGTGGCTGGAGCACAAATTTTCCTGAATGCTATAAAATGTGCAGGTCTGCCTCTGTCCTACTTTCTCTTGGAAAGGTATAAGTGGTTAAGTCAGCCATAGCTGATGTATGTGGCTTGGCAGGACCTTCCTGTTCATGAGCAGAGCTTGTGGTGTCATGCAAAACAGAGGTACATCCTTCTTTAAAAATGTACAAGATAGACTATATGGACTCTGAAGAAGACGGATCCTCCCTGAGGGCTGCAAAAGCCCAGTTTGGAGCGAGGGATATTAGAGAGTTGCCATGCAAATGTCTGCAACGTAGATTTGCTCAACCTCCTCTCATGCTGGGGAGGAAAATTTGCCTTCTGAGTCTTTTGATAGTTATCCGTGATGTTTCAATCCCATGCCATGTAAGTCCAGATAACTCCCCCCTCAACTTTTGGGGCTTTTTGATCACAGCTCCTCATCTTTTATAACTCTTGTATGCAGTGAATTTTCTTGATACCCTTCAGGACCTGGTCACCCTCTTGTAAATAAAACACAGAAGGACTCACTACTTACACAACATCTTGGTGACTGATTTCCTGGATGGTCTCTGAACATTCACGGCCGTTTCCTCTGCTTCCAAGGATTTGTCTCCTTTCAACTGGCAAAAGGAGGGAAACCGAAGGAGAGCTTAGACAGAAAAAGACATCCCCACCAGACATAGCCTGTTTGATATTTTAATAGCTGTAGTTTAAGAAGGCAAAATCTGGGGCAACTCAGGACTCACTGAAAAATATCTACATTTAAATTCAGTTTTAGTCTAGGAAAACATTGAAGCTTTATATTCAAAACAATCTGCAGATTTTATGCATCTGAGACTGCATCTTTACAGCAAATTTGTATTTCACTTCCTCACTTGTCCTTTCCCAATAAGTCAATATTTGGTTCACAGTTTGTGTTCAATTTCAACAGTATTTTGCTAGGCATTATTTTCTCTTTGAGCAAAATACTGTTCATTTGCTTATTTTCCTAATAGGGTTCCCCACAATTAAACACAAACCAATGATCCAAAAAAATTACCCAGAGAGGCCTCAGTGAAACACAGCTGTAATCACTGGAAAAATTCCTCTTGAATTCAAGGGAGTTTGTTTCATGCCCTGAGTGTTTGGACTAATTGATATTCAATCCATCTAATGAACAAAGCCCATATATGCTCTCTTGCAGATAGCCAGTGTGCATGATATGCATAGGTTCAGCCACATACTGCTCAATTACAACAAGACANTTTTTTTTTTTTTTTCCTCCAGTAGTTTTTCCTGGAATTCTAAAAAATGGACAAAAAGAATAATAATCTGATCCTCCCTGAAATGCTTCCCCAATATGTTTACAGCAAGACCACTGGCGCTTTGGTGATGAAAAGACCAAGGCTAGATAATCAGGGCAATTGCTTTGATTATACAAGAAATCATCCATGGAGAGTGCATAGTCGGACCCAGCTTCCTGAAGTGGGAAATTCTGATTAGCCAACAGATTTGGAGTGATGCTTTTCACAACTAAAACTGGAAATAAAACATTTAATTTATGGGAAAGAATATCAGGAATGAGGGAAAAGATAGAAATCAGTCTGGATTTGTAAAAACCCTGTGAAAACATGCTAGTTATGCCATTTTCTTTTGCCTTTTCTACTATGACTTTTCTTCTTGTTTTTTGATTAACAATACTTTTCTGTAAGGCAGATCGAATGAGACCTTCTTTCAATGTTCTATTTTTTCCTAAAACCCAAAAAAGGGAAACACGTGCAAATCCAATTATATTCAATTACAGTGCAATTCAGACTCCCATGTTTTACATAATCCCCTTTGTAACTTTTAGTCATAGCCACAGTTGCTTAAGAAAGATGTAACATATCTAGCAATAGCTGTCTACTCAGCTTGATTAAAATCCCTAGTTTCCCTTCAGTGGTTTTCAGTCTCAGCGGTAATCTATTCCAGGCATATTCCAAAGCCTCAGTGAATACAGTGCTTTGGTGCTGTAATAAACTAGAGATGTGTATATTTTTTACCTTCCTCCTGTCATTTGGATGACGCTATAAGGCTCCTCTTTAGCCTCAAGTGATAACAGATGGAGGTGTAACTAGTAAGAATAACTGAGCAGTTGCAATTTCATAAAACAATGAGTTATGACAGAGGGGAATAAAAAAAAAAAAAAAAAGAAAGAAATGAGTCCATGGCAAAGGTTGTAACTTGAGTTCATGCCAGTGGTTTGACAGAGGGAGAACTCCAGCCAAGGTAGTGGTTACTTTACATTACTGTGGATGTATGAGGTTGTGTAGGGTTCCCTGGAGATAAATGTTACCCATTCACTGCACGAGAATTAAAAGTGTCTGGAGCAAGAAGCCGAAAATTGGATTTCCACCCCCCCCCCCATCTTTATTAGCTACAGCATTTCATACTAGAAATCAAAAGGCAGAGTGAAATTAGGGCCTCACCTATCCCCAGGCAAACCTAGTACAGCCACTCAGCAAAAGCAGGAGAATCGTTTTCTGTAAGCTCCCTGGCCTGTCTGACATGAATGGTGATCAAACTTTTTCAGCTGAAGGAAAAGTCAATATTTAAAAACTACGCAACTGGTGGTAAAGTATGCAATTCTGGCTGCTTGAGTGATTTGTCTGAAGCTGTTGCCACCTGTCTGCTGAACTGCAGCCTAGGTGTACCCTTCGCTTACTCCTATCGGAAAAGAAAATTTCTTAGTGGGTACAGAGTTTGAAGGACAACCTTCACGGAAAGAGGACAGACCCTTCCAGAAGTGTGCCGGGCTCTGCAGAAATTAACCAAAGGCAGTTAACTCTCCACAGACGATGCTGGTTTTAACAACTGGGCATTTAGGGGGTAAAACAGATTTTGATGAGAAAATCTGGACCAGCTGTTCATCCTGTACATTGGCAAGAATAAGTTGTCCTGATTCAAAGCTAATTGAAATCAAAACCATCAGTGTGTTCAATATGTTACTGAGGGGAAGAGACATTAATAGAAGTGTTGAACTCTTAAAAGAAGAATCATCCTAGGAGAGGTCAATCTCATCCCATCTGATCATCTAGATTCCCTCATAGATATGTCTGAAGTAGGTCAGGTAAATAAGTCTCTAGACTCTCTACTCTCGTCATTCATTGTGAAAAATCCTACTTAAACAGAATCTGACTTTTAACCAACCAGTGATAGCTACCTATCCCCTGTGTCCTTTCAGAAATCAGTTTGAAGGAAATGAATAAGGACGCTGCACTGAATCTTCCCGTAGCACAGACTTCTTCCCAAGCAACACCACCCCATCTCTATCAGCACTGCAGGGACTACCTTATACAAGCAGCATCCCTCTCCTCTTCCTACTCAGTTTCTTGGCTATAGATTGCAACCAGTAGCCCAACAGCTGAACTGGGTTTAAAGAAGAGCCTGGCTGGTTTAGGGATTGGTCTTAAAGGCAGCTGTGGTGAAGACCCCATGAAAGAGGCACCATGAAGCTTCCACGATCAAATCTAATGAGACTACAGTGTAATCATCAGTGTCCTCTTCTTTACACTAATGTTGGAGCTTCCTATTGACTATAACATTGTAGTGTTTGACCATCAAGCCTTGAAATTATATCCATGTAGATTGTGAGGTAATTGACCATGAGGTAAACAACCTGAAGGCTCTGTTGTCCATGAATTTCCCAATGAGAAAGACAAATATTTTTTTTTTCCTTTTTGCAAGGAATTTAAATTAAAAATGAACTCTACTATCATATGACCCATGCTTGCTGCCCTCTCACAGATGCTTAATACGTCACACTTGCTTCCTTCTGTATTGCATCCTGAGGCTCTCCTGAACAATAACAAAGCTTGAAGGAGAACCTTTGGTGAGGAAATGCCTTTCCACAAAGCCTGGACTTGAAAAGTCTATGCCTCTGTCTGCTGAATTTGAGCTGTTGTACAACTTTCGGACCAACTCTGAGCTTTTCCACTACAATCTATGAGCAATACACAGCACTCAGCAGGCTCTGGAAGGCTGCTGAAGCTTCATAGATTTCATCCTCTGTGAGTAGATAAAAAGTGTCTTCTCTTGAAAAATTATATGTATATACACACCATTCTTCTATAATTTCTGCTGAAAAAAAAAAAACTATCTTGCCTAGTGCAATTTAGTGCACAATGCAGATATACCCAGGATGGGTGTTCAGATTTTGGAAGTCTGAGTTGGGTATACAGAAAAGCAGATGCATAAGCAATGAACATTGCAGCCCTTAGGAAAGACAGCTTGAACGTATCTGTGAATATACAGAAGTCCTGGGGATGCAGCCCTCATCTGGTACCCAGCTTCTCTTCTGGCATAGGGATCAGGAATATCTGTTGCCACAAATAGAAACTATTCCAATCTTCAAGACTTTTTTTTTGTAACTTTGGGGATTTCTCTTTCTTTTTTAAACAGCAATATTTTCAGCACTTTTTCCTCCCTCCAGGTCTTATTTTGCAAAATTTTTGATGAAACTATGTAAAGACCCCACAATAGCCACTGGGCTGTGAGGATAATTTAACTCATTCATTGCTTTGAAGATGTACTGTGTGCTCTGGATTTCTGGCAGTTAATCCTTGTGGCTTTTCCTGCATAAGGAAAAATTGCTTCTGTATAGTTTCAGATAACAGTAAACATCATCCAGCAAAACAAAATGATATATACACCAGCACAGATTTGGTTGATTTTCTTGCACATTATTCAGTAAGTTCATTTGTCTCTACTAGCATATTGCATCCCTTTCTTGCTATATGACCAGACACAGCTTTATAAACCTAAAGTTATATTCAGTGTGATGAGACAGTATTTATATTTTCAAAACATATGTAACGTGTGATAGCAGTCATTGATTCTCTATGATTAGCAGTTCATTTCTGTGTTGTGCTACACAGCTTTATAATACTGTGACACTGATTGTTTTATCCATGTGTTTAAATGATGAATACTTGGTAAAACTAGTCTCACTTTCTGAAGAAAGAGCGAATATGAACTCTAAGGTAGCCTTAATTGATGGTGAAACTATGCCGTAGTTATATAAAGAAATGATTGCTGAATTTGCTAACTGCAGCAATAAAGTAGCATTTGCATTTATGACAGCTTTGTGAGTTTTAACAACTGAATATTATCACCATCTCCGCAAAAGGAGACAAATAAAGTAATGCAATGGAAATTACACAGTCACAAGAAGAGGAAAAACAAGTAATACAGAAGACTCAATCACCAGCCTGCTCCTTTTTATTCTTTTCACATTTTCCTTTTGGTCTATTTCCTTCTAGTCTCTACTGCAAAGGTGCAAATCTATCAGAGGCTGGAATTGATCTACAGACTTGGATGTTTAAGTAACATTCAAATGTGAGCAGCAGTGATGGTAAGTTTTTTTAAAAAAAGATGGGGGTAAATTATTCACCAACATAGCTATATTCATTTGAGAATGGTATTACAGCAAAGAAGGAGTTGGATCCACTGTTTTCAGAGGTTTGAAATACTTTTGCTTTTTTTGGGAGAAAGGAGGGGGGGAACAGATGGGGAAGAAAAAGTTGAAATCACTTAAAAGACACAGACAGACACAAACACACAAGAATGAGCTAAGGAAACAATGAGTACAGTTGGAGTAAGACTTACTCTTAGCCCCATCAGATAGTACAGCACACTTATTACCCCCATAGGCAGCACATAGAAGAGAAAGGAAGTAATTTGGACAATACAGTTGTAGATCCACATGGGCATGACTACAGTGCAGGTAGCGGAGCCAGGGACCAGGGTGCCATTGGGGAAATACTGCAGCATGATGCCGTGGGTGCCTGTGTTGGGGAGGGCGAAGAGGACAGAGAGGACCCAGAGCACCACGATGGTCCTCAGGGCACGCTTGCGAGTGCTCTCCAGCTTGGCACGGAAAGGATGGAGGATGGCAATGTATCTCTCCACGCTGACTGTGGTCACACTGAGGATGGAGGCAAAACACACGGTCTCAAAGAGTGCCGTCTTGAAATAGCAGCCAACAGGCCCAAACAAGAATGGGTAGTTGCTCCACATCTCGTAGACTTCCAGCGGCATCCCGAAAAGCAGCACGAGCAGGTCGGAGATGGCGAGGCTGAAGAGATAGTAATTGGTTGGGGTCTTCATGTTCCGGTGCTTGAGGATTACCAGGCAAACTAAGAAGTTACCTACCACCCCAACAACGAAGATTACGGTGTACACCAAAGCCATGGGCAAGAACAGATGGCTCCGTCTGGGCCCACATAGGAAGGTTAAATAATCCTCAGTGCTGTTTAAGTACCTCCTGAAACGTTCTTCATGTAAAGCAAAGTGATTAAACCAGGAGATATTGCTGATCCAGGCCATTACTGGATCTTCTGAAGTGTTTCACAACTGAGATCCGGTCTTCTTTAAGTTTCTCTGTGCTAGTTTGCTCACTTTTTGCAGAGAGAGGGGCGGGGGAGGAGTTGCCTTGCCAGACCTGGATGCACAAAGCCACCGAAAGATGTGAGTGAGCGTGTTTGCCTGGCTTCAGTTAAGGTTTTGCTGTTGTAACAGCTGTTCCCCTGCAAGGAGTCCCTCAGCCAGAAAGCCCCTCCTTTCACACATATTCATTGGCTCGCTAAGTGCATTAGATTATAGAGTAAGAAAAGAGGTTCCAGCTACTTGTATCAGCTCCCGTAGCAGATGCATTTACAAAATGAGAAATGTGGGATTTAGAGAGCTGGGAATCTGAAATATAGGATGTGAGACTAGCTGTAAAATGTTTGTATTTGTCAGAAGGTGGGAAACCAGACAAAAACCTCCCCAAACTCAGTCCAAAAAGCTTTTACAAAATTATATTGATGTTATCTCCAGTTAGGAGCCACAAGCAAAGAAAAAAAAAAATCTGGCATGATTTTATTTTTCAGATCTCTTCTATTTTTATTTCCTGTTGTCTATGGCAGCAATTACTTGGAAACAGAATTTGATCAGTAGAATCAAACTGGTTTTGTAGTCATTCATGTGGAATTAGGCTACTAAAATGTTTCAACGTTTTTAAATACTGTATTTTTTTTTCTCCTGAAATCCAACATAGGATTTTAATTGCTATTCTTATTGATATCAAATTATTTTCCCACATTCGTGGTATGCTAGAATGCGATCACGTATTCTTAGATAGCTTGGTTTTGGAAATCTTTCTGAGGACCATATTATTCCATAGACATATTTATTGCCTCCGGAACTAAATTCACATGATTTTTTTATAAACTCTTACTTCTTCCTGAATGATAACCATTCTGCAAACATACTTTCTGAGCCAAAAAAGCATATCCTGCAAGTATGATGGCTGTGTCAAAATAGATCATGTATCTACTTAAGAGTGCTTGATTCCTTACTGCATTTCTCTAAAACAAAAAAGCTTCAAATTGCCTGGATATCATCTTCTGAGATTTAGAAAAAATTTAGCTGTTTGGAATCAAAGATGTGCAAAAGCTCAAGGCAAGTTTAGGGAATTTTGTCTGCCCAGTACCTTTCACTAGCTCTCACTTTTGAGTACCTGACCAGTCTCTCCCTTGAAGTCATGTAAACTTCTTATATCCCCAACATCCTTTGGCAAGAAGCTCCTTGGGTCTATTATCTATGTGTGAAGAACCACCTTCTTTTCTGTGTTTGACCCTTTAGGTGAGTCTCGCTGGCTTCTCACCTAAGACTGCATATTTCTAACCTTCCAGAAGCAAAAGAATAGCCTTTTTGGCTGACATCTCCTCCAAAATCCTGACAAAAGCAAGTTTTCCAAGGAAGAAGCAAACTACTCCACTAAATGGATACACAGTGAACTGATCCTACACAAAATCTGTTTTCTGACTTTTAATAACTGAGGCTGTCTTAGATCCTGTCTTCTTTATTCCTTCCCTCTTAACTTCTGGTTTAGTACTGGTCCAATAACCTTGCAAGAAAAAAATGTTGTAATACGCACAGGCTGCCTCCAAAAATAGCAGCAGGAGGCAAAGAGCCGAGATTTGGTCCCACAGAGGCATATTCAATGTGTGGAGCCTGAGGATTACTGTGCATTCATTTGAAATGTTAGAGGCATGGAAGGTACCACAAAAACTATACTGAAAGACGGAAGCATATCTCCTGTGAGTGCTTTCAGATGTGCTGAAATTATCTCGCACATGAAATCTCCCTGTCAAAAAGACCCTACTCATTTATTTTACCATTGCAGAGAGGTATTTCGCTCAGCAGGTTGAAAGGTTTTATTGGATTGGTGAGCAAGAAGCATGCTCTTTTGACCTATTTTTCCCTTCATTAAGGATTCATCTTAAAGAGATTGCTTGCATTTTAACAATGTTGAAAGAATGTGAATTTGATTTTGAACTGCTGTTGGTGAAAGAGGTAGGAACAGAGGAATCATTTGTAGGGTGCCTGGTCGAGACCAGGATTGACTGTTTCAGAGCACACAACGAAACAAGTATTTAAGAATTTACAGAACACTTTCTGTACCTCTCCTTAACTTTCAGGGTTTTTTCTGTTCCCCTTAATCTCTCAACAATATTTCATTTCTTTCCATTTCTTCTTCCCTCCCCAGTAAGTCCCACCACTCTCTACACCGCATCATAACTGAGGTGAGTAAATACTTCTAAAGTAGCTACCAAACTGGTCTTCATTTTTCTTCTTACACCTTAACCTCCATAAAGAATCTGAAAAGGAAACTTGAGGTCCATTCAGCTTGAAATCTATCTTACAGAAAAGGAAACCAAAATGAATTGGGTTATTTACTAAAGAAACAACAGGGCAGCCATACCCGTCATGGTCTCTGAGAGATGAACGCAATGGGCTGTAGAAACACATCAGGTCCCTTGAAAGTGTGGATGTGCCAGGACTACCCGTGTCTACTTCCACTTGTTCTCCCTCCTCCATCCTTTCTGATTCTGCTGGGCTTGGGTGCTGGCAAGCTGTCAGAATAAAAGCACAGAAGGAAATCAGGTCTATTTATCTAGCAGGTCACCCCTGGAACCATGTCACTATGACCATGATTAAGTGGCAGATGGAGAGCACAAGGAGAATGGAAAATATATTTCAGCTCATTTGTTGAAGCTTTATTCACTGTTCTTTATCATATCTGTCTCAATAAGGATAGGAGAGTGTATCTAACCAAAGACAAGCTCTGGCTCCGTATGACTGGAAATCTTTTATTTTTACAACTGAGACAGAAAATAAAAACAGATTTTCCTGTAGAAAGTAATATTAAAGCATTTGGTATTTTTCATTATAAAGCACATTTCATTGGTGCTTGCTGTAATACACTCAAAGGAAGATGGTGTGCTGCATGCTGGCCTGAGAATTGTGCAGTTTTATGTAATAATAATTAACATAATGTTTACATTAATGTAATGTATGCTATGTAATGCATATTAATGTAGTGTAATATCTGGCAACTTTAACCCAGACAAGGGTTCTTGGCACAGTAAGTGTCACTACCAGTCAGAGTGTGGCATTATCTCCGTAGGCACCGACTATGCCTTCATACTGGTCGTATCTCTTGTACCACATTTACATTGTGGGACCTTTCCCTCAGCCAATGTAATGTACTACAGCATGTTCCTGCGTTTCACTGAGAGCAGCAAAGTGCACGTTTAAGAGGTAAATTCAAGTGCCTTCATGTTTCCCAAAGCCCTTGTAAGGGCACCCATTTGCTATATATTAGGTCAGTAAATGGTGAATAATTTTATATTTTAGGGCAAACTGGACACATTCATCACGAGAGACAGTGGTGGAGGTAATCCAGAGTATAACAAATGGATAAATCCTCCACTGGTCATGCTAACAGAGGCACGAATTTTCAAGAACTATGGGCCATTTTGATGGTCTGCTTTGCATACTTGCTCATCTCAGAGTGTAGATTTTTGTTCATGCAAAACAAGCTTTTTTGATATTTATGTCTGTGTGTTGAGACAAGGGGGTTTCTTATCCAGCTTCGTATGCTCTGGTGGTGGAACTGCAAGTAATATAGCTGTACTAATGCCATGGTGTGCCACATTAATTAATTCTGTTGAATAGCTGAGAAACAATACTGTCCTGACATGTCCACTTGGCATCCAGGACTTGAGCTGACATCTCTGAGCAGCCCTGCATGGGATGTTGCTCAGGGTTTGAAAGAAAGTGCTGCAATACTTGGTGTACACTCAACTTCAGAAAAACATCCTACTTCATCGGAAGGGCTGGAAGAGGTATTGGGTTTGCCATAATTTCTAGCAAGCAGGCACACTAAATTTTAACTTCAGTGATTACAACCTGGCCTTCCATTTCTAATTTCTAAATTCCATTTGCAGCCTCCAGATTCTATTGTTTCAGCAGTTTCACCCTTTCTCCAATTTGTAGATACTGAAGGTAGGCACAAAATCCTTTAGAAATTCCATGTGAGGGGGACCGCTATCCAGCCTGTCTGAGCTTGCCTTCCCTTCTCCTTTCACGGAGCCTTTTAGAGCTGCCCATGGAGCCACTCTGTTTTCTGAATTGCAGGTTCAAACTCACTGTTTTAATCCTTTGAGAACTCAACAGTATCAAGTCTCTCTGTCCCATAGGGATGCGAAGAAGAGGATGGAAATAAGAGGGCACAGAGCTGACAAGCAGAAATGTTAAGTCGTACTACGCTGAATATATTAACACAATTGCTAGAAAAATATAGCCCCATTACCCTCATAAATTACTGAGCTGTAATTATAGATCATGGATTAAACTTTTTTTTTTTTCTCCTTTGAAAGGCTTATTTGATTCACTACAGTAGCTGGAATGTGAGTCCTTGTTTTCCTAAGTATATTCAGTATAACATTCAACATGCCATCAAATGCATAGATGGGTTTTGTATATTTTCTCTCCCTCCAGGCTGGAGGAGTGAGCTGCACTATAATAATAGCTAGATCTGCAGTAGCCTTTCCATGCCTTATTGTAAGTAATTTTGCAATTATCTAGGCTCTTCGCAGACAGCTTTTCCATGGCTGTGCATGATATCTGAAGTCCCCAGGATATCAATCAACACACATAAGAAGTGGATTTCATGACTACAGTACAAAATACCAAGGAGGCCACCTCTCCGCCTGGAGCAGCTGGTAATCTACACAGGCAGCACAGACACAGGCCACTTCAAGAGTCGAACCCATTTTGCCTAACTTTAGTCATTAAAACCAGCAAATGAGTCTACGCAGATTTTTCAGGCTCCTACTTTAGTCAATAATGGAAAGAGGAACCTCCAGAAAGGGATTTGTCCTAAACCATAGCCCAAGGTAAGAGCTATGAAATGGAGGAGCTTATTGTTCCCTATTGTCTGCAGAGGGAAAGCGAGTAATAAAGTTTAACAGCAAGCTTGTTAAACAGCTGAGATGACTTTAGATCCCAATTTTGTGCAGTCTTACCTACTCTCCCATCAGGACCAGTCTGTAGAAGGAGCCATGTCCAGGCTTCGTCTTTGAGAAGCTGTTGGGACAGCTGAAAACAGGGCCAGAGAGCCAGCCAGCAGGTGAAGAGCGAAGACAGTCCAGTGCTAAAAATCACTCCCTAGGTCTCTTTTATCTAGCAGGGTGGATGTACCTACTGACATGGCTTTCAGCGATGGATTGCTTTGTTAGTGTCGATTCTGGACATTAGTAGGAATGATGTCCTTCCTTTTTAACAAGTGTTTTTTGTGTTGTTCGTGTGTGTGTGCTCATGCTTTGAAGAGGGAGTGGGTGGCAGGTAGGGATGTGGTTCTGGCTTGACATGCAGGGGAACAGCGAAAAGAGCTGAAAAAGAACTCTGATGCAGGAAATCTTGTCATACTGAATGTGTCCATCGCGACAAAGTGACTCAGATTTACATGGGAGAAGGATTGTCATGGCAGAAAATATATTGAAGTGACAAGCACGGTACAGAATGAGTCAGATTGCCTGAGTCAGGAGGGATCTGGTACTACAGGACTCAAATTTACACAGGAAGAATCAGATTATTCAGCACCTCTCTATGGTTCTCTGCATTTTATTATGGTATTGATACTCCACTCCTGTTTCTTCCTCTCCTTGTGGTGTATGTGTTGCTCAGGAGCGCTCGACTCACTTGATTGTCTGACCCAAAAGAGATTTAACTACTTTCCCTGATGTGACTCATTGGTGTTATTTTTCAACTTGCATCCATTTGGCTTCTGTCCCACACCTTGGGATTTGAGCAAGGATTTTTCTCCACATGAAAAAAACCCATCCATATAATAGAGCGTGTACAGTGCCTGGGTATGTATTAGACATATTCACTGATGAGACAGGAAGTATCACCGTGACAAGTCTTAACATATTCAAAGAAAGGCAGTGATGCATTGTATTATGGGAGGTGTTAGAAAGGTAGCAATTTGTTACAGGAGAACTGAATCTGTCAGGGAAAATGATAAATGGGACACATGGAATTTATATAGCAATTATCATATACAAAGTTAACAGTAAGAGAAGTGTTAAGAGAATCCCTTTTCTGAACATTTCTTTCTTTGAGCATTGGTGTGGAGGCAACCTTTCTGTAAGAATAACAAAGTTTATTTGAATAGTTTTGCTTCTATAGGAAGCAATTATTTCTCCCAGAAATGCAGTGATGTGCTAGTTTATACTCTATAGGCAAGTTTGTTCAGTTGCTTACATATGCGATTTAAGAAACTGGAAATCAGACAGCATTTTTTTCGTTTCTTCTAATTTCAGAACAGGTTTGGTTAAATTATGCAGGTTTAAATTTTCTTGGCTCCAGTAAAAATATTATTCTACTGCTCATAAGGATGACTGTTTGGCAAAAACACTTGTCCAGAGTTTCCATTCCCTCCTGTCTTAGCTGCTGTACTTTGGATTACAGCAATCACCTGTCTTTGTGTCACATTGAGAATCAATACTATTGGACTTGGAATTAATGAAACCATCTTTACGAAGAAGGATGTGCATAATTTGGAACATTAATATGCTGGCAGATGATGTTCCCTTCCTGCTCTTTTCCCCATTAGACTATCCCCAGGAGTCATATCTTGGTTTAGTTAAATGCAGCGAGGGATGGTACTGATCTTTTGAATATCTCCTGCCACAAGGTTAGTGAGAGAAAGAAAACTCTAGACAAAACAGTGATGAAAAAGATACTTGCCAGAGGGCTAATTTACCATTGTTTTCAAGTAAGCTAACAGGCCTTAGGCATGCAAAGCAAACTGTATCAACTTAATAAGAAGCTTGTTTCTAATTGTGATGTACTCCTCAAAAGCATTTTAGTGCTTTGCAGCCCACTCAGTAGTGAGATAATCCCAGGCAGAACTGCAAAATAAGATAAAATAACCCATCCACGTCCTCTAGAGCGGAGGAGCAGAACAAGGAAGAGTCCCCCAGCAATGAGAACAGCTCTCCCACGCAGGGCTGGGGGGTGGGGTTAGGTGGTGGCCTGAGCACCCCTGTGACCTGGTAATTTTCGATTCAGTGGCTTTGCTGGCTCAGTTCTTCTCCAACAGGATTTAGATCAGCATGCCAGTTTGGGAGCCTTATTCCCCTCGCTGAAACTGAAGATGAATATGAGGCTCAGGAGCCTCTCACACAGACCCCTGCAAACAGACGAGGGAATGAAAGCTGTGCCCTCTTCATCATTTCAGATCCACAAAAATGCTGCTTGGACATTTCCTTATACCACAGGCACTGAGGCCACAGCTGCTGCAGTGCATCTCTCTTTGTTCTTCCCCAATGCTAACTGCACAGTGGCTATACGAGCTTGGCTTAGTCCACCTCTCTTCACTGGGAGACCAGTTTAGCATCCAGACTGATAGATATTTTGCCTAGCGAAGACACCTTCATTATCTGCTCATTTGCAAACTCCAATCCACAATTAGACCTGAGCTGACCCAGAACTCTATTGATTTGCTCTGATTGCAAACTAAATGCTAAACATATCTTATTGACGAACAGCTCAACGTATTCTACAATACCTTTAATAGAACAAATTTCTGCATCAGAGAGAAATGACTCAAATCTGAGTCAAGTTGTTGTTCTCTCAATACAGCAAGCTGTATTTAAATGGATAGTAATACTAACTCTGAAATGACATAAGAAGTAGATTAGGTAAGGAAAACAGAACTAGACAGCCTGATGTTTTGTTTCCCAATTTATTTAAAGATCAATGGCTAAAGATTAATGTTGCTTGAAACAAGAAAAGCTTGATGTTGTCTGGTAGGACAGAGGAGGGAAATAAAATGGAGGAGGAGACCTAACAACCTTGAAACAACAACCTGTTAGGAAGACAAAGAACGAACGACTGGGGCTAGGAAGTGAAAAAGGACTAAATGAACTTTAGATGGGGAAAAGAACTGAATACACCAGATGAAAAATATAATAATAATAATAAAGACAGAGGTGAGAAAGAAGGAAGACAGAAAGGAAGCAACAAGTAACTTGTAAAGAAATAGGATCATAAGATCACAAGCCAATGCAGCCTGGAAAGGACCTCTGGAGGTCTTTACTCCAACCTGCTGCTTAGAGCAGGGCCTGCTATAGCGTCAGATCACAGAGTGGACCATGGTGTGACTTCCTCCTATGTGCTGTGGAGGTTGCTATGAGGTCCCCTTAAGTCTGCTCTTCCCCAGGTGAAACCAGACCAATTCTCTCAGGATCATCAGTATTCTAGATATGGGCTAATGAGTGCTGATCTCAGGGGGATAAACACCTCCCTCAGTGTCCTGGCTATGCCCTTACTGATGCAGCCTAGGGTGCTGCTGCCAGGCACACAGCTGACTGGTGTTCACATTGCTATGTACTAATGCCCCCAGTCCTTTTCAATAATGCTGCTCCACATCCAGCTTTACTTTAGTATGCAGTTGTCTGCCTTTCCAGCATTCCTCTGTGTGGAAGCTGTTACCACTAAAATTTGAGGAATGGCTCTTTAGCATTGGTATTTCCAAGATAACACTGTGTATAAACCCAATTAGTCCCACATTGTTATTCATTATTCTCTTTTCTGCTGTTTGAAATTATTCAGTCATCCCAGAAGAGAAAGGAAACCGTATCCCTGGTCCAGATTTATGAGGTGTCTGGGAGCCTAAATCTCTCTGTTACTCATGAGACTTCAAATCTTAAAGGCTGTTCAGAGCTTTGGTTCCCAGCCTTCTATTACCAGTAACAGAAGAGAAAGACTATAACACTATTTTTCCCAGCACCGAGATTGTCTTACTTAAATATCTACCTTGCCATTTCCCTGGAGGATGCAATACATGATGAGTTGGTACTGGATGGTCTACTCGCACTAATAAATAGCCTATAGAAAACATTCTGGACTTTTTCTCAAGGAATAAAAGAGTTCCAGGGTTAGAACTGAAGGTTTCCAGGCTCCTCACTCCAAGCCTTGTTGAGTGCACTTGCGCTGCCACAGTGCTGGTCAGGAAGTGTCCTAAAACTTTGGGGTATCCTACAGCTGCCAGACCCTCCAACCCCTTCATTTCATGGGAAGATGCTGTGCTTGCTTTCTTTTGGTTGACAACTGCCAGCTTTTGAAATGCACGGTCTTACACAACCATTTGAACTGAAGTCTCAGAGCTGACATGCAAGTGATTTAACACAAAACAGTAGTGAAAGGGAAGACACACAGGCAATCCATTGTGCGTCTCATATTTGCTAATAGTTTTATTGTGTCCCTAGAACAGTGAAGATGATCAGTCAGGCTGACAGCACTGTATGCGCCCCCAAGCTAATGGAAAACTAGAGAATTTGCTCATATTTGTGAAGGTACGAGGTTTAAATGATACGTAATAGTCAGATAGAAAAGAAGCAAAAGATCCACTCTTTACTTGCTAGCTGGAAAACGGTTCAAACCAGAACACAGGGAGGCAATCTGCGCATCTCCAGTCCCTTTTGAGAAACATTCATTCACAGACCTAAAGGAGACTTCCTACCGTGAGTGAGCGGCTCACGTTCTGGCTCTGTGCTAAATAGGTACTTTTCAGATGAAGTGTACAGGCCATGATTTTGTCTTCAAGATGTGAGAATCAAGGCCTATGCATTTTGCCAGCCATTTTTTTCAAAAGCATTCTACAATGCAATGTAGATGGCGCTTTGCAGTGTGAAAAGGACAGTGCTCAGTGGGGAAAAAGCTCATTTTCATGAGCACATCTACCCTTGCATTGCTATAAATTTCCCATGAGATTTTCAAGTGCTTTACGGATATGAATAGCCCAGCCCTTCAAAGCAAGATTGTCCCTCTCTCCCAGAGAGATACAGAGGAAGTATAAAGTCCTACAAAAATGGTAGTGATTTAAAATTTTTGGCATTTGGCCCTATTCTGTACCAGCAACCCATTGGAGGAAGATCATGAGGCATTTTTGTCTCTTTCCAGAAGAAAGGTTGTTTTCCCTTCCACCCTTTTGGGAACATTATGTAGATTCTGCTTTGAAACACGTCATGTTTTTCTCTGGCAACAATTGCAATAATGTCAAGAGCCCTGGAGTACTTTAAAGCCCATTTGAGTCTGCTGTATGATATTTTGAAAATGTTTAGATTGCTACCAGATTTCGTACACATTAACCTGAATGCTTTTTCTTCAGACTTTATACATATTTATACTGAAGCAGGTGATTTTTCTAACTGCTCTTGGTATTCTTAAATCCAGATCTTTGAAGGTGTCCTCTTACCGTATTGTCACATTAAAGAAAAGAATGAAAATAAGAAGATATGTAGTTTCCATGTTGTAGAAAAGAAGCTGATGTATTGTTCCTGCAGCTAGACTTCTGAGATCTGAAGTCAGCTGTATGATGAAAAGTGGACTCAAAAGACCAGGCTGAGAATTAAACATGCTCTTTAATCAAAAAACCTCATTTGAATAGCACTACGTTTCACAGCAAAGAGGTATTACCTTGAGCATGTTAAAGTACATGTACCACATCATTCAAACAGAAAGTGCCTCAATTTGAAGCACAAAAAGCTAAATATCATGGAGGAATGTGACAACACCTCCTGAAGAGCAGAATGAAAAAAACCCCACACCCAAATCCAAAGAACTGAACAGCTGAATGACCTTTAGAAACCACATTTCTATTTTCTGACAGTACATATATTAGTTCTAGTGATTAGCTGTTTACCCAGTTAGCTGGACAAAAAAATTGTTTCTATTTTTCCACTTTAATTTCAAAGATTTACTAGTGAGTTCAGAAGTACTTTATGCGGGAACACTCAAGATTTAGATTTAGATCCAGATTTAGGGCATACGCTGCAGATTTATATTTCCAGCTTTAGCAGAACGAAAATGATAGTCGACTGGACACTGCCCCTTTTTGGTGGATAATGCCAATCCCAGTAAATACAAGTCTGAATTGGTGGTGAACATGTTGCCATAGGTTGCTGCATGTCTGTGCAAGTCCTGGGCAGAATGAGATCAAGCATTGCAAATATTTCATCCTTTTTCAATTTGATAAAGACATTGGCTTCCACCTGCTTTGTATTCCTCTGCATTTCTCTTGCCAAACCCTCCTGGCAGTCTGGAAACTGACTGCTCCTGATCCTCTACTAGGTCAAGTCGTGTTGAAATAGTTGGTCCTGCCCCTTGTGGCTCCATCATAAGCTCACAAATGGATGTACAGAAGTTAAAATAATGAAATTCTTGGTAGGAATGAACTCTAGTTATAAGCATGTGATTATAATAGCTTTCTTTTGGGAAATAATCTTTTGATGAAAACCACGGGGTTTTGTTCCTGATTTTGATGAAATTACTCCCCTCCAGAAAACTTCTGAAAGTAAAATTTGATCTGCTTTGGAAATGTCAAAACAAAGGTTTTAATATCAAAATATTGTTATGTCTTTTAATTTATATTAGTTTATGTATTTCTATATTATTTTGAGGTCTGTCAAATATTACTTGATAGGCTTTGTTAAGAACGTGCCAAATTACAGTGTGAAATACAGCCAGCCATAACATGACATTTATATGTTTTCTAAACTTTAAAATAGGTTTTAAGTACAGTTACTACTGAGTAGAGATTGAACTGGAAGAGTAACACTAAGTCTTTCAGAGTGTTTCTCATTTAATCAAAAAGACAAGAACAGCACTGAACGTATTACCCAGGGAAGAGCTGTTTTTAGTAACCCACCATTAATTTAGAATAATTCTTCTAATATATAAAAAATTATATTCTTTTATACAAACTATTGGAATTTTAGACATTTTTCACCCAGTAAAAGATTTTAGGATTCCTCTTAATTCAGAAAGAAAACAATTCTTCCGGCATTAGTGTTTCCAATGAACTTTAAATTCTGACAAACTCTAATAACTATCACTTTTCTTTTTCTCAGCTGAGTTACGTGCGCATCTGAGTCTGAGAAGTTTCACAGTCACCTTTGCAAATAGGAACCGGAGATTTTATGTAGCTAGATCATATTTACATATAGAGCAGACAAGCTTTTAAGGGGCACATCATCAGACACTTCTTTTTCATGCAAAACAGACAAGCTGTAAGGCAAGGCCTCAATTATGCACAGAAGAGAGGGCAGGAGATTCAGAGATAACCGGTTAAACTGTTAACAAGATAAATTAAGGACATTCTGGACTTTCATATATGTGCACTTACATGTGTATATATTGTCTCTATGTAAAGGGTAGCTATGAAACCATATATATAGAGAGTTTTTCCTTTCATGTGGTTTACCCTAGTTTTAACCAAAATAAGTCTTTAAATAAATGAAAAAAAGTATATAGATAGCTTGACCATTACCGCAAGTAATATTAGTTTAAAATTAGAAAGACAAAAATATAACTCATGATTCTGACACTTTTTTTAAAAGCTTTTGCATTACTCTAAAAAGGTCAAAGTATTGTTGGTGTTTGAAAGCAAATCAATGCCTCTTATTTACTGTCCATTTCCATTATATTTTGATGTGTGTGAAAAGACATGTGAAGTTTTCTGGGGATTTATCTGCCCAGCTTTCGTTGAATACAACTAATCAGTTCTAAGGATTTTGGGAATAGCATTTTAAGCACAGTCTTTGCAGAGCTCACGATATCGACTGCGGTCTTAAACCTATTCAGTGCAGTAAAAAAAGGCAATACTCCCTTATGCTGAGTGAAGGCAGGTAAACACAAGTACTTTCCCTCTTAATGGAATTTTCCAGCTCACTGGGATCCTGGCTGAAGATTTTTGAATAATTTTGTAGTTTTGTGTACATAATAACTGGAGACAGTATATCACAGTACCCCAAAGGAGTGAGGGGAAGGAAAGGGATGCAGAAGGCATCAGACTTATCTACCTAATTTATTCAACTGGTAATTTTTTTTAACGGAAAGGGAACTGTTATCAGAAAATGTCAAGTTGTTGAACTCAGAACCTTTCCTGTGAATACACTCTTTTTTAACACTTATTAGGTAAAGATTTCTCTGTTTCAGGGGGTGTTTCTAGGAAGCACACCGAAGGACTTCATTCCTTTCCAAGAAAAGTCAATAGCCCAGTGCCCTAGGTATTACCCCATCAGGTTCAACTCCCTGGAAAAATGTGCTGGAAGCACGTTTTTGAAGTTCATTCTAAAGTAATCTGAAGTCTGGCACTTAAACTGTGGTGACCAGACTCAAACATCTGATCTGGAGCTGTCAGAGCAGAAATTTGAGCCTGACCAGGCTGAGTGAGCCTCTGCCCGTAGGTTAGTACTCACCTGTGCTCTGGGTTTTCCCAAGGTAACATTCATATAGTCTTTGTTTTAATTCAAATCTGGCCATGAAGTATTCATGTGGTAGAGGAGGCATTTCTTTTCAAGATCTGAACTTTATTTCAGAAGTTAGCTAAGATTCAGTGAAATTCTGGTGAGGAGACGTACCCACCAGGCGTGAGCAAATACAGAAAACAGATAGCGCTGAAATTTTTCCAAAGAACAAGTAAAAATATTGTTTCCTCCTTTCTTCTCCCTTATATGACAAGCAAAGGCCATTAATAATGACAAATGAAATGTAAAAACTTCTGTGACTTGCCTAGAGCTGGAAAGCAGGTCAGTAATTCAACTTCTATAAGAATGCAATGTTTATGGTTCCCAGCTGCCTCTTTGCCTCCCTAGATTGTGTTATTTGTTTCCCTTGTGCACTGAAAATGCCCTCAAGTATAAAGAGGAACTTTTAAGAACCACATGTGATTACATAATGACAAAAATGGGATTGTTTGGAATAATTTTGAAATGACTAACTGAGCTACAGATAAAAATTATCTCCTAATTTTGTTGATAGAGTGTGAAAGTTCAGAAATACACCTTCAGCAATGAAACCTCAGCAGCTTGAAAAGGGAAAATGTAAACATTTTTGCCAAGCTAAAGTTAGGCAGTTTAAAGCAAATACAAAAGCAATGGCATCTAATTTACATCTGATTTACACACTAACCAACCCAAATGTTACATGCATTAATTATTTTTTTCATATTCAGAAATACATTCTAGTAATTTTACTTGGAAATATTGTACCTGGTATCTGTGTACCTTTCAGCACAGCTGCTCCCATTTTGAAAAACAATAACCATCACAGCTTGAATACAACAAGAAAATAAAAGCCCAATTCATGAAAATATACTTGTATATGCTTCAAGATTCTTACATCGAAGTCATGCTCATATTTAAGACCTTTTTTTGAAGCAGATCTTTACTATGTGTAGTTCAAGATGCAGATTTCTAGAAGGAGCGAGAGAAGCGCAGCAAGAGGAGCCCAGCAAAATAAAAGTGGTAAAACCCCAAACTTCTGCAGACCTGACTCTGACTTGTTTTTGCCTCTAACTATATTCTTAAGCTTATTACTCCTGCTTTTCCTCTGAACTGAGTGACAAATACCTTGGTTTAATGAACCTATTTACCTCCTCATTATAGCAAAAATGACAAAAACAAACAAAAAAATTGAACAGGACCACATTTATGAAAAATCACAAATTACTTAGCTGTGTTCTTGAAATGTTAGCCCCAGGACTACCCATACAAAAGACAGAGGAAGAGTCACCAGGTTGAAGGATGCCGCAAAAAATATTAGCAAATATCCTATTACAGAGATGCACTTAGGACCAACGAACATGTAAGAATGGGAAAATGAATGGTGGAAGAAGACAACAGAGACAATAATTTGAAAGAGAATTCTCGTTAAACTACTGTGGCAGTTTGGCTTCTGCCAGCGACAAAGACCCAGGCAGCTGCTCACTCAGGCCCTACAGCAGTGAGCGAGAATCGGAAGGAAAAGGCAAAACTCGTGGGTTGAGATAAAAACAGCTTAACAGGGCAGCAAAGGGAATAGGTAAACAATACACCAGCAGAGGGATGTATGAACAGCGTTACCTTCCCACCACCCACCGGTCCCGGGATGTCACAGCCCGCTCCCACGTTCCCGGACTTCCAAACCCTTCCCCTGGCCAGCTCCCACCTAAATACTGGGCATGGCGTCACGTGGTTGGGAATACCTTTGTGCGGGATAGGAATTAACCCTATCCCCGCCGGAACCAGGACAACTACTTCAACTAAAGCGTCAGAAGTCAGAAACTTCTGGTAGAAGAGGAGGAGGCAATCAATCAGGAGCAAAGACTAAATTCTCAGTTTTACAGTATTTGAAGCAAGCAATATTAATCTGCTGTGAAAGCTGGTTGTGATAAGGAGGTTAAGGCAACAAGCACTCCAGCTTCTGAGTGTGCATGTGTTGAAGAGGATGGTAATTGGGTTTTTCACTAGGTGCAGTTAATCAGAAATATTACAGGAAACAGCCCTTCTAGTGGAGTCATAGATCTCCAAAAAGAATGTCATTACATCTTCCTTCCACCCTTCCGTGCATTTGCTGTGCTCCTCTAGCATCATTTGGCTCCCTAAGTGAACCTACTGACTCTCTTTTCCACCTTCAGATCTTGATTTCCCTTTGCTGTTATTCTTTCATTCTCTGGACCAAAAGAGAAATCTTACTAATATCCTGCCAACATAGCAGGTGTCCGTACTTCCATGTCTCAGTGTGGGATATCCAGCATCATGGCAGGAGAAGGAAGGAAACGTATGGAAAGCTCTCCCTGCCCTGCAGGGCCAGGAGGATGGCTGGGTTCTGCCCGTACTGCTGTACCGCTGCAGTCCCTTGCCAGCCTTCCAGTTACTGAAAGCAGCAGCAGCGAAGTGTCTTGCTGCTCTGAAGTTATCCATTCCTACGTAACTTTTTTTTGAATGTTTGCTTGGCATTTGTACAGTGTCTTTGTCTCAGGTGTTGCTAGGAATCAAATAACACCTGCCATACAAAGTGTATTAAGTCCATTTGCTACCCTAACATTAATATCCATCTCCCATTAGCCTTGCCTGACATATGTGTGTGTGTGTGTGTGTGTGTGTGTGTGTGAACATGCTACAAACCCAAGGGAATTGGAACTAACAATTTATGTATTATGATACATTATGACACCAAGAAAGTGGAGCTTAAGGACTAAAGATGCTGATCCATCATTGCTAAAAAACAATATCCCAATCCTTCACTCCAAGCTGACCTTCTCCTCACCTTCTGAGCACTTATCTCTCACTTGCTTATTTTTGTGCAGATTTCTTCCATGATTTAATATCTTTGACAGAAGAATACATGTAGCATTTATTATTGATGTGTCTTGGAAATGCAGATCAGCATGCCCAGAACAGAAGTAGTTTGTTTACTACTTAATGGCAAAGTGGTTGAATTCTAAAAAGGGCACTGATGTTATTATTTAAAGACAAGCAGAAAGCAGGCACTGAAGAGAAACAACCTATTAGAAATTCAGCGCTATCTACAAGATAGTAATAACCTTCTGCCATGGTAGAGAAATAGATGTAATTAATGCCTTTAAACTCCATTTAGAAACAGCATCCATTTCTTTGCATTTCTGCCACTATTTAATACCACAAGGCAATATCCGAGCAGGGAGAATGGCAAGCCCTGGGACAGTTTCCCAGGAAAGGTGGTGGAATTGCCATGATGGAGTTTTGAAGAGGCAAAGCAAATGCTGGTAAATGTTAGCAAAATGCCAAGCCATCCTGAGTCCACATTGGCTAATTTAGTAGCTTCTCGGCCTTCTGTAAAGAAAGGATCTCCAGACTTTATTGGGGAAAAAAGAAAAAAATAGTTAATTGTGCAGCACATAAAGAGATGAGGAAATGTAAGAGCTTTTTGGAAATTAAATCTTTGCACTTTGCCTCCAAGATCTATTAGGTTCTTATTGCAGAAAATACTCTTAGGAACAGTGCCTCAATCTCATATAATCCTATAAATAAGGACCATTACTGTTCAGTGAATTTCTCCCTCTGGTGGAGACAATGTGATAAACAAAAGATAATATTTCTATCATAAGATAATCTTTCTATAGCCATAAAAATAAGACCTGGAAAATCCCATTGCTCAGATGTGAGTTTCTCTGAAGGAGCTGCCCAGTGTGTGGCTTTACGCTTTGCAACTTGGGGACAGAGAGCTCTACAGCCTCTGTGCGAGCAAACATTGCAAATATTTGCTTTCCTAATGATCTCCAAGAGAACGCAGCTCTCACTTTCCCACACCAATTGATGACAAAAAAGAGAATGTCTTTCTTCTCAAGGAAAAAAAGAAAAAAAAAAAGGAACAATGCCACAGTTTCTCTTTCTTCAAATTGTCTGAACAAGTGATATTTTACTTAGGTTTTGGGACACAACTTCAATTCTACCACCTTGTCACCATTCAAAATGCAAGAAGGAGCAATGCATGGACTGATGATATTCTAAAGAGGGTAACACAAAGACAACCAAGCCTAGGAGTCCAGTCAGTACTAGGAACCACCCGCTTCTCCAGGACCATGTTCTTTTACACGGAGCAAGGGTGCCTGCTCTGCCACCACTCCTGGGATATGTTTCAAAGTTGTCAACTGCTTGGCAGGATACATAGCTGCTATTTGGGCCACTTAGCAGGCAGCTCATCATCCAGTATTTCAAAATGGGGCCATTTTGCAGGAGGCATTTGTGAAATAGCACATTTGTGCAATCAGAAGGAAATGGGGCTTATTTCAAACATCCCCACAATTCTCAGTAGAGCACTCATCAGCATAGTATCGGAGCAACTTGCAGCCTCCGAAGCCACTAGGCAGGCATGTAGATTCTCCTGGTGAGGTATGCCAGAGGACATGCTCCAGCATCTCAGATGCCTTTGGCTAGCTACATTTGACTGCACATGCCCACATGTTGATGTTTCGCAGGGATGAAGGTTTTACTGCACATGCACAGATTGAGCAACCTTCAGCACATGCTGCTGGTGGAGGATTTGCTTTGCTGGTTATAACTCTTTCCCACCAAACAAGAAGCAGGGTTTTCAGGACTGGCATTCTGGATATTGGTGCATTTTTTCAGCATGCCCTAAGTGACATGCCCAGTGTACATCCTTATAAATAGCAGGACTTTGGAAGTAATTTCCTGACCAATATAAAAAGGCTTTTCATATAAAACCTAAAAAAAAAAAAAATAATAATCATGACTATTAGTTGTCATTACAAATATTATTTAACTCCCACCCCCAAAATTGCATCTAATTATAGAGACAAGGAGAAGGGAAAAGAAAAATGAAAAAAAAAAAAAGATTACAGTCTGGTAAGAAAAGTATTCCAGCAATGTTTAGAAGTGGCATCAGAAAAGACAGGAACTAAGGGTGTTAATTACATACTTTGGCCCTCTGAATTTTCTGTCTAGGTGAGTCTAAGTAATCAGCTCTCACAACATTCATAAAATCTCTGGGAATGAATTTCAGCCTTGTGAATTCGTACTGTGAGAAAAGCACCATAAACAAGCTCCCAGAATAATGATTTGTTTCCACAGAGGGCCAGGCCACGGGGAAATGTCATCAAATGAGATGAAGACTGGGCCCGAACTCTAACAGGCAGATAATTCTCCCAAACTGGCTCTCTGTGCCATCAAACAATAACTTCAGATGCTGTTTAAATATGACAGTATTGATCTGGCCAGTGTTAACCCCCCCAAATCCCTTCTTCAATTGCATATTGCTTGACAGCTTAGTGGCTCCAAGTCATTTCTCGGCAAGGGAGACTCAGCAAATGACTGTTTCATTGCAGCAAGGTAAAAGATACTGAATTATTCATGGATTAGTTTATCTGCAGCCAGCACTGGCTGTGGCAGTCAAGGAGTTCCTGTGAAGCTCCTTGTCATCCCTATCTTCCCTTTAACCCATGATAATCCCCAGTGCCAGGCTAATAGGCCAGTCCCTGCTGTGGCACTTTTGGGGGATGTTTTCATAGTTTATCAGTAAACCTTGTGAGCAGAGCGTACCTTAATGTGTAAGGGAAGGTACAGGAAGTTGGCTCCAAGGTTCGCCCACTCCTCTCCAGCTGGGAGGGCACAGGGGAGCCTTCATGTAAAAAGGACCGAGGGTCTTCGCACACTGCCGCATGCAGAGCAAAGAGAGGAAGAGCGGAAGAGGGAGAGGAAGAGTGACAAGAAGCCCAGATTTATGCTTTATAACCTTTCACATGCAGCAAAAGGAGTAGCACAGGCTCAAACAAACAAACCCCCATCCTCTCTCCATTTGAGACAGTCAGTCCCAACTGACTCATTTCCTGATACGCAGATTTTGTCATTATAACCTCCTAAAGGTTGGTATCTTCTTTGCTTGCAAAGCGTTTCTTTGTCTGATCAGTAAATCTATACAAAAACCTGTTGCATTCTGACTTCCTAGAAAACAAAGATTATTTCTGATACTTATTTAGCAACACAGTGTCTCAGGGCATATAGAGTTTCCCTGGGACAGTTGCACAAACCACCTCCTTTTCCTTCTTTGGCACTCACCAAGTTTTGCAAGATGAACGAGGACATGGGTGCTGTTGAGGAAGGAGGCACTGTCTGCCAGCTCCCTGCATCCCAGCCAGGCACTGAAGAGGAGTGTGCCCAGACTGAAGTGATGGTTTGAGGCCACCAGGTTCCAGCTGACCATCCTGAAAGCATTCTCGTTTTTTCCTACCAGTAGAGGACCAGGGATGGAAATCACATCAAGCATAGGTATTCTAATGTTTGATTGCTGTTAACATACAGAAGAGTTATATAGTTGCATATTTTAGCCTGGATTCAATAAGGAGAGGAATTTGTCACTGGCTGTCTATTCCCACCCCAGTAAATTTGGATTTGTTGATTTCAACCACATCTCAAAGTCTGAAGAGGTAATTGAGATCTCACATATTTGAGAGAAGTAGCACCTGAACAGAAGAGAGTCAAGTTATTGGTCCTACTGAAGGAAAAAGCACATAGTTTTTGTTGCCTATTTTTCCCTCCATGAGCACATTGCCTGCTGACTGATAGGCTCAGACAAAGCTCCGGTACACAGCTGGCCCACAGAGGTTATTCCTGGCAGTATTCATGGGAAGAANGGCGGGGAAGGACGCATCTATTGGAGTACAGCTTTCATTAGGCATGCTTTTCTTGGAGCTGCCCTTTTTGGATGGAATACCACAGGTTTTTGGGTTTGTGGATTATTACTTTTATGAGGGCGAATGATATTTCGCACGCTCCTGAAAAGCTGTTAGTGAGGTGTTCAGACTATATTAGGCAAATTCATAGTGTTGCAACTCTGTAGTTAAAGATGAATCATCTTAGTTTATCATCCGGGTAGCCGTAAGCAATAAAAACCTGTTTTGATAATTTATTTTACTTCAAGGTGGGTCATTTGCACTTCTGCTGTATTTCGTAAGAACTTTTGATAAAGGATCCTGTTTGCATGCTTGACAAATTGGAATGATCTGCAGAGCTGGATCTTCTATTCAAGGAACTTTTCACCTTCATGTGTCATTCAATAATTACTAGAGGGAGGAGAGATTTAAAAACAGGGTTTTAAAAGTTGGTTTTTTTATTTCTGATTCAACAGACACATGATTTCATATTCATACTTCATGGGATATCGGTAGATTTATTTATTGAGACTAGGTGCTCTGAAGTGATTGCACAATCAGATTATCTTAACATGTCAGCCAGGGGCTCCTCCAATGAGATTGCATCCCACACGCCACAGAAAATTAAGGTTTTCCTAGGAATATATACTCCACTTCATTTGAATTGCTTAAGTGCATTTCAATGGCCTTTCATTCCACTTAGCCTCACTCTATTATCAGGGTGTTAAGCTGTCTTCAAATACAGCGCTTAACCTCTTTGGGGTTTAGGTTTTCATTGGTCTGTTTCAAGAAAATTGACATTGACCTTCTTCTGCAGTGACCACTGTAGTGGGAGTTAGTATGATTCAGTGCATTGTTTTTATTGTACAAGTTAGACTGGCTAAGTTAGAATTCAGGTTACACAGGCAATACATTGTATAATAATCCAAGTACAGAAAGCCACGGTGTGGGCTGTAAAATGCCAGTTAGTCCTGATGTTTTTATTTCATACATAAACTTATAGCAAGATCTAACTGTAATCTCTGAACTAGAGTTGGGTGGGAAAGAGGTAGTCCATCTTACAAATAAGCCGTGTTTGCCTAATATTTATCTCCCAAATAATTCTCATCTCTCAGATCTGTTCCTGTTCTACAGGGAAAGAAACAGAAAGTCTCAAAAAGAAGGCCAAAGTGAATTCTAGAGCAGAAGTGTGTACCTTGTTTTTGGGAAATGCAGGCTTGGTTCCTTCTTTGTTATTTCCCCAAGTGCTACAAAGGTGACATACACACCATTTTCGGATGTGCGATGTGACCCAGCTGACAAACTGTCAAGTCCTGGGCATCCTCAGAGGACTGGAGAGAGCAAATCTCCGCAAGTTTTTGGCTGTGATCACGGTCAGACAACAGACCATATGTGTAGGAAGGCTCTATTGTCAAGTATTATTTAACTAACATGGAATAAGTAGATGATCAATAATTTCAGTTGACAACATAATACACTTGCTCCCGCAGGGTACATTCTTTATGGCTCATCATTGTGATAGCAAGAGAAAAATGTTTAAATGCATAAAAAAATGCCAGTGCAAACGAAGCTGCACTGGTTGCTCCACTTCTGTGGGAAGGTATAAAGGAACTCGCAGTTCATGCATGGGATCCTGCACAACCACAGTGACTGCCATCTTCGCTCTGCAGATAAACACAGAAAATCAGAAATGAAGGTCATCAGTTTGATATCTTCCAGCAAAGCTAATTTCCTAGAAAAATGTCAATCTTGTTGCCTTGGTAAATTGTCCAGTGTATTAAATTTCATAAATCCTTTATCATTTCAAATCTTCGCAATTTGCGACTTGCTCAGCCACCTACCAGGGAGATTTAGTTTCTCTGAATATTTTTCAACAGCTCTGCTACAGCTGCTGGGTCTATTTTGCACTGAAACACAATTACACATTGTCACAAGCCTCCTGCAGAAGTCTGGGATTCATCTGCACTGCCCACGTCCTTGCTACAGGGCAGAAGTTTCTTTTCCTCTCAGAGCCCTGTGTTACTAGATCTCAAGACAGGAATTTGGGTGAGGACTCAGTAACAGTATGGACACATGAAGCCAAAAGCAATAAAAGTATTTCTTTGACCAAATCCAAGTAGAAAACACTATATAAAAAGATCTTTAGAGATATAGCTGTCCAGAAAAAAAAAAAAAAAAGAGTGAAGCAAAAAATTTACCTAGCACTTAGACTGACATTATTAACATAAATAGTTCTCCTAATAGTTTGGCAGGTCCTTTGTGGGCTTCCTTCAATAGGTGTCTCATCCCCACGCATTCCTTCGTAGAGACTTGTTTTCACACCAGGCAACCTTGGCTTGCTAGACTCCTTCATCTGCTGACATGGGTAGCCCTTTAGACACCCATTGCAGGACACCACTGTTCCAAGGGCTTGATGTATCTCAGTTCAGCCTAAATTTATTTGTATCCTGCAACAGACACATTCGCCTCAAAATATGTCTTAGTCTCTCCCAGCAGCCTACAGCATAACCAGGAACAGCTATCAGGAATAACCTCAATATTTAATTATTCTTCAAAACTTCCAGCACTGAAGAATCAGTTAAAAGACGGGTAGATGTGGTGCTGAGGGACGTGGTTTAGGGGTGGTTTTGGCTGTGTAGGTTTATGGTTGGACTCGATGATCTCGAAAGTCTCTTCCAACCCAAGTGATTCTATGATTCTATAATCCCAAGTGTCCCTTGACATTATCTAAAGCTTGACTTTCCTTAGTTAGACTTTTTTTTCCCTAAGTATCTCAGTTAAATCTCTTTGGCTTCATATTAAGCCCTCTATTTGTGAATGTGATGAAGCACAGATGACTGCCCATGTGAAAAAAACCTTTCCTTGAGTTGGATGCTTATCAGACTTTCCCTGTCACTTTCCTTTTGTAGAATAAACAAATTAATTTCTTTCAACTTTACATTGTAGCCTGTCTTTCACAAAATTCTATCATTTTCATAGCCTTTAGCGGTTAATAGCTCTTCTGTAATTATTGCAATTTAGAAACTGCTTCCTGGTAATCACCCTCTGATGTATTAATAGAGGGCAGTTATATGCACTCTCAATTAAAATTTTAATAATATTTCAGAAGACCTTCTGTGGACAGCAATATCAGAGTAGAAAACATTGAAATTTCAGTCATGGATTTTTAAAAAATGGTTTATGAATCGACTTTCGTGGCTAAATACTATGGTATAGTGTGAATTATATATGTTATATAGCTAACAGATTAAGGGATTCTGAGCTTAACAGCAATACTTTCTGAAAGAGAAAAGGTCTGGGGAATACATAGATTTGTGTGCTGAAATGATAATTTTACCAAGCAACTGATTTACCTTGGAATTTCTAGATTGCTGCAAAGTGTTGGCTTCAAAAGGAAAAGAAAGAAAAATGTAATAGTTCTTTTTATTGATCTGATCTAGTTACAACCACTCATAACCTTGGGGCTTAAGTGTTCTCTTTCACTTGATGGTGACTTCATTTGGTAGGATAGCACAAAAAGCAACTCAAATCCAAGTAATCTGAACCCCCCCGACAAAACTGATTAGAAGTCCTGGGGTTAGTCTTGTTATTTTTGTCTGATTTTTCCTCAGATGGCTCTATTCAGCTCATTCATCAAACACTGTTGAAAGTCGTGAGGAGTAAAGGACTGAATCTACAGTCATAACAGAATGACAAGGACCCTTGGAGAGGTAATGAGCTACAGGCTTTTCTGAACAGCTGTTTATTACCACGGAAAACCTAGGAAGAAAGATCCTTTTGTGATGGCAATGACCAAGGTATAGGATTCAGTACAAAATGGTTGCTTGCCCAGTAAGTACATAGATAACACTGTCCTTTTTCACAGTCTACTCAGAGATCATGGGATGGGGTGGGCACAGAGGATGTCTACCCTCCTTTTCATCCTTTCCCTGAGTGGAAAGTGGACATACTAGTGAGGATTTGGCTATGTCCCCGTTTTCATCTGGGATGCAAACGAACAAAGAGTTTCTTTCAATCTCAGTGTCCCGGCACTACACTTCAGAGAAGCAAGAATTATCCCAAGATACCTGGGGCCCTAATAAAGCTTTGGCATATTTTACTATTCTTTTACACATCTTACTTGGTTCCCAAGAGCCTATCCAACTTCAGAATAAAAACCCAATCGACCAACCAACAAAAAAATCCCAGAAAAGTTGGGGAACAACATGAGTCATCTTTAGAGCTGAAAACATTCACAAATTTCTGCATAGGTCAGCTATCAAAATCTTCAGCCAAGACATCTTTCATGGAGCCGTGCTGTCTCAGTCTTTCATCATACCCTACTGACCTTTCCATGTATTAAGCTCCCTTGAGAACTGAAGTTCTCCAGGATGAAGAGCAGAAAAAAATATATGTGAGTTTTCCCTGACTGTCTTCAGATGAAAATAAAATCTGCCTTAGGTTGCAGCTAGAATAATTATTTTAAAAACAAAATCAAAGCTTGATGCTGGCAAAAACCACAGAAAGAAAAGAAAGTTCAGGGGATGATTCAGCCCCGCTGAGCAGGGCTGGGAGCGATGGTGTTGGGGGGCCGCGGTCCAGCACACCAACTCACTGCCAGCCGTGCTGGGGACTGACTGCATCACTGCTGCTGGAATTACACCAGAGCAAGCCTTGGGCAAGCAAAGGAGAAATTAAGTGCTAATGAGCAGACTGCCCTGAATCACTCTGGTTCAAACAGACTGTAAATCTGGCCAGCTGAGGCCTCCCAGGTGCACGCAGATTGCTCACAACAGGGGGGGAGAAAGAGCCCGATGAGATGCTTGTGGTGCTGTGAGGAACAGGGCTGTAACACTTTTTAGGGTACCCTTTCCATCCTGGAAGGCATCGTGTGATTTAAAACACATTGGACCAATTTTAAGAAAGGAATTTTTTTTTTTTTTAAGTTAAATATTCCATGCAGAGAGTTATTTGAGAATATATCTATTCATTGTGTAACTACCATGAAATGGGTGTTTCCAGATGAGACAGTGCCCTACAGCCAACACAATGAGTCTGTTTATAGTGCAATAGTGTTTTCAGGAAATATTAGCTGGGCCACTGCTGTGAAGTTCAGACTTTTTTTATCAGCAAATCATTTTCTCCCAGTAGTTTGCTGTTGCGCCAAATTGCGGTGTTGAATCCAAAAAAAATTCTCCTGACACTACATGTATGAACTGGAAATTCAAGGCTTCCAGTCTCAGTAATTTCCTGATCAATCTGTGGTACTTTTGACAGACAAGAACAGGTTAACATAAAGCCGTGGTGATTCAGAGTCGGTACAAAGTGAGCACAATTTCTTTTTCAAGTACAACACCCCCAGACTTACCCATACAACATAGCGCAGGTTATTGCCTGTATTGCTAATAAACATTGCACTATCACAAAGATGAATATCTACCATTAGAGCTAAATCATATAGTGTGTCTTGCTGTAAGTGTAATTGAATTAATCTGGCTACTCTTCTCACTGCTACTGGACATGCAAACTGACAGACTGACAATTATCTGGGGATCATTGCTTTACAAGATGGTACAAGTATGGTTTTGTTTGACTCAAACCAATATATCCTTTCTCACTAGAAACAACAACAAAAAGAGGTTTTTCATATTTTCTCATTTTAGAGATTCAGAAACGAACAGTGGGAACTAAAAGCTAGGTATCAGCTCAATCTCAAATCCAGCGGGAGCAGGTCTTCTCCTCTCCAAGTCAATAGCTCAACACAAAGGATACTTTCTTAGCCTTGTTCAATTCCCACAGCTTCCTGAGACAGTCTGACCGGATAGCTCCTGCTTCCACAGCCTGTGAAGTATTCCTTAATGGGGCTTTTCCATTCTAACCTGCTAAAAATTCACATTTTCCATAGACTATTGCAACGTTATTTATAGCAGGAGCAGGTGCTCTCAACAACATCTCCCTGTTGTGGCAATGTCTCCTTTCTTTGACTATATAAACAAAAGCACTTTTAAAAAGAAACAAAAAAAATAACCTTTCTTTATAGAACAACCCATGTTTTTAGATCAACAAAATGGATATAAGAATCTCAGTTTGCCACAAAACAAACAAAAAAATTTCACATCTTTTCCTTTTCAAAAAGAGAAACACAAACCTTGGGGTAACAGAGTCTGACTTCTCGGCAGATCCAGTTCACTGTCAGGGATCTGGCAATAACGGACCCATTCCGAATGTCTAAGGCCACACATCTCCTTCCCTTTCCCCACTTTATTCTCACATCCACACAGAAAGTTAATTTACTGCTTTTTGAGAGCCTTCAGTTCAGGCTGTTATTTTGCTGAAAATCTGGGCTACAGACATGCTGCTTCATGGCCCCTTCCAACCTGAACACAATCAGACTCTTCGCCTGTTCAGGAACCTTAAAGGGCTTTTTCCCCTTATTTATTCGATAACAAATACACATTTGGCCTTAAAACTAACTTTTCCTAGCTCAGGTCTTTCTTAGCTAGGCAATATAGTGCATAGCAACAACTGTATTAACAGCAAAGTAAACTCTGTATTTCTCAGAAGAAATATCTTCTTTTTAAAGTTTTCCCCAAAGGCTGAAAAGTTGCCGGTCGAGAAATATTTGAAGTATTTTGTCCTAGAAAAATGGAAATGGAAACTATTCAATGTCTTCTTAAGTCATAAACCCAGGACTGCAGTGGGGCCATTCCCAACGTCACAGCAAACCTCCCACCCACACCTTAGGACTGTTAATTAAGTTCAGATTGCTGCTGAATGTGAGAACGTGGCTAGGAAGAGCGACACAGAAAGCGATGGAGGCTGGTGCCCAGGTTTTGTGCAGACAAGTGTTGAGTTTAGGTACTGCATTCACAAAGCAACTGAAATAAATATCCATTTTCCACAAAACCTGATTTAGCTGATTGCAGAGGGTGAATGACCACACTGGGTAGCTCAGCTGCTCAACTTGGCTCAACAGAAGCACAGAAAAGTGTAAATACATTCAACCCACAGGGGAGAAAATGATTGCCTGGACTGGTTGGGGCTACTTCTGGCTTTTCTTTCTCCTGCAGCAGTCTAGCGTGTTGTCTGTGTTTTCTGACTGTTTCTCACCATTCCTGTTAAAACCTTTGACTCTTACTCACTTCTTTTTGGACATAATTTGAAAAGTAGTAGAATGGCTTTTTAAAAATGTATTTCAAGTAATTGACTGTCTGGAAAGCCGAGAACAACAAGGCTATTGTGCAATGGCACCACCAGGGAGCAGATGGTGACGTTTATCCTCGTTACTGAGCGGGATGAAGCTCTTGGTAACCGATGTCTGTGGAGATGAGTGATTTTACACATAAAAAAAATCTCCATATACAATCTGTTATCCTTCTGCATATTCATTTAATTCTATCCAACATCCAACCCATTTTTCTGTAGCTTCCTGAATCTTTCTGCCATTATAAAAAATCCATTTGTATTGTCTTGTGCTATCACTGCTATCTGCATGCATCTGGCTGGCGGAAGAAAACAAGCTAAAAGTACAGCACAAAGTATTTCAGTAGCACTGACATAAACAGTGCACAAGTGCCGGGGGTTCTGATTTAGGAAGGACGTTGAAGTCACATCTGTCAGAAAGTGCTGCCCTGGTACAAGGTGGTACAGAAGTGAAGATGTGCTGACCTGAGCTGCCACAAACTCTCTCCAGAGGGAGGTTGGAGCTGGTACTGCAACTTGTTGAGCCGAATGTGTAGAGGTGACACACATCTGCCTCTGCCGCTTCTCCTGGAAAGACATAACCTCTGACAGAGGGAGAGATGGGCTGCTGGAGGTGGAAAAGCTGCTAGAAGGTGACAGGGCTGAGCTGTCAGAGCCCTAATCGTGCTCTTGGTCTCGTTGCACCTCAGGAAGGGATGTGCCACACATGAGAAACTACCTGCGAGACAAGCCAGGCCAGATGAACGTCACACTTTCCAATCAATTTGGTTTCAAGTCATATATTTCCTGCAAGGGGAAAGGAGGACAGGCAAGCTCAGTAAAGGCAACTCCCTTTCAAGAAAAGTGAAAATATGCTAGGATTGAATTTTAGATCAATTAAGAAGTTTTCACTGGAGTAGAAAGGAAATAATTTCAAGTTGCCTAACTTTCTAATTAGGTCAAATTCAAATGGAGGACAGTACTTTGGAATAAATTTTTTTAAAAAAGCACAAGAAAGCAAAACTCACAACTTTTGATGTTGAAGCAAAACACTGTGGCATTTGCCTGTGAAACGTCCTAGTGCTCCACTCTCCGACCAGCAGACAGCTCGTAGAGCTGGGTTATGGTATATGATGCATGATGGTGCAAGACGTTCACACTTTTAGGATGTTAAGCCATGAAAGAAATGTTTTTAGGTCCTGATACCTCAGTGACAAGAAACAACTGCAAATAAACAAGACCAAACATTAAAGTATATAAGGATTATAAAGATTTTGTGATACTAAGCAGTGAACCCACAGTGCATCCTGAGTAGCCATGGTTTTCAGCAGAGACCACAGATGTACTTTCTGTGCCAGTAATGAGAAGAAACAGTAGGTTAAGGAGTACAAAGATATTAAGAAATTATTTTTGATGTGTGAGTCAACAAGGCATAGAGTATTAACCATGTATGATTTTCATGAGCTGACTCTGGGTTTCATCTCTGGGGGGAAGAATAAGAAAGCACATAATTGCTGGTCCTAGCAGGGAAGCAAAGGAAAAAGAGCTGTAGCAGCAGCAGAGCTATGGGGGTCCCAAATGTATGAGCTACTGTGCATATACCTTCTCTGGGGGGAGCCTCTACAATCCCAGAGCATAAACAGCAACAGCTGTTTGTATCCTCATCCTACTCTGGGCAAGGGGGAGGTCTTTCATATCCCTACGAGAAATGTTGAAAAGTATGTGTGTGTATATCTATCTATCTAGCTCCCATTTCTTCACAGTAGTTTCCAAGTTTTTAATAGGCCACAGAGAGAAAAATCACAATAACCAAAGCAATTCTGTTTAGTCTTCCATAAAAACACATATTTTACAAAATCCTCCAAGTATTTTGTAAAATTTTGAAGTGAAAAGACCAATTCTGTAACAAACAAGAGCCAGTGCTAATGATCATTAGTACTCCCCAGCATTAACTGGTAAACTTCCAAAGCAAAACCATTATAGGATCTAGTGAGAAGACACCACAGTCAAGAATTTAGTTTGAAGTCAAACTAAAACAATATTTTCTTTTAATCATTAGTAATGTTGGGCCTGAATATGCTGAATATCAGACAGAAATCCAGTCCAGAAGTCCTGACTTTATGACTGAGAACTTTGTAGACCAAACTCAGCAGTTCTCTGCTATTTTCCCCAAGAAGCAACGCAGTTATTTCACCCTGATAGCTGCCAGGTCTTAATTGTTACCTTTTCCACGTTACTTTAATATGGACCAAAGGTTACCTTCCACACTGCAGCTACCATGCGCTCACAGTTTCCTCTTCAAATGTCTGTTTTGAGAAATCACTTCCAAAACTCCATGTCTTGCTGCTGCCTGCGAATGCTTTCCCTTGGGCATTCCCCCCTGGTGCCTCGTTGAACAGGACAGCAATTATCGAGTGCAGGAGAGCTGAGTTGCCTTCAAGTTTCAGAGAGGAGCTGCTGGTAGTGAGATTTTAAGAGGACAGGCATGCCGTGGGTTCCACCTGGTGGCCAGGAAATCACCTGTGCGAGCCACAGGCTCCAGAGTATCCACCTCTATGGCCACAGGGGCTTGCACAAGCATGCAAGGACCAGAGGTGAAGCTCAGCCATGAGGATGCGAGCAGCACTGAGAAGATGAGGGCAGGTACCCAGGGCTGCCTGCAGCCTGGCTCGGACTAGATGAGTGCTGGGCATTGCCAACACCTGAGCGGGCACCTCGCTGCAGCTGGGAGCACAGAGTGGGTCACAGTTGTCTCCAGTCAGTGCACGGTGCCCAGCTCTAGGAAAGAGACAGCTTAAGGACATTTGTACCTTCTCTGTCTTTTAGGGTTTTGTTATGGGCTGTCTCGGGGAGAGAATCAGCCTTTGGAGGTTCCCTCTTGCTGCCACTGGATGGGTTACAAGCCCGGGGATCCCTCTCTGCGGAGCACTCAGCACCTCAACACAGCGATGCTCAGTGGCTGCAGCAGAGACATGCACCCGCTCCTGAGGGTGCTCATAACTTCTACTATCAAAATGGGTATGTGGATGCTCTGGTCTCTGACAAATCACAGCATGTTCTTGGGACAAAGTGTGGCTGCTCTCAGAATGAACCAGTACATCTTCCAGATACAGCAGGGGCTTCTCCGCTAGATACTTGACCATCAAATCATTCCCAATAGGACAATTAGCCACAGCCACTGGCCCCAAGAAGGGACTGTATGCTGTTTATTAACTGAAAAAATACTCAATCTTGCTAATACATCTGCACTTCTCCCCAAGAGTAGAACCCCAGCGAATGATTGTCATGGGAAGATTCCCCCTCAGGCAGCTCTTGGCAGGATACTTCTGCAAGAACTTCCTGTCAAAGAAAAACAACCACCAGATGTCATTGTAGGATAAATTGTTTAAAAAATTGCTATCCAAAGAGAACAAAGCAAGCGCAGATTGTTTCACTGGTTCTCCAGCAACCCCATGCAGGGCATCATTGGGGCCATATGTCCTGTTTTCCTTAACTCATAATGAGAGGAACTGGGGAACCTGGATCAAAATTATAGGCTGGAGTTTGTAGTAAGTTAAACTCAGAGCAACTAGCCACACACTGCACTTGGTTCAAACTGTATTGCTTATTTGTCAGTATAATTTTTTAAAATTTACTTTTCTCTGCTTGTACCAGTTGCTCTACTAAACATTACCCCTGTGTATAGATATTTTCATTCACATCTTGATACTGCCATGTTTTCATCACTACTGCAAGTCTCAGAAAAACGCACAGTGGTGAAAATTAATGAGTAACAGGTAACATCAGTTACTCATTCAGTAACAAAGACTTAACCAAAACCACATTTCTGCAAGTGAATCTCCTCACTCATTTCAACATAGGAGTGATACAACCCTTTTGCCGCTGTCAGAGTCATTGCTCTGTGCTGGAGATAACCATAACAGTTTACCTACTGTCAATCACCTCTTCAATGTCATCTAAACAGACATAGTAAAGACAGTCATTGCATAGAGTTTTGTAAGTATGAATGAATTTCTATTCATAAGCTCTGCATGACAGAGCAAAGTCTTTTCTACAATGGGATTGTTACCCTAAAGTCTGAAACAAGTTGCTGAAATTGTCAAAGTTGTTCCTTTTTACATACTAGCTACTGGCCACGTAATGATCTCTTGTTGATAAAACACATGGTTCCTCATGTCTCATCCTTCCTTCCTCTGGCCTGGAATTTGGGAGGGGTACCCTAAAAGGGGACCTCATGTTCACCATATAAAATGCCAAGTTCAAGAAAATTCCTCATTCCTCTCAGCAGAGCTTCCAGGGACCCCGTGCATCTATTTAATTGGCATAACATGACCAGAGCACACAGAAGGGGTCCAGTTGTAACTCCTGCTGCACCTCTGATAAGATTTCCTTCCCAAACAGCTCATGGTCCTTCCCAAATAGCTCCAGCTATTTACTGTGACCCTCCAACCATGTTCTGTAGAATCAGTGATGAAGGACGCATACTGCACCTCCATCTCTCAGGTCCATGTTGTGGTACACTGACATAATAACAGACTCCAGTCCATTTGGCTTACAGCTGTGCACCTGAACTGATGCTTCCTTTGGCTGACTCCAACCAGATGGACAGCTGGGCTGAGAGAAAAACCAGCTTTCTGCACATGTTGCACCACTGTTCATATCTCAGAGCTCCTCTGCCAAGACCTGTACTGCTGTACTCTGTTTCTAGGCTATGGTTTCCCCAGTAACACAGAAACCTGTTTTATTGTATGAAGCAAATGAGCATACGTAATTATAAAATACAAGTGGGGAGCATCTCTGCTTTGTAAGAGCTTTTTTTTATTGGCTTTGCTGGTGATATTCCCGCACCAAATGGGAGTTTGAGTTACTGACCACCAGAGGTCCTTTCCAGCTAACATTTCTCTGGTTGTACTATTTTTTCTATTTGTTCCTCTCTTTGTTCAAGGGAAGGAACTGGAAAGCTAGAAATATTATTTTTGGCAGAGAATGAGAATTTTAGTATTTAGCATTTTATGCATGGTATTTTGGACTCTTTTGCAGGTTGAAACGTGTTAATAAGCAGAGTGTCAGAGACAGTAATTATCAATATCGATATCCAGTTTTGGAAGTGAACAGGAAAGTGCTTCTGAAGACACATCGGGCTATCATGTCCAACAGTTTTCTGTGTGCATCAGTGAGGGGAGAAGAGGGAAGACGATTTTTATAATGGCACTGCAACTACATGAAGAGAACAAAGGAACAGTAAATATTTTGGTTCTTTATTGAAAAAAAAAAACCACGTTGATCTTTGAGCTATTCTTATGACTGAGTTTGGGGCTTAGGCCAGGTACTACATGTGCTGGAGGAGTTCTGTTAGGTGTCACTCAAACAGATGTCCCTAAGGCTGCATGTGACAGTCTTTCAAGTTTGATTTTTGACCTACAAGACATAAACGCAGCACAGGGTTATTCTCAAGCCAACGTGGTCTTTCCCAACAAATAAAAATGCCATTGTTTTGAACGTTACAGGACACATCATTTTCTCTCCCAGAAGATCTCCCACAAGCCCTGGGACAAGCCTGTGGTTCTCTATGAATCACATTCTCACTTAGTGTATACAGAATTCAATGGAACATTGTGGATATGAGCAGAGCATCTGTCTCTTGAACTCCAAATCTAGACCTAATAGAGACACGTTGTACGTGTATTGCTGTGTGTTGGTTCCTTTTATCAGGAGGCAATATGTTATATCCAAATCCTTCTTGCTGACAGTTCCCTTGCAGCTCATCACATTTACTAGGGATCTGGAATGAGGGAATGTCACCTTTGCTGAAATTTCACAGATGGTAACATACTACAACATTCAAGGAATAAAAATATATCCCCTCTATTTGAGCTGCCTTGGATCTGCCCTGGTCTTATGACATTCGTATTTGCATGCCTAAGGTGGAACCAGCTTAGAAATAAACATTGTGATAAATGAATAATACTGCTAAGATATAATTACACACACAGTCAAAGAAAATTAGGGTTGCAAAATTAAACACTGTGAAGTTAGGAAAGGTGGCCCTAAACCAGCTCTTTTGGATCATGCTGATATGCATCATCATTAATTGCACAATCATATACTGTTTCTTCCACTGTCTCATCAGCTCACAGGATGGATGACGTTCACTTAGTAAGCAGCTGTTCTGTATTTTGTTTTTTCTCCACTTTTTTAATATGTTGCCCTGTGTATTATTTATTGCAATGCATTGCTGACTTATTTTGAGATGGTTATTCCTCTTTTGTCTGAGATCACACAGGGAAAGGATAACTAGAAATAAAACAACGCTCTCCTCCTTCCTTACCTTCCCTCTAAAAGTGAATAACCTAACAACTTTACCTCCCTGCTGTGAGACCGCACTCTCGCATGTCTCCCAAAATCATTTCATTATTTCCTTATCTGCATATATCTCTATCTTGTCTCCTGCTTCAGACTGTAAATGTCTTGGGACAAAACACTCTTGTGCTTTGAGGTTGCCAAAACCAAGCAATTCTTCAGCAACTTCTGATACTTACAGTTTTCTCTGCTACCAATTATTTTGTCTTCCTTCTTCCAGGACATTTTGAGGCTTTTCAGTGAGCTCAGAGGAGCGTAGAGTTGTCAGCAGGATATTACAGTGATGGATGATTTTGAAACCTCCAAGACGGATCAGTTGTAATGGAGTCATGCTAAGGTGTAGCGGGCGTGGGGAGCCCATATCATTCTGGCAACAAACGGAATTTCTCAAAGGACACCCTCATACAACTCAGAATCCACAACCTTATAGATTGGTACTGTTTCCATCTTTTTCTGTCTCTGATTGCTGCAATAATTACATTTATGCGAATGGATTGCCCAAACTGAAAACAAAATCAAAAACAACCCCCCCAAAACCCCCCAGCCAAAACCACAATGACCACAACAAAAACTATCCTCCTGCAAATAAGGAAGGTTGAGGAACCGAGATAATAAGCAGCTAGACTATCCTGTAGCTCCTGTCTGTAGGGACACATTCACATAAAGTTGCTGTCGCAAACTAATTGCCTGTGCTGACTCATTCACAGAATCACGCAGTCCACAGACTGTAATTATCATGTCATAATTATCACTTCAATAGCACAAAGAGTGCGCTCTTATCTGATATGATAAAATAGTTCAATTAATTTTAACAGAGGGAAACACTAGTACATCCTTACAGACTGGCCACGGAGACAAAGAAAGCTGTCAGAATTAGATTATTGATTTCATGTTCTGTTCTGGCTTTATTAATTTTCGTTCATGCATTACAGTCACCATTTTTCATGCGCTTAGGAGATTTTCATTCGGCATAATACAGAAGAAAAAGAGTAAGATTATATATAAATTCAGGAGAGAGACAGAGATAATGGAAAGAGGGGTAAATGATGGGTAATATTTACAGTGGAGGTACCAGTGATTTCAGCAAGCAGGAATCCGTTCCGACTGGGAACAAAAGGTGGCAAGGTGAAAAGAGGAGAGGAATTGTTTATTGTTGTCAGCAGTACGGCTTCTGTTTCTCTTTACAAATCAAAACAGATTGCTGCAAAATTAAAGCTTATGTCTGAAGCAAGGGAATTCTACAACAGAATAGAACAAAAGTACCCTTTAATGATGATACTTCCAATTTTTTCCAGCTCAATAGCTTTAAAAAAAGCAGTTTCCTTTGGGCTTGTTCCTGCCATGTGCTCCAGGGGCAAATGCCGTGTAGCATGTCAGAGTGATTCTCTGCAATGTTACCTGATCAGTCAATGAGTTCTGTGCTTTCAAACAACATGGTGAGCCTGGGAATCTCTTAGGAAACCTAATGTACAAGGTTGTGGTAAACTAATTCTTTTAGTAACAGAAAACTTTCCAATGAGTGCATTGCGTTACCATGGTTGCAAGACATTTCACTATTCCAGAACTATCGCCTGTCAGCACCGCTCAAAAAATAATAGAAAAGTCAGAAATAAATAGTTCAGAAAGAAATTGGGGTTAAAGAGTTAATATTAGGGTTAAATTTAGGGTCAGTGATTCTCCTGTTTTCTAATGAGAAAGGCAGAAAAAGCCTTGTAAGAGGGACGCTGTATTTAAGAACAGCAGCAACCAGAAGATCCCAGGATATATCCGCAGTGCAGAGCCTGCCAGCTCCAGGAGGGAAAAACCACGCAGCTGCTCATGCCTGCACTGCGCTGACAGTGGGGCTGCAGGTGCCTTGTTGGGCTCCAGGACTTCTGGCAGTACAGAACATGAGAACTTGTGGGAAGGTGGCAGAGGACTGCTATCTCCCCAGCCTCAAATGCTACCGCTGGGGTTTCATAAAGGCAGATAGCCACCCTGCGGGGCTGCCTGTGTTACTGCAAAACCCAAGCTATGGCTGCACTCGTCTGCTGGGCTGGAAGGCTTGACTTCAAGGGTGGACAAAAAGCTTGTTTGTCGGGTGGTTATGAGATTTTAGATGCATAACCCAAAGAAATTTCTGTGGTGACTGCACCTACTGGAGGACTTTCAACTGAGCATAGCCAAATTATATGAGGAACAAAGGTAAATTAGTTTTGGTTACAAAATCGGAAGTTAGGTTGTACCCTGAGTCTGCAGTCTTTTCCTAGGTATCTCAGAAGATGAGCCAAAACCATCTGAATGCCTGTGGCAAGCTTTGCTAATCAGGGTCTCAGCAGGTCTTCATACAACGAACTCCAGGAACTCCAGCATTTCTTTCAGACATAACGAACTTTACAGTGGCTTGTGTTCCCTCAGCACCCTCACTCTCCACCCCAGTGCCTCACAATCTTTATTGCACTTATGCTCATAGCATACCTTAGGTGGGCTAGACCTCGTTTTCACAGGCTTCTTCCTATCCACAGGTTGTAGAGACAGCACACAGCAATTAGGCTCCTTAGATACCCTAGTTAAACATTTCAAGTTTTCTGGGACAGATGCCAGGTCTGAATGACCTAACAGAGCATATCTAGCTTCTGGGATACAGAGACACTAACTGAATTTCCCAAAGCTCTAGAAGTTTACTAACATTTTGGTCCTAGAGGTTCACCTAGAGATCTGGTGCTGTTCAAAAAGACATGGGTAAGGTATGTGTTTCCCTTTGAAATTCACACTAAACTTTGGAATGATGTAGTCAACAAAGTAAAGAAGATTTATCTGAGATACCAGTCCCAGCTCTTTCTGCTGATGGAGACTCATGCCCTGCAATATTGCACATGTTGACAGGAATTCCTCATGGCTCTTCCCTTGAGGGAGATGACAAACAGCAAGGCCAAGAGCTGTCTTCAGACAGAAGCATCCATGGTTTGAGGCCACCAAGGATGCCTGCCAGGCGCGTAGCCAAAGGCATTGAAGCTCATTGTGGCTGATTCTCAACTTGTAAGAATTCTGGGTTGCCAGGAGTGTAAAAATACCTAAGTGCTTTTCAGTTTGTACTAGGCCTTCTCCAAGTTTAGACTATGAAGCAATATCAAGTAAAATGCAGGAAACAAATGATTCCAAAAGCAGGGTAAGGATTCTGCCCTTTGGCTATCTCAACTGCCAGGCTTTGCATCCAGTAGCTGGCTTCATGTACAAACCCCTTTCCTTGTAATACAAGCTCTGAGAAATTGAGCTCTGCCTTCTCTCAGTTGACATTTTTTGTACAGCATGCCCTGTATTAGAGGCAAAGAACAGAGGTCATATGTTGTAACATGGCAAAACAGGACTGAATGTAGCTCTTGAAGGCAAAGAGTCAGTAGTGTTTGCCATCATCCAGACTGAAGTCAAATAGTTATCCCCAAAGGAATCCTATAAAGCATTTGTAAGCAGCATGAAGAGGCAGATATTGATTGTGTTCTTCTTTGACCAGCTAGAGAATCAGATAGGTGCCACAGAAAACTAGGGATACATATCCAGATAAGAGGACACTAGAGCTGTCAGTCAATCTGACCACAGAGCAATTTGCCCTAGCAAAGCTTCTGAGCAGTGAGAGAGGACTCAGCTAGATCCTAGTCCTTCTTAGTGCTCTCCACTGTGTGCCACACTGCTTCCAGGTCTCTCTCGCAGGGTGCAAAACCTCTGGGACCAGTGATTGTCCTCATTCGGTAGTTGCCAGGCAATGACCGGTCAATACTACTATGGGAACCCAAGACGTAGGAAATTCAACACCACAAACTACTTCATCCCGTTTCTCTTCTTGTGCCAACTACTTGCTCCAAGGGTAAGAGAGAAGGCAGCCTCCATGGAGATGCTCCATTTTTAAAGCAGGTACAAGAGAGCACTGATCGCTGCCCAGAAGGTTATGGCATTCAGTTTGCCTGCAGTATCTTGTTCAGTGGATGTAACTCACCAGTATTAACTGGGTGTCCATATTCAGGAAGAAAGCAATACTGACTTCTGGTAGTCTTTTCCCCTCCTGGTCCACACAGGGTAGAATGCATTGTTTATTTTCTCCACGTAGATCTTGGGCATCATGTGGTACCTGATTATCTCATACCCTGCAAAGTGGGCAATTCTTGCTGCAAGTTTTGATTACTGAGATTGCCGGCTTCTCAAAGGCAACGTCAAAAGTTAGCAGAAAAATCTAAATCATGCTGCCAATTTGATCTAATTCTTAGGCAAAACCTAGTGGCTAAAAGCAGCAAGCAGAGATAACACAGTGTTTCTGCTCAGATACAAGAGTCCACCCAATCAATTACTTCTTGGTATATTGCTGCTTAAGAGTGAACATCACTTAATTAATATAGTAAGTGCAGTTACAAGGGTATTTATATATTCATAGAAAAAATGACATTTTTACTGAAAGTAGGGATGTAAAATGTATTAATGTATTTATGCACGCCTCATACATAAAAAGGGCTTAGCGTACTAGTTGATGTTAATAGCAAGCTTCCAATGACTACATTGATGCATAAATTTTTGACACATATGCACAAGTCAGGTAATGTATTTGCATACTAAGCAGGGAGTTTTAAGTTCTAACTTTCTGGGGCAGAAACTGCTTTTAATTGTGTGTGATGCATAGCACAGGGAGGCTGACAGTGCTAATCGAAAGTTAACAAGCAGGAAGGATTTGTTCTTTGAAAGCTGAAATTTCCAAGTAATCCTTTCCATCTAATCCTTAGCTTGAGCTAAGGAGTGAGAGAAGAATTGCAACTGGACTTTTGTGACCTCTCCAAAAGATTGTCAGTCAAGTTTCTGCTCTTCCAGAGAGATGGACATAGTTCTGGCCTGGTCAGAGAAATAAACAAGGGAAAAAATATTGCACAAAAGCAAAGTGGGAAAAAAGTTTCATTGCATTTCTCCAAGTTGACATTTTTTGTTGGGTGACTGCCAGATGCATGCCAATGCTTCTCTGCGTATTGTTTGGGATTTGCTGGTTTCAGCACTAAAATGAACAGCAATGGAAGCTTTCAGTGTGTTTGAAGATTAATTTCACATAATCGTAACAAAGCTGAAGTCAACAAGCTGAATTTAATTACTACCCTGACAGCTGGGAGGCAATTAATGCCCTTAAACTTTCAAGCGCTCTCTCGCTTGTATTTTTCCCCTTGCCTTATTCCTACTAATTAGAAACATGCTTCAGGGTAAAGCTGACCATGGTGTTAAATTACCACCTTGTCATCAGAACCATAGAACCTTCCCAATTAGACATCAACTCTTTCACCAGAACAAGATTCAAAGCCATCTCTAAATGGTATGAGCTGCAGAGTACTGCTAACATGTCTCTGTCTCACGGTATCAAGTCCTACTGTATTCATCCTCTAGGGTGTATAACTACAGGAATATCCCACATTGACTGTGGCAGGAATTTTTGATCACCTTATAGCCTTTCAGATTTCTGTTTTGGATAATAATGTTTAAGACAAGCTTTGCAAAAGGACATAAGTCTGCCAGCAATTTAGTTAGGAATTTAAAGAATCATCTCCTATGAAGCTTAATATACCCCATTTTGCATCTGAAAGGAGTGGGGTCATACATACAGAGAAAGTAAGCATTAAAAAATTCCCTGTTGTAATGGCATCATAAAGAGAGAGATCATGTAGCATCAGGAGTGCTACACTTTACTCCAAAACTGGAAGAAATCTGCTGATTCAGCAGAGCACAATTTGGAATTTTGTCCCCAGATAAAATTCCAGCGTTGAAGTTCATTGTGAATCAGGCAAAAGATGAACTTCTCACAGGATCAGAGATATTTATGGGTGTTCTGTCATTTTCACTCTTCCAAAATTTAAATGTTCTATTTTGCTTTGCTGGACTGACGTAAATGTCTTTTATTTATCTCAATATTAAGCTACATTTTCCTATTCCAGCAGCTTCCCCAATGCACTTAAACTCATTTATCTACGGATGAGCAAGGCATCATGTTGCCAACCACAGAGTTCAGGACATACAGCCATGTATGCATGTAGTACTGTCCATTAGAGAGCCCAAAGAGGACTCGGAAACAACTCTACATACAAAATAACACAATGTGACAACAGAGTTTATCACTTTATTGAAGAGGTTACTACAGCCAAATGAAGTATTTTGATTTGATTTTCCTCTGTAGAAAAATCATACTTCCCAAAACAGTTCCATTTGTAAAATCCTTGGATAGTGCAAAACATGCATTTTTAAGGGTTCAGCTCAAAATACATTTGGCCTTTTTGGGAAACTACCTTCATTGTACAAAGAGGTCAGTGGAGTACTGCTGGGATTGGAAACCTCTGCGGTTTCCTTCTCTGTTGGGTTCAGTGGAGAGCGAAGCCTTTCTACTGGCAAATCACAGCTATTTCTCTGTGTGCTCAGTCTTACTGCTGTCAGCAGAACAGAATCTGGAAAAGAAACTCTGCCCAATAGTTTTGCTTTATGTCTACATTTCAGCAAGTACCGGCAATTAATGATCTGTTGGCAAATTAACATTGCACATGGCAATTGACTGTGGTAATGAAGTTATAGAGTCTTCTTTATGGTTTATTAGTACAATAATAAACCACACTCAGCATGTAATAATGGCACACAGTTAAATTAAAGACTTGCTGATGCCTTATAAACCATTTTGAGAAACATTCTTGTAGCAATCGGTAATAGTCTTCCCCGTGAGCACAGGCAGGCTTTACTCCGTATTCTGCAGATACAGTTTTGTCAATATATTTTTTCTATTGCTCTTGCATTACTAACAAAGCAGGTCGGATACTGGAAAAACAAATTGACTGGAACATTTACTTCAAGTTGAACTAATTTTTAAGCACTTTGGGTGAGAAATAAGTCTTGGCTTCTTCAGACTGCATCCATTTCTTCTGTTACTAGGGAATATAACACTAGAGTTGTTCATCACTTTCCTCTCAGAGCGAGCCACCAGCTGAATTTTACAGTGTTTCTCAACACTTGGCAACTTGAATTGACTATATGGCTTTTTAAAAATGAACAGAGGCTAAATCTATCCTCCCAAATTAGCCAGGTGAAACGTACTGCTGTGACCCAAGCTTTACAATGAGCTTCCCCTCAAACTTCCTACTTCACGTGTGTGACCAAGATCCTCCCTGTTTAGAGAGGCCTTATTTCAGGCTCCCTGCCTGTTCACTATTTGATCCTAAAAGTGGAGAGGCGTTCACACTGTGCCAGAGCTCTGTGCCTGTGCACCTACTAAGCTCAAACCACCCAGAGAAGCCTGGCACCAAAATACTTTCAGATCTGCTCTACAGCCCCTACCGTAATGTAGAAGCATTATTTCTCTTCTTCTTGCAGGAATGGCAAGTACTTTGCTTTATTCAGTGTTGCAATATAGGATTCACACTGTGAATGATCAGGCTCTTAGTGGGGCCCGTAATGGCAACTGCATGCTGAATTTAACAACAGACAAAAATATCTGGAACTCTCCAGACTTCTCTCTGTAGGAAGCCAAAGGAATGCTTAGGGAAGCTATTATCTGCCTGTTTCCAGAAAAGCTGCATTTTTTTCCTCCAGCTCCCACTGGCCACTAGAGGCCATCCCAGACCTCGCCAACTGCTGGCCCCATTGATGAAAGCCAAGCTGACACCAACATCCTTGTCTCCCTCGGTCCGATATTAGAGTTGATGGGTTTTTAGGTCAGTCGAGGTTTTCCTTTTTCTGTCTGACAGAATGAATATAGAAATATAGGAGGAAAAGCAGCCTTTTTTCTATCTTTTATCTGTCTTGTGTGGTTAAACTGAAAATTCATTAGGCAATGGCTAAGTCTGGTGTGAGGTTTGACTGTAGGCCTAGGTATTACCCATATGTCTGACTCAAGAGTTTCTCTTAGACAAAATACCGAGGTGACACAGTAGTCGGTGTATGTAATGCACTGCCCCAACCAGAACAGAGTCTGTAACAGAGAAGAACTCTTAAACCAGCATTTGAGATGTTTGCATGCAGTTCAAGAAGATGCCAGAACATGCTCCTGAGCTAAACAAGAAAAGTCTTTGTGGCATGCTTGGCCCCTTGAGGCATGCTCACAGGGGCCCCAGAGGGAAATCTGCATCTTCCACCTAGGTACATGAAAGCTGCAATTCCAAGATGAGAGACAAAGGCAATGAGTTCCTCAGAAACCCCTGAAAATTTAAAATTTTCCTTTTATAAAAGCTAGAGTGCAGACAAGAATAAGGTAACCACTGCCTTCTCCTAGCAGTCATCTGAGGAGGTGGCAAACTCATAAGAATATGAGATTACTTTGAGGCACGTACATAAAACTTCAGCCAGCACAAGGAGGCTCAACAGGGACACTGAAGAGCTCTCAGAACGTCTCTCCATTGACTGCAACAGGACACTCATCTTCCTAAACCACGGCCAAGGATATGTCACTCTACTCCCAGCCCAGAATGGTGTGTAGTGCATCTTTCTGTGCCTACATGGAACTGCCAGGATCTTAAACTTCCTTTGTGATAGGCATCTATAAATCCTCCTGCTCACCAGCATTTGCAGATTCTCCACCAGGCCATAGTCGTTTGCAGCAGGTCCACTTTGATGCCAACTATCCCTTTGTTTTATCCCTCAGAAAATCTTACTTGGCATTATATAAGTTCCGTGCAACAGAAGGCTTTTCTTCTTGTGAACATTTTTATAATATTACCCTCTTTAAGACTGCTCCCATTAAGGAGCTTAAAATCTTCCTGAGGTCTCCAGGCTAACACAGTCTTAAGACTGACGGTGTTTTCTAGCCACCTCTGACACTGTCATTTCCTTGAATTGCCAAATTCCCCTATCTCCCCTGTTCTTACAGGAACTACAAGGAGTTTCTGAAGCAATTTAAAGAATGCTTGACAGATTCTGCTGAAGCTGAATATCCTCACAAGGGAATGGAGAAGTCAGGGGGGAAATGGAGAGCATGCATCTGTGTCCTGCTGTCGTGAGGCAGTCTGGTTTAATTTTCATTCAGCTGCTTCTAGCTGGTCACTTCCATGCCCAGCTTCAAATTCTAATCCAGAGATTCTCATTAATTAATGTGCTTTGCCCAGTGGGAATCTGCTTACTGGGGGATATTTGTGCCTGAGATGAGCAGCTTCTCTAGAAGTCTAATATCCTCAGCAGGAGATACTCAGTAAACTCAAATGCGTGCATATGCACTAATTAATACGTAATAAATACACCTAGTGATGCCAGTGTTTAAAGACTGGCTCATAAATGATGACTGGACTCAAGGAGCTGTAACAATTCTTAATGAGCAATTATAAGCGATGACTTTCTTCTTCTTTAGTGCTTTGGAAAATGTCTGTCTAGTGACAGTGTGAAATAAAGACTTGCAGGAACAAATGGAGTAGCTCAAACTATGTCTTCTCTCCATCAGTCATCCTACAAAGGGAATTATTTCTGTTGTAGCCATTTCACTAGTGTTTTTGTGGCTTCCTTGCCCTGGTCCCACTGACACTAACGGCTTGACATTTCGTAGGCCAGTTAGTCACCACTAGGTAGTAACATCCTTCCTTCTTTTGCAGTATAGGAAGAATTTCAGCTGCTTTATGTTATGGTTCAAAGTACACTCTTACTGCCCTAAGAAGTAGTTCAAGCTCTTTCACTCTATTGCTGTAGAAACAACTGTCACACTTGCTCTGACCTTTATGAGGACAAGAAGCTACTGATAAGACTCTCTGTTCATTCCAGAAGAACCCAAATTCTCGTACTAAAATAACCTAGAAAGCATCTGTACCCCTTTATTCTTAGAGCAGAGCCCTTGAGGTGTTCAGTGACATCATACTGGTGAGCTTTGCAACATCTGCTCAGAAGAGGGACCGCAGTTTGTGCGCCAGGGCAGGCGGATGGATTAGAGGATCTCTTGAGATCCTTTTAGGGCCATGGGCAGAGCGGATCTGAGTGTTCGGAGGATGTGAAGTTTGGGTTCAGGAACGCAGATTGCATGTATTTGTAACATGCTGCTCTGGAGATGATCTGTAAGGATTAAGTCTGGGACATTCACATTTCAAAGCACATCTCTCTTCTTGTAGAAAACAGACATTTGTGACTTCCATTCCTGTTGGAAGGCAGAAGGAAACCAGCCTCACTTTCTTAACACAAGTTTTACAGTGGACAGACACAGCTCAGATCTGATTTCAGAACTACCCTTAAGTTTTAGATGAAGTTATCCGAGAAACCACTATGGTTTTCTGATTATTGATTGCTGTTCTTAAAATATGGTGACAGGTGTTCAGTGCTGAGACCTATCCCTGCTAATGAGATGGGATGAAAAAAGATATTTGGATGTTAGAAGAGTAACTGCAGCAGCATCAGACCCTTTGAGAAATCTCAAATCTCAGACTGCAACTGCCTAGCACTTTGCACAACTTTGATCTGAAGCACCTTGGATAATAAATTAAAACACTTGCTTATTTTCACTGATCGCATGCCAATAAGAACCCTCTCTATTAACTCTGGACAATTGCATCTCCATTGTTCTCTTCCCTTTCAAACTGCTCAGACATCTTCATTGCAGAAAAAAAGAGAACGCATGACACGGTGTGTTTGTGGGTTACCTTTGAGTTCAGACTAATTTGTAGTCTGGTCATGCAATTTCTGAAAGACTAACACATAACTGTACTTTGCTAGTGTCTTTGCAGACTGCAATAATTTTTCCGAAAAGATAATTTAGCTAGACAGGAGTCTTCTTGAAACTTTAGTACAGAGTTGGTTGTGGATTTACAACTCCCTTTACCAATCAAAATGTTTGAATGACCTGGCTGTCAAATGAAACCTCATCAGCACTTAGTATTTTATTTTATTTTTATTTTATTTTACTCCACTGGAATGTATTTTTCCACTCTTCTGGTAGCAGCATGATAAAATGACAATAAATGATATATCCTTAACAGTGTTAGGTTTTGGTGTTCTGCCTAACTAAGAATAGTTCTTCACTGACTCACCCCAGAAGCCAGACTATATAAGGGTTGTTAGCTCTAGTGCCGAACGGACCCAGACTGACGTAGCACAGAGATCTTTCTGGGAGCAGTGGAGGAAACATTCAGGAGAAAGGTACATAAAGAACTTTACTCTTGGATTCTGCTCCATTCACATTAGAAACAAGGGTCAAAGCCCAGCTTCAGGAGGGATTTTGTTATGCCTTGTCTCTCTTTGCCAACTGCTCCATTCTGTTGCTGGCCAGGGGCTACGGTCTAGATGAGAAGTGACGGAGATGACAGCCACATGGATGAATTTGCTGTTCCCTAATACTGCTAACACCAGCTGTCCAGGAAAGCTTTTTTGTTAGACCAGCTGTAGGCATTATGCTTAGTGAAATCCAGAAAGTAGAACTACCTCCCATGGTCCCTTACGTTTTCATGACAATCAAACCCTTCTGAGTCCTTTTGCAGAAGGGAACGAAACAACATGCTTTTTTCTGTCCAGCCTAATTCACTATAGCAGCTCATGCTTAACTGGATACAAATGAATGAAATGCATGCTGTTTTCAAGAGACTAAATATCCATTTCTGCTGGCTACGAAGGAAATACTTGGAGGGACAATTTCAGCTGATCTAACATCACCTTTCTGATTTCCCTGACATCCACTTCCCTTGTGTGACCATAATAGAAACAAAGAGTGTGAATATACAGTGGGAAAGGTCAGGCTCCAAACTTCAGCTGCATCTTCATCACGAAGGCATGGCCAAGCAACCTGAGCTCTCTGAGGGGCCCAGCGTTCAGTACAGCCAGAGGGCGATGTAGGCTGTGGGTAATGGTGTAAAGAGATTTTTTTTTCCTTCCAGGAAGATGTTTTCTCAGATCTTGATACCAGTCAGAAATCACAGACTGGGTCAGCTACTTGCAGCCTGACAGCAAATCCTCGTAGACTGGGAGTTTCATAAGTTTTCATCATTACATACGCTTATTTTGCAGCAAGAAGGATACAGATATGTACTTGTGAGGTGGTGCTGGTCTGTTCCTAGCCAATTTTTAAAGGAGAAAGAACAAATGAACAGCTTGGAAGTCACTTCTCATCTCCAACCAACTGAGACTCCAATAAAGGCAGCTAGGCTTAGCTCAGACTGCAAATCGATTCTTGATTACTATATCCAGTGAGAGCATTACTATTTGGGTTACTGATGGTGATAAAGTAGGTCGTTAACAATGAGCCAGGACAAAGCAAGTGATTTTAATAGTTGAAATGTTATCCTCTCTAAAGGAGTCATAATAATAATGCAATATTATTGAGCCTTTCTAGTCTGAGGGCATCTGTCATCTGTCTGCCTAAAACTGATAGGGTAGAGTGCATTTGAATTTCTTCTGCCAGAAAGAAATGATAAAGCATTATCACTGCTCTCTTTTTTTTTTTTTTCACCTTCTTTGCTGCCTGAACATGCTAATACTGCATTTTGTCCCTTTTTTTCTTTTGTTGCTATTTTTTAAATCTTGCTACACATGGGGACACAGTGTTACATAGGATACTACTGACCTGTTACAACAGATTTACTGGCTAAGTTGACATAAATGGAAGGTGATCATGATTACACACAGATATTTTCATATTGGAAGTAATGAAAGAAGTAGTCTTAGCAACTGCAACTCTTTTTATTTCTGCTTTGTGCTCCCTATTCATTATTCTGTGAGAAAGCCACATCATAAAGTCCCATTCCCAATGTGTATGAAGGTGTTAAGTGTTCCTATGGTCGACCACTCACAGATGAGTGGTCTGTCATAAAAGTGCCAGAAGCACCTCCTTTCCTTTTCAAGGGTGCAGAAGACATGCGGCTTCCATAGATTTCAGTAGGATCTCTGAATGTTCAGCGTGTCAAAAACAGCGCAGAAAATACTGGTAAATATTACTTATGCATATGGGTTACCTAATTGCACCTGAGTTGGCACAGCAGGTTTTCACAATGCTGGGACCTGTGATGACACTGCAAGATTTGATAACCCATGCTCTGAAGCGCAGCAGCGCTGACATTAACACATTACTCAGATATACACAGGGTTTGGATGACTCAGGAGACTGAACATGACTAATCCCTAGGCCCTTTTATTTAGATCTCAGTGACTCCTGAACCTGGTAGCAACACAAAATGTAGCTCTAACTGTCCCATGCACGTTGATTTAGAAGGGACACCTTGCCTATCAAGGTTTACGCCTAAATAATGTATATTTATTCATGATTTTTTAATGTGATATCGTCTCTTACTTTGCAGCCACAGGCCTGCAGTATTAGAAACATAAGTGAACTACTCATGTGAGAACATGATCAAAATTCTGATTTGGACTGCACCCGGAAAGATATTGCCTGGATCTTTACAAAAGATAGGGCTAGTTAACGTTAATGTATTCAAATACTTATCCATCCATCTAATTTGATCTGCTTTGGAAGTTAACACAGCCTCCATCATCAGACTCTCCGACTGACTTTTGTTTAATCAGCTCCTACTGCTTAATCAGTGCAGTCATTAACATACAAGCAGAGGATTTGATGTGCAGTATGTCCAGTGTTACTGGAGGACAAGACCTAATAGGATTTCTTCTCTCTTTTCTCCCTTTCCCAAAATGTGAGGTTTCTCAAATGCTAAGCATAACCCCCAAGCCATTATCAACTAGCTTGTTATCAGTAAGTCATTACGGGACTGCTGTACTTGCTAACCTAGAGGAACAGACCTATCTTAGAATATGATCACAGGTGATTACAAAATATATGCATACTCCCCTCTCCATGATAACAACTGAAACCCCCTTCTTAACTTATATGTCTATCCCCATCAGATGCCTCTGAGTATCAGGATCTGAACCAATTCACCTGTCTCTTCTGCAGGTATCTACTTTTCTCCAAACAACTACAGCATAGGAAAGTATTGATAGTAAACCATCAGCATGCTTGCAGAAGTTAATGAACGTAGCCCACTGCACACAACTGCTCAGTAATCACTTGCACAATTATGACTATGTGCAGTGGGCAGCACAGAGTGACTCTGTCAAGCCATCAGCGTGTACTCAGGACAGGGATAGCTGTTATGGGTAGGTGATGCTGAAGAAAAATGAACTGATGCACCAGATGTAGAAGGCTGTAAGTCCATTCTGCTATTGTGGAGTCTGAGTATTATGGTTGCATCCCACCGATTACAGAGTGAGAGCATAAGCAGGGTCTGGGAAAAAAAGCTCCCAATCTTGGGAACCAATCATCAAATCGTGTTCTTTAAAGATGACTCATACTTAATGCAACCTTCTGCAACAGTCTTGGTTTTGGAAGATCAAATCCAGAGAGGTGTGAAATCCTACAAACTGCCCCTCATGTCACTTAAGTTGCAAGCGATCAGCAGGTATTCAGCACATCTCAGCCTTACGTCTAATCTTACTATAAATTCAACTATTAATAAATCTGTTTGCCAAAGAAATGCCCATACCACCTCCTACTTATGTCCTCTAAATGCAAGTGGGAATTGGTCTTGTGTCAGCTAACAACTGAGGTGCTTCTTGCAAGAACTCACACTCTCTGAGACAAACCATACCTTTCAAAACCTTCCGTGGCTTCTAATTTGAAAAAAAAAAAAAAATTGCTGGGCAATCTTATAAGAATTTAGTCTTACTGTTGAGTCTCTCCTATGTCCTCCTCTCTCCCTTATGCTACATAATTCCATGAATTAAATGCCTGCCAAAAGCAGGTACCTAGCAGAGGCGAGATCTAGTGGCATGAAGAACTGAGACTTTCTCTTAAAGGGGAAGCATGAAAATCAGAGTCGCTGTTTCTCTGACCCTCATCCAGATTCAAGACCTTTCGTGTCCCCTAATGGTGATCCTGAAACTCCGTAACCCAGAATCTCTGGCACAGATCTTGAACATTTTTGTCAAGGATATCCTTGATTATTCTTCGGTCTTGTTTGCATCAGTAGTGCCACATCTTTCATTGTTGTTCTTAAACCAAGTGAGGCTGTTGTGACCTCTGTATATTTCCTGTGACTCTAGGATGTCCTAGGATAGCTGTAATTGCTGGCTTGGTTAAAACAAATTATTTTAAATAAAGGCTCTTTAAAACCCCTTTTCCCACCAGGTAATATCTAAATAACATGCTGTTTCCAAAGCCTGGAGGCAGCTGTTTGCATCTGAAGAAATGCTCTCAAAATGAGTTTGACAGCTGCAATTCTTCTGGAAGAAATAACTCATGCAAAGTTATTCCTGCTCATGGATGCTTATCTTCTAAGACCTGGGCAGAATCAACTTCAGACTGAGATCACCTTTCCCGCCAGGCTTGTGTTAATGCCTCTCCCATATGCCACTCTTTTTGGAACTGTTCTTAGGCTCCCTTAACTGAAGACCATATTTTAGAACTGTGTTGTTGCTACTCCTCATTTCCTCCTCCTATACAGCATGAAATCCTAACACGCAATCAAGCAGCTAACCCCAGGACCGCTATGTTTAATGTCCTCCCAATGCCTGTCACTAGGAAGTACAAATGCCAGAGAATTGTCTGGTGCCTTATAAAATCAGTATATCCACCTTTCGGGATGAATTATACCAGCTCTCCAAAAGCAGAAGAGGCTGCACAGCAGGGACACACATAGGGAAACTTTGGCTAAAACCAGCATGATGTTTTGCGCTACCTGAAATGCCCATGCAGAACAGGGCTTTTATTCTACAGCAGTATTGAAAAACCTCCCATGCAGTGAATGGCTCAATACTTCATTTATCTGTTGCGTCTTGCAAGGGTACAGGACTGAGTTAACTCTGCCAAGATTTTCAATACAGGAGGTTAATATAAACCCAACACATTTCTTCCAAGCCCTATTGTACTCAACAACTAGAAATAACAGCTTGTCTGCTTCCTGTACAGTAGAAGCAAAGAAATAGTAGGGCCTTTAGAAGGAGAACCTGAATACAAGCCAATCATCTTCCTTCTGGCTCCTGCTGGCTCTCGTCTCCAATTACAAAGGAATAATTCTCTATCCAAGCTATTTCTACAGCATTTCAAACTGGGCACTGAAGTATCAAAAGTTATTGTTAGCCTGCCATGCTCCTGAGAAGGGAAATAAGGAGGAGATAATAGAAAGACAGAAATGACCCAGATCAGTGAGATATTCTTTATACTTTATCACAAAGGAGTTTCCCAAGAGACCTTCGTGTCATAACCCATGCACATACACGCACACATACGCATGACCCAGAAAGATAATGAGGGAGGGAAAACTGCAGTTTGCATCAGTACGGACACTGGTTTCATTCAGGACATTTATTTCCATAGAAATATGTTCCTTTTATATCTCAATGTGCATGGCCATACCTTCTCCTCTAGATGACACTGTGTCTGCTTGGAATCTGGAGCTGGAATACCAGGAGCCCTTCAGCACTGGCAAAGTCATGTGGAAGAAAATTGCACCAGCACCTGCACACGCTATTCTTGTCTCCAGCGATTTCTGTACAATTCAGAGCTTCTTGCTTAAGGACTCAAAGCCACTAAATCTCAATATCTCAGCAGCCGCTAATATAAAGTTGCAGAAATGGTTTGTGTATGTATATGTCTATATATATATAAAGTTACGTCTTGGTTTGTCTGTGTCTGTTTACAAATATCACGAGGACAAAGGCTGCAAAGCAATCTGCAGCCCCTGGCAAATCTATTTACTACCAGGTAAAATTCCGTGCAGGAGTGGACTAATAGTACTGACAAGGTAGAGGAATAAAATGGACTAGATCTAGGCACTGCAAAGAGTTTGATGCCTAGATTTTAAGCTGACTGCATGCACTAACTGGATCCCCCTGGGGCAGAGAAATTTCACTGGGGAGAAAGGTTTTGGAAGTCAGGCTTGTATCTGAACTCCTCTGGAGTGCCTCTGATTTCCCCAAGGTCACTCCCAGTTTATTGGGAAGAAATTGGGATCAGATTCAGACTCATGACAGTTCAAATGTATAAATAGTACAAACAGACTAATTAGCAACAAAGCAGGAAATAAATGCAGATGGCTCTATGGGAATGAACAGAAATGCCACTCCTTTTAGTTCATGCCTCAAAAGTTGACAGCAGGACTCAGAAGCTCATAACCCTTTCCTGACAAAATAAAGATTAAATTCCCTTCCCGTTTCACCATATAATTTTACACACTCTTCTGAGTAAGACGACACCAAAGGATCAGGTGAAAATCTGTATGACAGGCACCTAATAAAAAGACAGCAAGGTTTGGGCGTATTTTCCTCTTGGCATCAGTGTACAATTAGTCATCCCCTGATTAGGAATATCTTATGGACAAGGCGGGAAGGAGTGGCTGGAAAGCTGCCTGGCAGAAAAGGACCTGGGGGTGTTGGCCAACAGCTGGCTGAATACGAGCCAGCAGTGTGCCCAGGTAGCCAAGAATGCCAACAGCATCCTGGCCTGTACCAGGAATAATGTGGCCAGCCAGACTAAAAAAGTGATGGTCCCCCTGTACTCGGTGCTGGCAAAGATGCACCTCAGGTACTATGTTCAGTTTTGGGCCCCTCACTACAAGACAGACATTGAGGTGCTGGAGCGTGTCCAGAGAAGGGCAACAGAGCTGGTGAGGGGTCTGGAGCACAAGTCTCCTGAGGAGCGGCTGAGGGAACTGGGGTTGTTCAGCCTGGAGAAGAGGAGGCTGAGGGGAGACCTTATCGCTCTCTACAGCTCCCTGAAAGGAGGGTGTAGCAAGGGGGGGTTAATCTTTTTTCCCAGGTAACAGGCAATAGAACAAGAGGAAATGGCCTCAGGCTGCACCAGGGGAGATTAGGTGGATTATTAGGATATTAGGAAGGATTTCCTTGCTAAAAGGGTTGTCAAGCATTGGAACAGGCTGCCCAGGAAGTGACTGAATTGCCATCCCTGGAGGTATCTAAAAGACATGAAGATGTAGTGCTGAGGGACATGGTTTAGTGGTAACTTGGCAGTGCTAGGTTAACAGTTGGATTTGATGATCTTAAAGGTCTCTTCAAACCAAAATGATTCTGTGATTCTATGATTCTAAGACAGACCACACGGCTAGCACAGATGGGGAGGAAGGGATTGAAACACAAGTTTGAACTCCAAGTGCAGGAAGTCTGTCTTCAGAAATATGGAAAGAGACAGCACCAGAAGTGGGATGGAGAAGGTGAACTCTGAGGAAGGTTCCTTGATGACTCATCACCCACCCCCCCCACCCC
>VZSF01003472.1:236101-413729 GCA_013398295.1 Chionis minor | reverse complement strand
AAAAAAAAAAAAAATGAAAGAGGCACCTTAAAATTGATCCCTCCCTCCTTCTTTGTTTGTCTGGAAGATGGAAGAGTGAGATTTCTTAGCTCGCTCTGAACGTGGGCTGCCAGTTTCACATTTCAGTGTCAGAAGGCTGATACCAGCCCAGGTGTCTACAAATTGACTCACAATTTTGCTCTGTGTAATGAATAAACAAACCTTCCTCTGTAAGACTGAATTAATTTGGAATTATTTGTCTAGGTATAGACATTGCAGATGTTTTAATTTAGGCAGTTTACACTGTCAAAGTGGCTGGGCTGGCTTAGCCTTCAATTTCTGTCCATGCAGGCAGAATTCAGAGCGGCTATTGCAGGCTTTTTGACCACGGGAAGGACAAATCCATCTGAATATCATCAGAGGAAAAGAAGTTAAGTGAAGTTTAACTGAAGCGCATGGAGTGGTTGCCATAGCAAAAGTGATGGAAGCCTCTTCCCTTTAGCTGTTGAGAGCAGGGCTGACAAATGCATGTGATACTATGCTCTCAGGAACATTTCTGCAGCTGAGATGAATCCTCTAATTTCTACTTTCCTGATCAAGAAATGAATTGAGAGAGAAAGGGAGGGTTGAGGAAGAATTCCCCTTCCGAAAAGGGGAGCTCTGCAACTCTGCAGAGCGCAGGGGAAAGGGAAGAGGCTGTGGATTCAAGGGGGAGAAGTTACAAGATGTTCCTCCAACTGAGACATGAGTGAAATGATCCAGTGAAATTCTCTTTATTTTGGCCTTAGGGTCCCATTGCTTGCCAATGGATGTGTTGACCCAGCCTCTCTGTGGACCTGTGTTTAGTTTCTTGCCTCAGTGAGAACTCAGATCCCAGGAGCGAACACTTGATAGTTCACAATTCTCAGTTGAGTGCCAACTTTGGCCCATAAGGTCTAATTCCATTTTGATGTGTTTNGGGGAGGGGGGGGGAGGGCATTGGTCTCTCATTTGTTTCTGTCGATAGGAGAAAAACGTAACAGGAAAGAAAAAACTTCCTGTCTTTTCAATGTTCAATTTTTATATTCCTTCACTTCCTCAAGGATTTTGTTTTCTCAGATTACACCCTATCAAAGGCTCCAGTTTGTGGGTGACTAATAGGTTATTCTCTGTCCTCTCGTCATCCACCCCCACAAATACTCCTGCCTGGATCCCAGTGCCATACCATCCTCATGATCATGAGTGGGAGTGCTAGAGCTTCTACAGATCAGTAGTAATTGGCAAAAGCCCAAAGTTGTGGTCTTGTCTGGGTCAGTCCCTGTTAGTAGAGTGCTGGAAGCTTGTGGAAAGCATGCTGCAGATGATGCAGAGGGGCAAATAAGGGACTCCTAAGTCACAGACTACCAGCTACAGGTACCTGTCACACAATACTTTTACAAATCTTAAGCTTCATCTTACAAATTAATACTCATTTTATGTGTTCTCTCTATTCCTAATAAATATTGCAGAGTGCTGCTGACCTGGGAGAGCTTCCCAGCAAATAAACAGACTGTTTCCTCCTTTCCCTTCCTAAAGCTGGTTTTCAAGGCTAGCATATTCTGGGCTCTCAGTGATGTTCCCAATATGGCATCTCCACTAAATAACATATTTTTGGGGGGAAATAAGTCATAAGACTGTCTGGATACAGGTCCCTTGTAAACCCCTCTCCTTATAGACGACACATTTAGCTTCCATCAGCCCTTGCCTCTTAGCAACCTATCATTTGCTGTATAATCAATTTTAGTGCCTTAGATCTGCATCTGAGATCCCATTCTGTTTCAGTCCATCTCAATAGAAAACTAGAAACCAAGAGATGGGCTCTAGTTTTCTTCTCTCAAAGTCTTTCCTTACCCTCCACTGATTTCTCTCTTGCCATTTTAATTCTGTTACTACAGCAACCTTGTATTTCTTGCTTTGGCAAAGTTGACATGTTAGCATGGGGACACACACAAGGCCTCTCTAATCAGCACTTATGTGGTCTAAAACATTTAGCTCATCTGCTCAGAAGACTTATTAAAATGTTCGACCCATCTGCTGTGGGAGGCTCAAGTGAAACTGGAGCCAACATTTTCCCACTCGGTTTCCTGTCATGCAGCCTGACCAAAGCCTCTCATTTCAGCAACACACAGCGATGGTGTGTCTCTACCATAAGGCAGAACACTTGCTTGTATGTGGTCTTTGGACACACTTAAAAGGATGTCAGCTCAGTCTTCTGCAGTGACTGTTGGATAAAATGTTGTGCTGACATTTGCCTTTCAGAGTACTAAACGCTAGAAAAAATCATTTGACTGCAGCACAAGAAATTCAAAGCAACACCTTTCAGAATGCTTCCTTCACCCTCAGATGCTCAGAGGGAGACATTCATGGCAGCAGGTTTCCAGAGAGCTGGCACAATGGATGGGACCAGCCCCCAGGGAGTCCTTCAAAGGAACCCTGTAACCTGGATGGCCAACCAGCATCGCCATCTTCTACTTTTTAGCATCTAATCGTCTGGAGAGCTGTACAACTTGCTCTGTTCAGTTTTGATCTACTCTGTTGCTCTTGTTGCCCCCAGAGGAAACATTGCTATTTCCTTTAATTCCCTCTCCATCATCTGATATCGTTCATTCTACCTATAGGTGATCTGTGTTATGTTGCCATCTTTCCTGAGGGAGTTGGAGACACTGGTGATTTTGTGAGATGTATAGCTACTACCGTTATGTGGCTAGTTATAGTCCTATCTGTGTCTGTGAGAAGCCATATCCATATCTATAATCATTCATTCAGAAAAGTATTCCTCTTCAACTTGCTGTGAGTGTTGGATTAACAGCAAAACGTGAAGTTTTCCGTTATCTTCACCCAGCAGTTCTGCAATCCCTGCTGGTCATGGCCATGGCCTGTGTTAGGAAGCAGAAGGTAGTTTGATGCTTATTTGCCCTAAGATTGGTCTGCAACGGAGACGCCCTTGAAGGGAATAGCAGCAAGTCAGAAACAGGATACAGGCTGTGGTGAGAAGCTACAGGGTGAAAGTCTGGCCAGTGGAAGATGGATGAGTACAAGCTACAAAGGTAACTGCAGTGTGAGGACGAACAGTGAACAAAAATACCTTCAGCCAACTGTCTGGGCAATCACTGTAAATTGACTAAGGCATCTCTGAGAGAAGGTTTAATCACACAAAGCTCTACTTGCTCATCTCAGCTAATGTAGCTGATGGGTGTTTGTAGTCAAATCCCCTTCACAATGATCCTGTTTAGAAACCAAGTTGCATGGAGGGAAACCTGCTAAACAGTCAGTTCATCTCCCCATTACTGGTGGAATTTACTTCTTTAAGTAGCTCTAGGGATTACTGAGGTATTAAGGAAAGTGCTGTGACATTGAACTGTATTTCCTCTGCAAGAGGATGTCAGTGTATAGTTGTCCTCTGCGGAGATCATGACAAGGAGTCTGTGATTTTTGTCAAGGGCTTTTTTGTGTGTGTGATGCTGTTTTCTTTTAGTTTTCTAATGAGGAAAGAAAAAAATCCACTGTCACTGTCTATACTAGGGACTTTAAAAGTGCTTAAAAGCACTAGGAATGCCTTTAAAATGCAGACCTCATACTAGAGATAAAGCATCTATCCAGAGAAGAGATGCTTTGATGCCTTAGATGTATCTGTTTGTTTGTTTTAGAGGGGAGAAAAGAATGGTATGTTTTACTGATACAGCTATTAACCATCAAGATTGCCCAAAGGCATCAGCAGGTTCATTTAAAATGTAAATGAGCTTTTCCAGCATTCAGTTGTTCGGATTCTACAGGCTGCTATTATGTGAAATTGGATGGGGCCTTCACATGGCACAGCTGAACAGTTAGGCTGGCCTCCCTCTTCTACCCAATTATGACCAAAGTGAACGGCCACTCCTGTGGGCCCGAGAGCTTCTCTCCAGATTAGGAGAGTTGCTTTATTGTAGAAGACAGGGGCCATTAGCTGAGTCCCTGTGCTGCTACCCATGGGTCTCCTTGGGAAATATCACTTAGTATTGCAAACAGCAAGTGGGCATTTATTCATGGCCTTCCTACACCCTTTGGGGAAGGACCATTCTCTTGAATGTTTGGAGGTTACCGGCTAAAAATGAGCATAAACCATGAAATGCAGTTGGCCTGAGGAAGGCTTTCTCTTTTTAATACTTTAGCACTGCATGCCTTGAGCTTACATGGAGTTGCACTCACCAGTGAGATCCCTTTCCAAACAGCACCCTAGTGGATTGCTTGGAACAGCAGCTGAAGAAATACTTTTGCCTTGGAGTGATGCTGCATCAGGGACATGTTAAAGATTTGCCTTATCACTTTTTAAAGTTCTGCAATGTTTTCGATCCATAAAAGAAAGCTTGGGAGGCATGTCGCTCACTTAGTGAGCACGTCGTGCTGTAGGGGATCATCCTGATCTCCCAGAGGAGGCTGGTTGAAAACCGAGAACTCTCTTGCGCAAAGGGTGTCAGAGTTTCGCCACTCAGATTGGTTTTGATGTGGAACAAAACACAATACCTTTACTGCTGATTTGGAGCTGAGTGATGGCAGAACTACTGACATGTGAGCAATGGTTCAGCTGCAGCAGCAGAAGTCTCAGAGTGGCAAAGCTGGTTTGTGGCACAGAGACAAAAGCAACCAGAGAGATGGTCATGGGGAGGATTAAATGCTTATGTTAACAACCTTTGCCATGGAATCCTGTCCACTACAGCCTGATCAGGCTGGCCTTCAAAATCCCTCTTTCTTATGAAACCAATGCATAAGGACACATTTTTGTGAGTAAGGAACAATGAGGTCCTTTTCATGATGACGAAGATGAGTATCAGGAAATGCTGTTTTGCAAATGTCCCTAGACTGGGCAATGTTTGTCAGAGTTTCACTGAGCTTAACTGTACATGGTTGTGCATGTACATGCACACCTGGGATCCGCAACCTAAATTCCAGGATGTGCTTAGCGGAGAAACATTAACTGCACATTGAATAACTTTTTTAATAGTGTTAAATAACCTTAAACATTTCCATTTCCTTTTCTGTGTGCGTGCATGTGAAAATTGCTGCATTTTTCAAAATGTGTTGAAACTGCTTAGGATGAACTGTCCTGCTGAAGAGAAAAAGCTGTCTAGAAACAAGTTTCCCAACTGCACTGAATTTTGTATAAGTAGGGTTAAAAAAAAAAAAAAAAGGCAAGCAGAAACACTAAAGATGATCTTAATTTCTGCTTCTATATCAGTCCTTCCATTACTTCTGTGTATTATGGTTTGCATTCCAGCCTCCGGATAGGACTTGTATGCCCCTATTAAACATAATCAAGCACTTGGAGAACTTATTTCCATGTATCTAAAATGGAACCATGATTTGCATGTAATTAAAATAAAAGAGAAAAAGAACTAACATGAATCTTTTCCATTGGTTTTGAACATGCTGCATCCAATAGGAATTCACCACACTCTTTTAAAGATACTGCCAGTTATCCTAAACGATATATTTTTTTTTCCTCATTCAAGCTTTCTAATTGAATTAAAATAAAATACATTGGGACACATTAAAAACTTGAAAAAGTAAGAAAACAGTGTGATGGGTTAGAAAAATTAATTTCTCTTACAGTGAAAGATTTTAAGAGAGAGAAGGGCATTTCTTTTTGTGATTTACAAAGATCTCCAGGTAAGCTAGGTGTATTGCACTTGCAAGCTCTGCTTCTCACAGTATAGAAAGCTGGCTGGGATGAAGTAATTTTGATGGTTGATAGTGTGTTGTAAAAGGTTACTGGAGCTCCACCATCACCCATGCAATGATACAATGATTTATTGTTGTCAAAGCCTTCTACACAATGGATAGAACAATCTAAGCTTCAGCATTCAATATAGACACATTGTGTTCATTTAAAAAATAAATAAATACTTGTGATGTGGGGGACTGCCTGAAACACCTGATCTTATCTTAGAACATTAGCCTTGGGATTGCAAAACCATCCCTGGCAATGCTTTATGTCCTTGCTTTGCTGAATAGTGGAATAAGAAAGAAGAAAATTTGCAGGAGTGAAGCTTATGGCAAAAGAACAGGGAAGATGTGAGTTACACGCTTGCAAAAAAAAATGTGTCTGCCACAGCAGGGCAAAATGTGCTGAATTACACTTGAAATCCACGCAGAACTTCTGCTACTCCACATTTCTATTATAAGCTGAGTTCTCCTTGAATTTCTTATCCGGAATTTTGTACCGATCCTAGGTAGGCGTCTAGACAGTACATCTCTTTATGCTGATGGGCTTATTGAAAATTGCCTTCCTTTAACTTGCTTTTCTACGATTAAGGTAGAGAGGAAGATGGTATGGGGCATCCTGAAGTATGGGATGCACACTAGAAATCCCAGCTCCTTGAATCCCACCATAGTTAGCCTTGGTTGAGTGTGGACGTGCCCTACAGCCTGTCCGATGGGGATTTCCTCCTAGCAGGGAACTGAAAGGAAAACTTACATCAATGCTTCTACACCATCTTCCATCTCTTCCACTGTAGGATGTTATGTTGCCCCAAGTAAAGAGGATTTTTTTTATCTCAAGTCACCATCGGTTGGGGTATCTTTGCTTGACTTTGCACAAACGCATCCTTTTCACCAGTACTCATGGGGGAGGCTGAACTCTTTACATATAAGGCACTGTAGGGATGTAATGCCGAGTGGCAAGTTCTGTGCATCCTTGCTTTTTGCTCAATCTTGCTGACTTCTGAGAGCGTGCAGGGGATGTAAGGCAGCCTCCTCTATTCTGTCACTGCTGTTTCTGCCTCTCTCCCTTACCCGCACACCCAGAGAAGTTGTAAACTTCTCTGTTTACTTCTCTGGGAAGTGGAGGAACTACCTGCGCAGAGCAGAGGGAGGCTAAGAGGTAGGGTTGTCTGGTACTCCTATGAAATAAAAGCTACAACACAGCCGGCTGTTTTATAGCAGGGTATCTTTCAATACATTCTCCTCACAGCAAGGCTGACATTTGATTTTATTAAAACAGAGAAACTAGTGCAGAATTAACGGTGGGAGAGATTAGATTACTAGAGCAATACGCTTCGGTGGTAAGAGCACAGGACCAGGAAACAGGGAGCTGGGCTCTGCTTTGCTGTATGGACTGGAATGGATTATTCCTCTTCATCTCTGTTTTCTAGTTTATATTGCCAAGAATGTTAACAGCCCTCAGAAAAGGATGTGCTGATATTTATATATTAGATTTAGGAAAAGACACTGAGATCTTGAGATAAGTAAGGCAGAGGGAGCACTAATGACATACAGAACCAAATCCCACTAGTATTTCTCTGCAGTAAGTGGATACTTATAAAGCTTAAATTATCAGCCTGTATTTTATACTTCCACTGACTTCTAGGGGAACACGTATAGGAACAAGCCGTAGATGAACTGCTGGTTGGCTTTGTCATTTGACTGGGGAACCTGAGCCCTTGCCGGGAAATCACCAGATGGCGCTAGTAGAAATAATGTTCAAATATTCCTTTTTTTAGGGAATTAAAGCTGGAAAAAGGTTTATTTGTGAAATTGTGACTCAGTTCCTTCAGTAAAAAGTATTTACATCAGCCAGAATTTGTTCAGTGGCTGAAGAGAATAATTCCTGCAATTCAGGGCTAGTATTCAGAGCTTACATGCACACCAGCCAAAGGAAAAACATAGTGTTGTGTAATAAATCACTCGCATTAGGCAGTCAGCTTGTACTGTTCCTGTTAGCTTCATTTCAGTTTTAATCAATATTTGCAAGGATTTGTTAGGCTATACAGACAAATCCTGAGGTCTGTACTCGATTCCTATCAAAGTACGATGGTTATTAAAGAGAATGAGAAGTTTGCCTGAGTGGGAACTATGTCATAAACTGAAGATTTTGAGATCTGAATTTATCACACTTCTTCACTGCTCTACAAACAGATTGACTTCCCCTTGCAACCCTTCTTGCAGAGAAGTTTGCTCATTTTGGAAGCTGGAGAAGTTCATTTTCAAGTAGGTTAAGCCAAAAGGTGCCAAAAATGCATTTTTCTCCTAGTCTATTATTGTATCTTACACTGTAAGTGAGAAATAGCTTCACCAAGGAATTGATTTCTTGCAAAAGAAACTGAAGCCATGGCTGGAAGATGATTTTCATAACAGATGCAGCCCTTCAGCAGGGATTCTCAGCTTCTTTCACTGCTGGATAGAAGCAGGTCTTGAGTTCAATCCTTCTATTTAAATATTTCATTAAGGGCAGGCATGTTTCCTACTCCCCTCTTAGGGCTCCAACTTTTAATGTCTAACTTATTAAAAATCCATCTTCTTTTATTTTTGATTGAGCTCTTCTATTGTTTTCCATTTCACCTGTCAACTCCCAGAGACATATAACAATACTATAAACCCCAACAACTGACCTGAATGTTATTTCAGGTCCTAGCACTCAAGCCACAGTTACAGCTCTGTGGGAGAAGCAAAAATTAAAATCAAATCCTTCGTCTGGGTGGAAGTTTAGTTACAGCAGGGATTCTTTTTTAAATTTCTCTAAGATTGGAGACATCCATACAGGGTACTTTACAGTATGTAACACTAAAGGTACCTCATTTCCATTCAATTGCTGCACTCTTATATGTACCATATATATGCAGAGCTCAGGAGGTCTTTATGAACTTACCTCTCAGGCTGAATAAACTGCACAGTTACTCTCCAGGTTTGATTTGCTTTGATGGCCCACCTGAAAATTCAGGAGAAAAAAATCTCAGTTCAAGACAAGGCAAAATGTTTTGTGTCTATTTTTTTTTCCAACAAAGTGAAAAGATTTTCATCTTTTAAAGTCACTCCAAATTGAAAGGGAAGCCAAAACAAAACACAAGCCAAAAAGAATACCCCAGCAATCTGCTATGTTGTGCTCCTCTAATTTTGTTTTTTCACAGGCTCTTTTTAAAGGTCTAGTCCTCATTCTGTTCTGGAATGGAGACAAATACTGGAATCTCCTTCCCGCCTCAGTCATTGAAAGACTTTTTCACCTATCTCTCTTTGAGGTAATTTTACTGGAAAAAGTGGAAAGAAATAATTGCCCTCAATACACACACACGTATTTTACACACTCAATTGGCATTTTGCTCCAGGTGTGACTTAAGTTTCAGGTACGGACCAGGGGACATTTGTTGCTACTGCCTTGACCTTCCTCCTGTTAATTTACGTCTTAAGAGAGCAGAAAAGCCCATTTCATGCTCTAGTCATTAGGATTCCATTTTGCTGGGGAAATAGTACTGGGCCATCCTTTTCCCCAAGAGGGCTTTTTCTTTGGCGTCTGTCATGCCTCATTACACTAAACAGCACACCTTATGCTAGAAAAATAGCAAGTAGAAGAAACTGCAATAAAACTGGCAGTGTCACTGCAAGGATCCTAACCCTGTGCACTCACTCATATAGCACAAACATGATGTGAATAATGAGTTTCTTTTAGTTTTACACAGCCCTGCTCATTGTTATTGTTATTTGCCTGGGTGCTGCAGTTGCACTACCCATTACCTATTTGTTTAAAAAGTAGTAATGATGGAGAAAGATCCATGCAATGGGTAGGGTGAGCCTCAGTTGTACATAGCCTAGAACAGAGCCTTTGCTAGACAGTCAACTGTGAACGTGCAGCTACAGCATTGAGACTTCAGCATTAAGAAAATGCATCCATTTTCCCTTGTGGATTTTTGTTGAAAGGCTTTAATTTAGAAAAACAAAACTGATCCATGTAGTAATTAAACTGAAATCCTACATTTGATGCATGGGCGACAGTCTTGGGCTGCTAGTTGATAAGACATGAAAACCTTGCCCTCATATAATCTAACTTGAATGCAAGTATGTACAAATCCATAAAAAACAGCTAGTTCCCAGACTTATCCACAGATAAAAATGCCTTCACATTACACCTCCCCACCCACAGCAGTAAAGAAGACACGAGCACAGCAGGTATGAACAGCACTTCAACATCGGGGAGTGACCAAACTCTCCTGCAATACCAAAGCAGCTTTGCTCAGGACAACAGAGTGGTTTGGTTTCATGGAGCTGCAACACTGCAGCCAGGCACAGGGACTGCATCCAGCATCCCGCACCTCCTGGAAGGAGAAGCCAGAGCTCTTCCCACAGACTCGCACAGCCGGAGAACAGCATTACACAAGCAGGCTTAGTAGAAACCTAGAGGAATGGAAAGGTTTTCTTTTTGTTTGGTTCTGGTTAAAAAGTAACTTGTAAATCGAAAGCTAACTCGAAATCCTTGAACATCAAAAGATGGGTGGCAGGGGGAAAAATAAAAAGTTTCTTTTTGCCATTTGGTCTTGATCCAAGAGACCAGCATAAAGCTGGTAAAATGAACATCTTTGTCAGCATCATAAAAGTGATTAGGCAGGGAGGCTGGTACTCGCTGAGCATCTGCAAGGTCCTGGGAACTTCTGTTCACCCATTTGTTTGATCACCAGCATTTCCACAGCGACAGGCTCTATTTCGGGACAGTTCTCCCACTGGACGTGACTGAGTACTGGGGTCAGCTACGCGCAGCGCCTGCATCCACACCATCTGCAGGAATCCAGGAGAAACTCAGTAAAAGTTCATTGGCTAAAGCACACCAAACTGGTCTTTTTATTGGGGTTTTTTTTTTTGGATGAAACTGTTCTCCTGGAAAATCTATGAGCACGTTTACCTTACCCCATGCTGTACCTGGCAGCTACACGCCTCCTCCCTCCACCTCGGTTGCCTTCGCTTTCGGCTTCTCTGCCTTTCTCCCTTAAAAACCACTTGCCTGGGAATTGTCAAGTATCTGAAATCTGACCTGTCGTGTGTCGTGTCCCCCACCCCCCAGTCAATAATCACATTAGCACATCTGTGTGACAGAAATAATAGCTTTTGTCTCCCAGAGCTGCAGAGTCCTGTTGCCAGGCAACTCCATCCGGAGGCAACAAAACAGCGAGGAACGGGTGTGTGGGAGGACCAAGCCCGAGTGCAAGAGCTGCTGCTTGTGCTGCTGGTAGCTATAACTGGGGGAAGCTTGGAATATACCGTTTCCATGAGAGATTTGGGATAACGGAACCTGCCAGGCTCAGAAACTTTCAATTAGGTGGCTACAGACTGGCTGGTTCATCTTGTTTTGTTCTGATGTTAGAGAAAAGCTTTGAGGAGAGAAAAGCTCAGAGAACTGAGCTGCAGATCGGGGTGGCTTGTTTCAGAGATGCTAAGCCCACTGCAGCAGAAGGGTGAATGCGATTACCCTTTCCAAATGCATCCCAGAGCACAGCCTGAACATGCTTTGGTGGTCCACCCTCCTCAGGGCTCAGACTGTCCACCATCAGAGATTGCAGCAGCTCAACTGCTCCAGCATTATTTGTGTACCATTCTGGCTGAGCCCGACAGGCTCAGCATCATGTGGTTAGACAACAGCATCTCACTTGATAATCAAACCTTGATTTATCAAATATAACCCTGCTCATTCCAGAGAGAGAGGAGTCTCTCAAATAATAAAGGTTGCTGTTGACATCGATGGAATGGGAGTTTCATTTGCCTCTTCCCAGCCAAACAACCAAAGGCTGCATCATGAAAAAACTTGAAGAGTGAAGCTCTTGGATAAAAAGAGATTGCATCCTTAGGGACATCAAGGAAGACCCAACAATACCCACTGAGAGAAAAATAATGCTAGAACTACATTTATTTCCTGGTCTAAGCATCTGTCCTCTGTTTCCATAACTGTGTTAGCCCGTCCCAGGTCTTGCCAGACAGCCTTGTGGGATGCAGCTGGAATGGATGTCAAAAAAAAAGAAAACTAAAAGGTGCCTAAAAACCTTAAAAAAGCAAAAATCATCTAAACTGTTTGCACAAGGGAAAACAAGGACAGAAGCAAACTCAAACACTGGAGACTGCCATTATACAGTATCCTGAGGAGAAAGATTGGAAATACTGAATGGGTCCACTTTTGGTCATCTCTAATTTATACTAGGTGTCTTTTCCAGTTTCCTTTCCTATGCTCCTTCATCAGAGCTAGGTGTGGACAAGCACTAAAGCATAGATAGCTATTGCAAACACTCAGACCTCCTGCCAGGAAAGGACTATACTGCCTATATTTAGTTGGATTCAACGCATGAAATCCAGCCTCAGCCTGCTGAGAGCCTCTCTCACCTGTGCAGTCCCCCAAGGTAGTGGTTTTGTCCACAAAACAGATGTACATACAGCATGTCTGGGTGCTGTATTGGCTCTGCCAGAAGGAAATCGAGTATTTTCTATAGTTATCATATGGCCCAGAACAGTGGCCTAGTCACCACCGGCACGTCTGACTGTTTATACAGATAGTTTCTAAATCAAATTTCAGTCATGGGACATGTACAGCTATGGATGCATTCTGCATATAGGGCACATCTTGAAAAGCATCTCTTTGGTCTCCACTAAGAGGAAGTGGAAGTTTTCCAGTGACCTAAAATAAATACAACAGAGCTCCAAAATGTCATCATTGGACCCTCACTGCATCACAACAGCCAGGCACAAAGGAGTCCCTGCGTGTCCAGGCATTCATCAAATAAGGGCTGCAGGAAAAAAAGTTGAGAGATTCCTTAAATAAATTATTTAGCGATTGTTATTCAACCTCCTCCATTTACATGTAAGTCACTGTATCCAACTGGGTAAAGAACCATCTTCATAACCTGTCTTGTACTATAAAGCATCTTTGATACTTTCCAGAGAGACATTTGTAGTGTATTTAGGATGGGAGAAGTACACTACCCCATGTCAGAAAACTTTTACTTCCGTATGAATATTTGTTTTGCTGGTGCTCAGTGGTTTCATTGTTGAATGTACCACATTCTAGATATCATACAAACTGTCTCCTGCTCTACAGCAGTATTTATTTCTTGTTCTAGATCCCACATATTAAGAGCAGGGTAAGTGTGCTGGACTCAGCCATAGCTGGAGAAACTCATCCTTGGATATTAAGCAAGTGTGAAGAGTGCCACATTAGATCCACATCTTGGAGAGAGCAGTTGCAGATGGCCATAAATCTGGCTTGTTTTTCCTTTTGGCTTTCCTGTGAGCTTTGGTTTATGGTTTGAAACACTGGTAAAAAAGGAGGTCCTATACCTTTAAAGACACAACATTTTAAAGGGTAAGGAAAAATTACATCCCATCTTACAAACGACAAACAAGCAGGGATTGTGTCCAAGTCTCATAGGAGGTAAGATGCGCGGTTTTACTTCAAAAAAAAAAATCAGAGTAAAAGAGCATAGCTGATGGCACAGGTTATCTAGGCTTTGCCGCCTGCTGGCAAAAGACAAGTAAAGACATGAGAAAGCTAAGTGAAAACTGGGGAGCATGTCAGGAATCACAGAGCGTGCACTGCTTGGGCACAAAACTCTGGAGATGCAGAGACATCTTAACTTCTCAGTGCTTCAAAAGAAGTGTATGGAAAGGAATCCACAGTTATGGGTCAGGGTAACTACTCTGAAGACAGTCTTTGAAAAACTACAAAATCTTTTAAAAATGTTTAAGAGAATAAGTATTTGCTCTTTCGTCAGCCTGGGAAAAAAAATAACACAGGCACTCACAGAGCAGAGATGTGCAGTCAGTTGAAATCACATGCCTCTAGGTCTCGTTATAATAGGGCTGTAGTTATTTGTTAGCATGAAATGCCTCTCCACTGCAATGGGGGCTTTACTGCAGTACCTAATTTAATCTTTCAATGACTATATTCCCTTGAATACAGTGTATTTTGTTTGACAGTTCTTAAACACTTGGATGAATCTAAACATCGAAAAACTGGAGTACACACATTTTTCTGCAGATTCATTTAACAATCCAAGCTAACAGCCAGATTATTAATAATGAGCTAAATAAGATACTTTTTAAGGGTCGGTGGGCATTTGAAGTCTGAAAAGAAAAATACAGTATTTGCTGCTCAGCTCCCCCCTGGGATAGTATTTGAAAAGTAACCAGATATCCCTTTAGGAAAGGCTATTTTTTCCTCATAGTTATACTTACATTGGGGAAATTAATTGCAAGGGAGAAATATAGAAGTGATGCTGCTAACGTTCCTAACATATGTTTTGCAAAGGCACAGGGCTATTGTTATGCCAGAATTTTGGCTGATAAGATGGCAAAAGCTTCCCAACCTCTTGGCTGCATTCCTTTAAAAACAACAGCAGCTCTTCAGTATCCTGCAGATGCAACAATTGGCAACCAGCTCATCCAGATCTACCTAAATTAGCTTTACAGATTAGCTTTATAGCTCAGCTACTAGTGACAGACTGGCTGTAGATGCAAATCCCTCTTTACGAAAAAAGAATATATTGTTGTCTTATGGCTCAACTTTTCCTGTTGGCTGAAGTTATCTTTTCTATTCCAACAGAAAGGTATAGTCTTTCTGTTCCAATAGAAATAGAAATATTCCAATAGAAATATCCCATCAGTGCTCTGTGGTGAATTGAAGCCTATAGTACTACGCCACAGACAGAAAAAATGGTCACTCTCCCTGAATCCTTCTGTTCTCAGGAAAAAAAAAAGAATGAAAGGATGCAACTGTTTATCTGTCACTGCATCAGTTAATACAGGTCAAAAATAAAGGACAAGATGTTGAATCCACAAACCCTTCTGCAAGATCAAAGCACACTTCAAGATAAGTACAGGTGCAATTGCTCTGAGTAATTCAGTTGTGTCTGATGCTTGCAGAATCTGAGCGAGAGGGATAGCTCATATGTGTGTGGCTGGGGCAGCGTGAGGGTCTCAGGGGTGCAGACAGTTAGGGCCCCTTGAGCATGGAAAGGTGACAACCGGAGATAGAGACTGGAAGAAAATAACATCTTATACAACTAACAATCGCATCCATTTGTGAATCTACAATTATTAATATCCAGAAAGCAGCGAATCTTAGAAGAGAACCAATGAACACAGTAGCTCACCACATCTGCTGCTGGTCCAAAAAGCCAGGTAGAGCTGTTCTACCAGGTGCAGAGCCCAGACTTGCCCAGACCTGGCACGCCCTGCATGGCAACACCAGCAGTGTCTGGGTTTCCTGGACATTTTTATTTTCTTTCCACCAAGAAATCCCCTCCAGTCAGAATTAGGTTGTTTGTTTGGTTTTTTTTTACATTTGTGCGTAGCTCAGACACAGAAGACAGATATCAAAAATTTCTGGCTAGGCGAAATGCATGTGCTGTGGGAAACAGGCAGCAAGCCTGAAACCTCCTTGTCTTGTTGGGCTTATGGCAGGTGGAGAGATCAGCCATACTATGTGCCTATTGTAGGTAGTGGATTTCCATGAGATCCACTGCACCTGAGCAGCTCCATACATGAGGACGCAAATCATGCAAACACATCTCTGTTCCTACCAAAAACTTTGCACTCTTTCAGGTTTAAGGCCCAGTTAGTCTCCTAACTCCAGAATTAGGAAATTCCCCCCTCAGCCCATAGATTCCAATACACACCAATGCAAAGCTCCATTTGCCTCTGTCTCTCCGACGCTATTCCTCTTTCACACCCACGTTCATGCCAACATGGTTCACATGCCGACTCTTCTCCAAAGAGCATCCTTTGTTCGGAAGCAAACCTTTTCTCTGTCTCCCCTCCCTCCTTTTATTCGGTAGCCTTGTCAAAAGCATTTGCACCTGTCCTCTCACACTCAGCTGTTTCCTATTTTTGCTGAAGATTTCTCTTTTTCAGTACAGGACACAAAAAGTAGAGGGTTTCATTCAGTATTGGCTGGGAGAAAAAAACACAGCCCTGTCTAAAACAAAGCTACCAGTAAAGCAGAGAGCAAAAGAGAGTGAGGGAAAGAGATAGTGTGCCTGAAGGGAAAGTAGCTTAAGGAGAAGTGTAGGAGGAATACTGATTCTAGACTTGCAGCAGGTCTATTTTTCATAAAGATAATAATAAAGAATAATATGGTGTAATTAGGGCACAAAATCACACTAAATTGCTGAGTGCTTGTCTGCAGCTTTCAGTAAGAGGGAAAGAAACAAGGGGGCTGAACGGCTCCTCCTGGATAAGGCACTGAGATACGTTTTCCCAAACTCACCTAAAGTATCTCGCTGCTGGAAGTTAGAAATGTGTATTGGAATGTCAGGACCCACTTTTTTTTTGTTGCTGTTTTGTTATAAATTCCCCTGAGCCAGGTGTGAGAAATCTGGTGTGGGTGTACTGACTGGTACAACACCACAAAGACATACCTATTCTGGTCCTGAAAAGCAAGGATGTGCAATCTGTGTTGTTTCCAGAGCTAGACTGAACATGGGAAACTGGCATCTCTGCACCATGCCCTCAGCACAAAATATTTTCCTGTCTCCTGCACTCAGCCTGTGATGGGGAGACCCTTTGCCTTTCCATTGCTGTGGGCTCTGTTCTTTGTACTCCTCCACAAACACATGCACAAAGCTGTCAACGCCTGCATGACACAAGAGCAGATTTCCATGTTTAAAGAGAGAAGGATCCGGTTCATGCGCCCTTCTTGCACTGAGATGGGAAGGGAACTATTTCCGATTCAAAGTGGTTGGTACTGGGTCGAGTAGCTTTCCTGAGAGATGTGCTCTGATCTCATTCAGGTACTGAACATCCCGTTGCCACCAAATTGGATTTATTCCTCACTGTTTCCTATCCTCTGTCAAAAATTACTTTTGCTTTAATTTTCTACACAGTTTTCTTAAATAAAGACATCAGTCTCCCTGAAAGAAAATCTTTGATTCAAAGTTCACAGTGTCGGTTTCTAGCACATGTATACCTGTAGTTCTGCTAAGAAAGTGATTGTTTTCAGTGTCCTTTAACAGCTACTGTATCTAAAAAAAAGACATTTTCCTCTTAGCCCAAGAAACTGTCTAGCTGAAGACATTACTGGGTAACCCCTTGCCTAGGGATGTGGCTGTAAACCTCATCCAACTTTAGGTGCTAATATTCCAGAGATTGTAATAATTTTGAGGTTTTATGCTACAAAATCACTGTAAAGCCTTTACAACTATGGGTTGCAACTGAGGAGGGAATTTGAGTTGGAGTTAGAGCAGTGGAAACCAGAAAACCCGCAGGCGAAGGATGCAGACAAAACCCAGCAGTATAAACTCTCAGACTAAGCCTGACATGTTGGAAGGAAGGAGACTGCCCTGGTCAGCAGCCATGGAGCAAAGAGCCCTTGTTTTAAAAAGGAGAGAGATGACGCTTTACCGTGAGATTTTCCCCTCCAGCCTGCCCTCACAGTCCAGCCACACCAGCATTTGAAGGCTTGAACCACTCTTAATCCCTGGATAATCCCTTTTTCCTAGCCTTGGACCGAAGGGTACTGGTGGTGATAGAGAGATGTGTTATCACACTTAGATATGTTCCTCCTTATCTGGGGAGCTGGAGCTCTGCATTGCTTAGAAAGAGTTACCAGCTCTCTGGGATGTTCTGGCATTCCCACACATAGTCCTGCAGTATGTCAAAAGGCCAGTAATAAATCAGGTTTTAGTATCCAAACACCTTATTATTTGTCACTTGCCCTGAAATCACCTTACTGGCAGGGCAATATAGACAATGCAAGTTATGAGGTTCAGAGATAAATGAAAAGGCGTATGCATAAAATGAGTTTAAAAGATTTTCGTCACTCTGTGTCATCCAGCTAACCATCTGTCAAGATGCTTATGCTGCTTTGCAGCTGGGATCCACTCCACAAGCAAGAGCTTCACCTTGAATACAGCTTTCACTGGGGAGGATGATGCTTTGTGTCTACCCTATTGTTATACACCCAAACTCTCTATGGTGACTGTATCACCTTCCAGCGTTCTGCCCAAGGGTTTCTTGTGAGTCACCATTTAATCAGGGGTCACATTTTAACATTCCCTCCATAGGACTGCTGACTGCATCTGTCTACTTAATAACAGTGATGCTCTTTGAACATAGTGATGCTCTTTGAACATGACTAGGCAGAATTATCTGCTATCCAGAACATACTAATGACTGTTCCAGTATTTAATTGTAAGCACGCATTAACCCATTGTGAAGTAAATGCACTTTTCCAGCTGGGGGAGCAATATTTTAACCTCAGTGCATTGATTATTAATAGCAGAAAACTATAATTTATGTGAGAGAGCAATGATTCCTTAAACAAGTTCAGAAAGGGGAAAAATGTATGCTATTCATTACTAGGTCTTGATTGTGATGAGATGGAACAATTCAGGGGTAGGTGTCTTTGGGACAAAAAGTGCTCTAACTATGGCTTTGAGAGATGTGATGGAAGTTCATATTGTTGGTAGTTTAAAAAAGGTGAAGACGTGCTTAGAACTTCAGTCATTGCTAACAAATGTCACATAAATAAGTTAATAAATATTATTTAATGATATTTATATAGAGAAGCCGGTGAGAAGTAATGGAATATTTTTTCTCAACAATGGTCTATCCAAGCTTGCATTCATGCTTCCAGGAATCCACACAAAAGCACTAGAATTAAAAAAAAAAACAAAAACAAACACAAACAAAACAAAACCCCAGTATGAAAAGGTTTTGGTTTAAATAAATTGTTTGGCAATGACATCTTTATTACTAGCCAGTTTGTTGCTGAAATTAAATTGTGGGCTATGTTTTGAGACACTTTCAGACTTGACCGTCTTCCCTGGTCTTAAAATCTGTAAATCAAAACTGTTACAATGTATCTCCATGTCTTCACATCTTAACAACAGTTGCATGTTCCTCAACTGCCGAATTTGAAAGTTCCCGGGCTCAGATCTGTCATGTGTATGCATCTATGCTGCAAGGTACCCTGCCCAGGGGTATTTGTAGAAAACAATCTTTCATTGTCACTTTACAGATGATGAATGAAAGAAGAGAGAGATTAAGTGCATTCTAGTGAGACCAAATCTTTTGCAGAGCCAGCACTGAATTCATGTTATTTGATTCCCTTTTCAGTACCAAAGCCATGAGCTCATCCTGCTCCTTTCTGACATTAATGAAATAATCATAAATGGGACCATGACAAAACTGCAAAGTTTTTATGCTTTGAAGATCACCTGGAGGTGAATGCAATGGCCTCACTTCGGTATCCCCTCCTTCTTGTCCATTTTGGCAAGTGTGTAAGTATTAATCAATTACTCATTTCTGAAGTTTAATCAAGGGCTGAAGTTGTAATCCATTGGCAACCCAGTGCAACACAAGGATGTTTGCCTGGCCACATGCCTGCCCCTCTGAGCTTAATTAGCAATTATCTCTGTTGAGTGACCCCTTGATCCTGCACAGTTTAGCTGAAAGTAATGTATCCAAGTGGTAATTTCACCTTTTGCCTCCATCATTTGATATTATTCTAACTGTTTATTAAATTCCCAGCCTCTCCAGGGCTTGCACAATGGGATAATCTTTAGTTAAACCTGCAATTACTGTAACTAGAAGATATAATGAAGTCATCTTTAAAGAAGAGGAAATATTTCCTTCTTCTCCCCTTCCCCCCTTACTTATAACCATCTTTTTCTCCTTCCCTTCAAACTGAAAAAGTTGGCATTTCTAGTAGAACCCACCAAGAAGAATCCATGGTAAAAATTAGTTGCAGAAAGAACCATAAGGAAAGAATCTCATGTCAGTCTGCCAGGACTGGAGGATTCCTGGAGCAACCTAATTCCTCATAGTTTTGCAAAGATAGAACTCAAATTCTGTATCTTACTGCCATGTTATCAGATGATGACATTCTCAGTGGAAGGCAGGGGGCATAGCTGTAAAATGTGTTGATCTAGGATATTTAACTATTGCATATTTATTTCATTAAAAATCCTGTTTTCCCAGCTCTCTCTGAAGTATCTCTGTAGGCAGAAAATAGATTGTCAAAAGCTTTAAGTGAATCACTGGAAGATCAGCCTTAATTTGAGATGGATAATGTAAGACAACACTGGACATTTTCTAAAACATGGACAACACATTTTAGCATTGGATAAGGACTCTCATACTTGTGTAAGTAGTTGCAAAGGCTAGTGTGAACATAGCAAAAGAAATAAAAACCCAACATTGTTCCCAAAACATTAGTAGACTCTGTTGGAGAGCTTGCTTTACAGTAGATGCTGAGTATTCTTCCCAAACATTGACATCAGTTAAAGAGGTTTAGCAACTTCTACACATACATCTTCACAAACTCAGACTACTTCTGTGATGAAAAAAATTCAGCTTTAATAGCTACATGCACAGATACTTTAATAACTGATGAGCTAAACCTGCCAAAGGAACTCAGCTGACAGCCTCAGCAAGATACCAGCCTGTCTAGGATCCTCATCACTCCATTGTAGCTGAACTGGTGCTGTGGAAAATATGTACAAGGTGGAAAAGCCATCTTCCAAAGTGTCTCATCTCAGTTTCTAAAAGTTGATTGCAAAGACAATCTCCCCAGGATCACAGACTTGACCTTCTCCTCCCTCTGTTCCAAGGAGTGGAAGTAAAGGCCAAGATTGTTTATGCATATAGGGCAACATGAGGACACAGCATCATCCAAGGCATTTGAAGATAAATAGCAGTAATACTACAGCTGTATAAAACTGTCATAAGCAATATTCCCATTGGACAAGTGGATAAAATACTGACTTTGCACAGAGCAATATTCCTGGGAGAAGCCCCCTAAATTATTCCTTGGGGTATCCTGCTGTTACAGAGGCATGATGGATGTCCATGCATTAACAGTGCCATCTCAAGCCATCAGAAGTGTTGACACAGACGAAGCATTTTGATTAAGTGCTCCAGTACAGCTTTATATATTAAAAACTGTATAGGACAGAGAAGCAGAACTCTCACCTTTGCTCCATCTTTATTTGTATTCTCACAATATAACAAAAATAGAATAAAACCACTGGAAAGGCAAGATTGATCTCAACACTCTCGTGCTCGCTGGAGGTGGGGCCTCCTTTTGGTGGCTGTAGATCCATCCAATTCTAGGTGTTTGCATCTATTTAAGTAACTATCTGTTGATGCACTCCTGAGGTCTAAATTACTCACCCACAGCGGGTGCTGGTTCACACGTAGGTCTCCTAAGTGAATAGATACTTGTGTAAGGCTTCTACTGAACAGATGAAGACGATTCCTCTCATTTTCCGTACCCTCATTGTGTGACATCCTAGGAGAAAAGTCTGCTAATTAGTAGTGGCTGGTGTTGATTCTTCATTTGCTTCAGGAATTACTGAAGCTGTAATGAAGAGCTTATGAGGGACAGTTGATTTGCACGGTTTTGGGAACTGAACCATGCAACATTACACAGGTCAGAGCATCGGTATTTGCTAATACCTGTTGATTTTGACAGGACTGTTGTGCCAGGTTTACAGAGGGCATTTGCTGCTAATAATGATTTAACAAGAGCAGAGGAAACGTCCCAACACAGCACAAATTAATGTAGAGGGCAATAGCTGTAATGAGGCTGTAAAACAAAACTCAGCACCCTCACCCAGGGCTGTATTTTCTGACTTCCTATTTTCAGGTATCTGATTGTACTTAATTTTGATAGCACTTTAATTAAGGAAAATGATGGGGCTGCAGGAGGAAAATTAAGGAAATCGGGGCTGCAGGAATTTTGGAAGTAGATGTTCTCCACTGTCTTCATCTGGAGAAGGACAAAGGATGATATAAATGCTGGATATAGTTTTTTAATGGAAATAACAATAACATATTATATGCACACAAGATCAATATATATTACAGTAATTAAACATGGACATATAAAAAGGAAAGGCTAAAGACTTATTTGGTAAAATAAATTAGTCATTGGCTCTGTTTCCTTGATCATAAACTATGTGGTAAAGACAAATCTCAGTTTCAGTGAGTATATGAAAGTTTGCTGAAAGTATTTCAATAAAAATGCCAAAGAGTTTGGGTTTTCATCACGCAATGGACTAGACGTTGGACTGAAATTCAGCACCTGAGTACCGCTGACACAAAGGTAGCTGACTGGTTTATTTAATAAGCCAGAAGAGCCAAGGTCCCAATTCATAACAGACGTGACGAGGAGTAGCAACTGACTGAAAAACAGTGTATTTGTAGACTAAGGATAGAATTTTAATGACTTGTGGATGTGTTTGAGCTCACAGATGAAGAAGTGGAAGTTGAGGTTTGAAGGAGAATGGAAATGTAAAACCAAGTAGAAGATGACTGAGGTATCTCTCAGCTGTTTTGAGGGCTACTGAAGCTCTGTGCTACGCTGTTTTTGAGTCTTTTGACCCATGTTTGTGGGCCTTACAGTGCTGCCATTGCTCCTTAGAATCATAGAATAGAATCACCTAGGTTGGAAGAGACCTTTAACATCGAGTGCAACCATAAACCCAACACTGCTAGAACCACGACTAAACCATGTCCCTCAGCACCACATCTACCCATCTTTTAAATACCTCCAGAGATGGCGATTCCACCACTTCCCTGGGCAGCCTGTTCAATTGCTTGATAACCCTTTCAGAGAGGACATTTTTCCTAATATCCACTCGAAACCTCCCCTGGTGCAAATTGATGCCATTTCCTCTCATCCTTGCTCCTGACCACCTCCATGCAGCCACACCTCATGCTTGGGTGATGCGAACACTCATCCACTGCAAGCTGCATTCAGTTACTCGTAGCACGAGTTGCACGAGTTGTTCAGCTTCCTGGGTTCCTGTCTGTATTACCTGACAGCAGTCCCATTTCACTCCAAGGCTATCAAGGTGAAAGCAGGTGTCACTTCTCCTCTTTGAATTCTGCCTTTACAATGGTTCTCACGAAACAAAAGCACTTATGATAACAGTGCAAACTTCCTTACCATGTATGTCTCTAATGAAACGGCTTGCATGTCCCTAGAGGTGGGAAAGCTAGTTGGATCTTTCTCTCAATTATTTTTACAGCCTATTAAACTGTCTAAACTCCAGTTTCTCACAAATATATAAATAAAATAAAAACCAGAGAGAATAAATGAAAATTGAGGTCTCTGCTCATCTCACCCAGCATCATGGTTTATCATCCCCAGGAGATGTCTTCAGAAGCATGGCTTTATGACCATGAGAGAAAATAATGATGTTCTGAGAAAACTTGCTAACACACAGCCCTGTTGCACACAAAATGGATCTCCTAAGTGATTTATCATTGCAATTTGCAAAGTAAATAGAGGTAGGAGAAAGGGAAGGGATGGCTCTGTTTAATTTGGTGTCTTTACACAGCAAAGAGAAGCTACCACTGAGGGTGAAGGGAAAGGATAAAGGCAGGAGCAAGAGACAGCAAACAACTGGGTCTCCTCACAAGAGATAGATCACATCTGAGTTCTTGTTCAACTAATCAACTGAAAAAAAGTGCGCTCCTGATGTATAATGGTGTAAAGATGTATCAAATGGGAGTTTAGCTATTCCAGCCTGAATCCTCTCTAGTTTGCTACCAGAGCACAGAAAAATGTCCTTATCTGTGTCTGTGGTTCTGAGAGGAGACAGGATGGTCCCCTGTTATACACAGCCCATTTATTTCAAACAGTGCAGATCATATACATTACACTGCAGATCATATATATTAGTTAGATACCTGCCTTTTGGAGCATTTGCATACTTGCACAGAGCAATAGTGAGATTTCGTTCCCCAGCTCTGGTTCTCAAGTGATGTTTTAAGGAAAAGAAGGGAAAGGGACAAGGTACAGTTATGCAGAGCTTTCTTAAATAGCAAGACTATTTTTACCTGCATTTATCCCATCATACTTTAAACACCCAGCTCACGTACCTATGCATCCTAGAAGGCCCCGAAAGTCAGTGGAGGTCCTCCACCTCACTGTAGATCTGTCACCTTTTTGAGATTCCCATTTGTCTCTACTGATTTCAGAGAGCAGATTTATTTAGACAGATCAAGTGCATGCACAGAAATGAGGTTGGGTCTGTGGCACAAACCCCTGGATAAGATTTGCTCTGTGTATTTGGGTGCCTAGAAAAGCAGAACAGCAGCTGGACGCTAAGGCTGTGCAGAACCATGTGGCAGGGTTTCCTTCGCTGTCTTCCTGGCTGACCGGTGATTTAAGTGCATTACGGCTACTCACCTCAGCTCCCTAGACTCTGCCCTTACAGCCCCAATGTTAAAAAGGAGATTAATGGTACTTTCTGTCTTTCTCAATATTGAAGTGCGTAAATGAAAAATGCTGCACAAATCTCACTGGAACCATGGCTGCTTTGTTACCTCTCCTTGGCAGAAGCCACAGAAGTCCAGAACCACTGAGGCTGGATGAGACTTCTGGAAGCTACCTGGTCCAACCCCCTTGCAAAGAGCCAAATTTTAAGCTAGATCCAGCTTCAAAGCTATAGTCGATTAGATTAGGTCAGCTTGGGTTAGGTCCCAAACTTCGTGGCTCTGCAGTGAAATAAAATAAAAGTAGCAGTAAGAAGATGGAAAGAGAAAGCTGGAGATTCAGAATCGGGGCACTTGCACTCTCACGCCCTCATCTCTGTAGGAGGGCATTGGCATGAGAGGACACACTGAGCCTGGGAATGTAAAGTTCACAAAAAAGATGGGTCCTATTGCTGATGGTAATTTCTACAAGCACTGCATATGGGCTGGTGCACGATATAATGTATATTTAGAAAGAACAATGGATTCACATGGTCAGTGCTAAGGGCAAAAATGCTAACCGTGGGTTAGCTGTCCTATGCCTCCCTCCTACTCTATTCACTCACTAACGTATGTCCATATGTGACCAGGACACCTCTGCTCCTCTGTAATGAGTGGGGGCAGGAAGTGGATTGTAGCACGGTTCAGATAATATTCCTGCAGATACCTTCTACCTCCACTTTCCAGTGCGTGCTTAGCTGGGAAGCTGACTCATTAAATAAGGAGCAGAAAGCAGCAATTTGGTGTTCTGAACTTGTCCCTACCTTCTTGACAAACACCTGTGCAAGTCACATCTTGCACCATCTCACACAGATGGCTTGCAGGCCAGCCGCCTTGTCTGCACAGCACCAGGCTGACAACTCTATTGCATACTGAGATGACTGGAAAACAGTGTCTTCAGCTAATTTTTCCCATGGGTTGGAGAATCAGATTATATTTTCATAGCTTTGAAATAAAATACCACATGCAGCTTGCAAAGCAAATAATGCTGAAATAATCAGGCACTTTTTAATCAATCATTTCACTGAGGAGGACTATGGTTTGGCTTAAAAATGTTAAGGGGAACATGGCATGAGCAAATGCATGCATAGCAACACTTCATTTGTTGTGGTTTTCTGTTCACCTCAGCATGTTGTTGCTGTTTATACTCCCCACAAATCAATTTAAGAGGATCTGGAGGAATCCAAAAGGGTCATACACCCATTTGTCTTCTGTAGCATTCCTGAATGCGTTGACCCTCAGGTTTCAGCTCTGCTCTTTGGAGAGGGATGTGGAAATTTCTTCCACTCTGATAGACAAAAGGAGCTCTCAGTTTCTGATAGACAAAAGGAGCTCTCAGTTCTCCCCTGCAGAGCACCTGCTGCTCAGCTCTGCCCCAGTAACATCCCGGGTGAATAGGTTAGTCTTACCCCCTGTCTGATCATGGACAGTAGTGAGTGCTTAGGGCAAAGAGGACAACAAAGATGGAGAGGGCTTTTCCTTGGTAAAACCTACTAGGTCCTCACAATCTATGATTTAGGAAATTCTAGAGCTTGAGAGTGGACCCAGATCATAGTCTAGATGTCATCAATGCAGTTTAGTGTTCACCAGGAACAGCAAATTCTCCAGACTGGCTGATTTTCCTTCTCAAGACCAGCACTCAAGTGAGACATAGTTAAAGGAAAGACTTGTGTATTCAGTGTGTGTGTGTGTGTGTATTTGGGTGGGGAGAGAAGAGCCAACAGGGCTTTATAGTGAGCAAGAGCTCACAGGAACAAGCCTTGATCTTTGTTAGAGCAGCCATACTCTGAATTTCTGTCTCAGCAGCTCCCCCTCGGACTCTCAGGTGAAACCTCAGCAGATGACTCACCAGTCATTAACACTGCATTTCTCTCCTCAGGCTGGCTGGAGCCAGTGCTAAATTAAAATGCTATACTTTCAGCTGGATCCCACAGAGCAAGAACACTGAAGGATAAGCAATACTGGGAAGACCTTTGAGGTGTGCTACGAAATCCAGACAGATGAGAGTTCAACAATGCCTCTTCTTCAGCAGCAGCCTGGGGAGAGGTGGCCTTACTCCAAAGTGACCAAGGTGGAAAACAAGTGGCTGGGAAGGAACTTCTTTCCTAGACGTGAATTGTCACCCATAGCTTGAACTCTTTAGGCCAGTCTACCCCCTTCCCCACACAGGGAAATCTGTGCTTGAGAAACCAATCCACCCAAGTGCAGATTTGACAGACTTGCCTCCCCAACCATAAGAGACCGATATGTGATTGAAAGAAGGTTTTTGTCTCCCTTTATGAATGAAAGTGACATGATTTTGAAAAATGTATCTCTCCCGAGTTTGATCAAGTATATTGAGAGACTGAATATTGTAAGAAATCAACGTCTTGGGATGCCATACCATATAATTGTTCAGTAAACACATCTTCAGGCCTTTCTTTTCCTACAGCATCAGTACTGAGAATGTGACTATGAGGAGGTTCCTCCTTAGGACATGAAGTGAATCCTCAGTCTGAGGTCATGAAAGCCGAAGTGTCTAGTCTCCTATTTAGAAAGCTGATCCAAACTCAGAGAGGAGAAATGAAGTGAGGAAGAAAATACCGTCAAGAAATTGTTGCAATAGTGACAGTAATCCTGCTAATCTCTGCAGAGTCACACAGTCTACTTACAACCTGAACCTCTCAGCAGCTTCAGAGAGAAGTGAAAACTGCTTGCAAAAACTTTTCTAACAAACCCAGACATTACCTCAGAACAGAACAAGCAGCACCCAGTTCTCTACAAGTTATGGGTTTAAAATCCTATGTCTTGCTCTTTTCCTGAATCATGAGTGAGCACTGTAGATAACACTACTCTTCCAGGACAGCTTCCTCCAGAATCGAAGAGCCATTTCAAGCTAGCTACCAATTTGGGTGGCAGAATATGTAAAAACAGTTTTGTTCTGGAACATCGTCTGTGAGAAGTCATGTAGATATGTTCCCATGATCTGCTAAAGCAGACCTACAGCAGACCATCACTGTGCAGGAAAGATGCTAGACAGAGTGAAGACTGAGAGCAGTGAGGGTGGTTAAACCTTGGAACAGGGGCCCAGAGAGCCTGGGGCATTTCCATCCATGGAGATACTCCAGCCTTGGCTGGAAAAGGCTCTGAGCTGTCCTTTTGTCTGGCTGGAAAAGGCCTACTAACTCTGAAAGTAGATCTAACCTTGAATTGGCCCTGTTTTGAGTGAGGGCTTGACCAGATGACCTGTAGATGTCCTTTTCAACCTAAATTATTCTATGATCCTATGAATCCAAGCAAGGTCAGCAGCAAAGCTACTTTCTATTTCTGTGCTTCTATTTTCCTCCCTGGCATTAGCCTAGCTGGTCTATTTTGCCTGGTACAGGATGTCTCCCACTGTCCCCTTCTATCATGTCCAACTCAAATGAAGACCTTGACCAGACCCTCAAGGTGCTGTAACAGCAGTTATATCCCTATGAAAAACAAAGGAATTCCTCAGTTCGTGCACAGCTGGTGTTATAAATTTGAACTGATCTAAACAAAACAATGAAACACAATATCACAAGCGTATGCTCAGCTTCTACCCTTCTTATGTTGGAGGAAAGTATCTACACTCACACAAAAGGAAAAAAATGCATCAGGACTGAGAACAGCGCAGTGGTACCTACAGGAGCACATTAGGTATAAAAAGGATGCTCAGTACGAAGAGACAACTCGGTTTCAGAGACTGCAGCATGAGTAGCTCCGTTGAGGTTTCCTGGAGCAGGTTTGGCACATTTTGTTAAACCGGTCATGGCTCCAGCACTCTCCTGAATGTGCATCTGTCACGGTCCTCCCATGCCAGTAAGGCTTTTACATGGGGTGTTGATTGCACCTGCATGTTTTCCTGCAACAAGAAAAACTGTATGTTTTAAGTAGCTTTTTACTTTCTCGGTGTTTCAAAGAACACGGGGATAAAATAATAATAATGATAATAATAATAAAAAGAGATCCAGAACTAGGTTGGCAAACATAATCACAAGGTATATTAAAAAGTTAAACATAGCTCGGCGCTTTGAAAATCAAGCACCATGGGAAGCCAAGGATGTGTTGTCCCTTGGCTTTATGTCACTTTTTAAAAAGAACGCTGTAACTGAGTAATCAGCTTGCTGGTTGTCATGGCAATTGCTGCCGGCTGCTGCAGGGAACCGGCCTCCGCGCTTTGTCTGTGCTGCGCTGAGGGCAGCCACCCACCGCCGCTCTCCCAGCAGCATCCCTGTGCTCCCAGGCTGCCCAGCCCGGGCGCTCACTGCTCTCGCAGCCTGAGCCCAAGGCTCTCGGCATCAAGCACCGAAGGGGAATAAATACAATGTGGTGAGCCCGTGGCCTGGAGGAGGATTTGAGTCACCCATCCCACGGCACCTTCCACTGCGGGTCAGCGACTTGGGGTGCGCTGTTAAATCATTTAGCAGATGGCAGCGCTGGTGCGGCTTGGATCTCACACTAGTGGGGGGCTTGGGGGGGTTAACTCCAAATTTAAATGCAGTGTGGAAAGGGAAAAGTATGTACAGGATCCATACTGGGAAAGCTGTTTGTCAGTGGCCTTTACCTGGTGATTAAAGTCAACTCATGCTGATCAGCATTTAAACTTTTAACTGAAGGGCGGATCTGCTAGCAATAGGACGTGTGCATATGGATGAAAGAAGGAAAACAGGTTAAATTGCAGTTTCTAAAATGCACAAAGGGAAACAACTTCTTTTATCCACTGCCGGAACTTCACCTGCTGTTTCTCCCAGGGAATCCTCACGTTGGGAGCTCAAGAGAAGGTCTTTGAAGAGTGAAATTACTGTATTTTCTAGGGAGAAAGGCACGAGAGACTAAATCACACAGTAGTGACAGATTTGTTAAATTGAGACTAACTCAAAATCTTCCATTTTGCTGGCTCCCCTCATTCCTAGCTGCTACATTGGCATTCCCACACCACACGAACTTGGAGCTATCACACCCCCAGTGCACTCTAAGATCTCTGCACGGGGCTTCCTTCATTGTACACGGTAGAAACATCACAGCTTCCCATATAGCGAGTAGCAGAAAGTCTTTATGAGTTCTTCCTGACTGCCTTCACAACTGACAAGCTGCACAGGCATCTAGAAATGAAGTACCGTATTGGTGAGTGCTACTGCTTCAGCATCTTGTGCCTCCTTACCACATTACCCCTGGCACGAGTATTTCTGCAATTGCTGCCCCAAACATAGGTAGAAGCTCTCGTAAACTTGCAATTTGACCCTAGACAGTGATTAAGATTAGGTTTTTCTAAACACGCCCTTCTATACTAGGTGGGACGAGCAGCCCGTGGAATAGATGTGCTCTTCGTCCCACTCCCATTCCAACATAACAGCCACGATGCAGATGGTCCATATCAATGTGTTAGTAAATGGGACGCTACCTCAGCTCTGGCACAGCGAGTCCTGCACGTGCTGAAAAACATTCTTTGGTGACAAAGTGGTACTTTCAGATTTACACCATGGAGCTTTCCACTTCAAGGGCTGCATAAGGATAATCCTTAAAAGACAGTGTTGCTAGAGGGTCATGACCAGCTCCGAGCACTTGTGACTCCAGTACTGAACGGGAGTGAGCTGCGGCAGTGCTGAGCCACTGGGAGCAGAGTGATGCAATATTCCCAGTGAGGGAGTCCCTGACCTGAGGTCACCTCCACAGCCACATCATTGGGAAAATATTCTAGTTTCATTTCTCCATGCAAGCATCTGTTGAGGTTTTGGCCTTATGTCCCTAATTGCAAACTGAACATGTCCCTGATAGGAAAACAGATAATTCATCTTGATGGGAAACCAGATAATGCTTTTAGATTTATCCTTCTTCAGGCACTGGGATATCGTGGCTATGACATACACAGAGAATCAAGACAAAACCCAACGTCCTTTAAATACAGATTAGCCAAACCATGATGGTAATTACAACGCTATCACTCCACAAAAGATGAAGTTTGTATTAAAACAAGCAAAGAAACAAACACATATTAGCTGTCTTCCTAAATGACCAAGCAAACAAACTGGGAGAGACCAACACGTTCTTCCTCAGATTCAGATTCTTTTCAGTATTATATTTTTTTCAGTCACGCAGCATTTTAGAGTTTCATAAGTAAGGTCTGAAGTAAGTAACAAATGAAAGGCTGCTCTCTCTCCAACATGCTAAAAGATTTCCCTCTAATATGTCTGATGGCATCTCAAATTAATATTATTTGTTGGCTGCCTTCTGCATGCCCAAAACTTGTTAACATAATTCTGGAAATTAGTTCTCGTTACTTAGCTGCTTCTACAAGAGCCAGTGGAGACTATGATGCACTGTTGCTTCTCAGAGTTTACATAAATAAGCTTTTGTTCCTCCTCCATTTTTAAGGATAAAATGGTGTTTGGTTAAAAGCTACCTGAATCCCAGAGACATCTGCCAGCACAGCATGAGAGAGTGAATATTAAGGCTGATCAAACTTAAGTACCCCATAACTGTTGACAGTGCCCTTTAAAAATTAGTCTCTGCATACTGCAAAAAATGTTCCTCCATTTGTAATAATCACTTTTGCCTTTGCTTCTCTAAGTTTAGCACACTTTGTTTTGCACTCTGTAATGTCCTTAGCAGAATATGCCATGCTCAAGTCTATCTAGCAACTTGGAACAGTGATAGCAATTTTAATTAATCACTGTAAGGTTCTATTTTGCATGAAGAAGGCTCAGCCTCTTTGACCCATTAATTAAATTGTGGAATTTACAGTTCCTTGAAAATGTTGAAGAAGCAAAAGATTAGACAGATCTGAGTGTATTTGAAATGGAAATTGAGACACATTGGACTGTAGATAGAGAAGAGCAAAGTGGCATGTTAAAAAATGCTTTTAGTTCAACAGCCATCCACTAAGCCAAAGCCAATGGGAAGCATGAATTTTCCTTGACGAAAATAATACAGCAGCAAGAAGCAATAGGTTAGATCTTTAGGGGTGAATTGGCCAAGCTCCTTTAAATCCCAACAGAAGCTCCAGCTTCCACAGCAAGGTTTTGGTTTTCACACTTCTGTGAGCGAAACAATCTAAATTAGTCCTCTTTGTTAAGGAATTAAATCCTGTCATGTTCGGGCAATGCCCTGGAGTAGGGAAGGCCGACAGATTAAAAAGATAGAGCAAAGAATGTGGGTCCCTCTGGCCCCAACTGAGCTCCTAATTCACAGTATGTCTGCAGGTGAGTCACTCGCAGGTCTTCTGCTGCAAATGAAACTGCAGAGGTGGGCGTGAGCACCAGGCTCTTATTGTAATTCAAAATCTTCCTCAGTGCTGAGGTCGGGAAAGTAAATATTTTATTGAAAAAGTAGTTGCTTATAATGTTAAATTCATTGATAAGGAGGCTCAGATTCCTTTAAATTCTTTCTGTTGGTTACTAGCCTAAGAATCCGTTTAGTAAAACCAGTGGGTATTTCTTCTGGAAAATTCTTTTGTAGTACAGAATTGTATATATTTCTCTGTTCTACTGTGTAATATTGAATTAATTAACCTGCTGTGGATCCCACTCAGACAAACTCCTGGAACTCTGACCTAGGTGAAATGCATCAGCAATAGACATGCATCTCTTAAATCACTATCACTTGGTTGCGTTACAAATCTCTGTAATAAAGGCATCCTAGATGTGGAGCTAAGTTAATGTATTTTGGTTCAGCTAGATTTGGGTTTATCGTTTGTGCTTGGCTGCAAGGTGGATTGGAAAGAAGGATCCAGGAGATCTGGGATGTCAGGAAGAGGGACTGCAAAGCATGCAATTCCGATGGTGTGATTTTGGATTTCTGTTGATTTTCTGAATCTTCAGGGCTTGTATCAATAAAAGTATGCTTGACTAGGTATGGCTGTAAAGTAACATCTTTTCATCTACTAAGATTTTACACTTCTTTTTTCCCCAAAAGAGGCCAAGAGAGATCTGTACTCAAATTGCAGCTGAGAAACTTCATATCAGCAAAAGTAATTTCATTATAAAATTTAAATCATTACCAGCATTTAATATTCATCTACGTGCCTTTCATCTCCACAGACTGTCCATGCTTCTTGAGTTCACCTCTGTCCCAGCCACGGGACATACCCTCCTACTCCCATTCCTGGTATCCCCTGTTGCCATCCTGGATGCAGAACAACTATTCCAAGGCGTGCACATATCTCATTTGGGCCACTGTCCAGGCAGATTAGACAGGCAAACATTTGGCTTTCTAATGTTTAGAGGTTCAAACTGCTGCTGCATTGGGAAAATCACTCATGAAACTTGATTTGGTATATGGATTAAAACCGATTAGAACGAAATTCTATTCTGCATGACTAGACATTTGTTTTCCTAAAATCTTTCCTAAATAAGATGATATTCCCCTCCCCCAGCCAGTGGTGTTTCTAGGATTTCTTCAGCCAGTCATTATGTCTACTATAAGCCTTTGGCCTCCTTACTCTTAGCATGACAGTATTAACTATCCTTACAAAAACATTTATCCACATCTTAAGCCTTCTTCGCAGTATTAAATCATCTCTCATCCCACGTATACAAGCTGGCTGATGGATGTATGCAAATGCCTAGCGGTAGGGAAAGACTTTTTAATATACAGCCCCAGTAAATTACTGAGACTATTACAAGAAGAGAGAAGGCATGATAAGTTGTTCTGTTGTTGACTATATATTCCCTGGATACAATGGTGACAGACAGGCAGGCGGGCAGATAGGTGTTTGGGATACCTATCTATCTGAGAATCTCAAATATAAATAATGTTCTGTGTTATCCAGCTATTTGCTTTGTAGCTGCTCAAGCTACGTGAGCACTTCCCTCTTTCTAAGTCTCCTAGGTTTCTAATTTAAGTGAATAAAGAAGTAAACCTTTCTGCTCCTATTTGCTTCCTACAAATAGCTCCCAACACGCCGCCCTTTGCTGCTTGGGCTACAGCTGGGACATTCTGCACTGTGCCTGGGAAAAATATATTTAAAAAAAAAAAAGGTGTCGTTGTGTTAGTGCAGTGCAGAATAATTCGAGCCCATCGGTTGTCCCAGAAGCCAGGTGAATCCCACAAACCTGCTGCGCCGCTGCCCTGCAGACCCGGGCGGGGAGAGGGGGGACATAGAGGTTTGCTCCTCCGCTCCCCAGGAATCGCATCCCAGCGATCGCAGCTCAGGGTTGTCATTTACAGAGTGGCAGCAGGTGGCGCTCAGGAATACACAGAGCGGCTCCGGGCTCGTAGGTGACAAATTCCGAGCTCCCCAAGGCTGCCGCGGAGCCCAGTGCATCTGTAGCCGCAGCCCCGCTGGGGGTGGTGGGGAGCGGCAGCCACCTTCACCTTCCGAATCGCTCCTCAGCTCCCAGCGCTATTTAAAGCAAGGGGAAAGAGTGGGAGGAAGCTCAAATCCCATTCTGAAGTGCAGTTGCAGCTTTAGCTCTGGCTTGGTAAATTTGAAAAAAAAACACCCCAAAACAAAACAAAACAAAACCCACCACCAACCGTCCAGCATTCCTACAGAAAGGATATAATTTTGTAGTAGATTCTAGCAGCTTGTAGAAAACTACCTATTTAATTCTCCACTGGAAATCCTTTTGGACTTGTCCACAGAGGAAATACTTGCATGATGGAGCTGAAAAATACATTCTCAGAGCTGGAGCTGAGAGGGACAGGAGAATTAATTTTCAATACCTTTATTTTTGTTCAGTTTATTTTTCTTCTTATTACTATTTTGCATTCAGCAGAGGATTTTTTTCCAAACCACTCAAGATGCTTTTCTGCTGTTATTTTTATTTCATTGCCGGCTTTCTGAACCAATATCCAAGCACTTATGGGAGAAGATTTATGGATCTGGAAGCAGAAGGTTTGCTGTCAATTGGGCTTGCTTTGCAAGCAGAGACCTGTGCCTGAGCAGGTCAGCAGAATGGTTTGCATAAAAGAAAGAAAAATGTATTAGTTTTGAAAATAAAAAGGAAAGTGAGATAGAGGGAGATTGCATGCATCTGTTATTTATTTCTACAATTAGCAGCCGACTGTGCTCAGCATTTCAAGCAGATTAAGGTCTTCCTTCTCATTTTTAAGAAAAAAAATATCTGTTTAGTGGCAGTGTTAGACATTATACTAGGACCTTGGGTTTTTATTACACTTTTTGTCACCAAGTGTGCTTTATAAAGCAGAATGAAATCTCTTAAGTGACTATCAGAACTTGGCCTCGTATGCACAACGACCATAAAAATGCTTAGCATTTATGCTGCTTTTGACATGCCAAAGCTTTCTGCAGACCTTAAGTACACAGCCACAGGAGAGCTACATATGTTAAGACCATCAGAGCTCGCAGGCAGTGTTTTCCCAGCACTCGTGTTTACCGGTGCCGGGTTGTGGGCAGCTGGCCTGGGCTGCGGGCAGGGACGGGTGCTGAGAGAAGGGGCTTCTCAGCAGAGCATGGGCACAACCGCTGGCCATGCACCATCCCAGTGCAGATGGCGTGGCTGGCTGCCATCCCAAGCTTTGTCGGTGTAAACATGAGCTGCTGGCTTCCAGGAGCTGTCCGAAACCTCCTACGCTTGTATTTTTGACAAATCTTATTTACCCCTGCGTCACACGATATGGGGGCAATCTTGAACTGGCCTGTGGGCTTGGCATCAGCCCGGAGTTCCTGCCAAGGAGCAAAAATGGAACAGAAATGAAGCCTGCATCTGGAGCCCAGGCCGTATGCGAGGTTTTCTCTCCATGGCGCACCAGCTGCTGGCCCTACCTGCAGCCCCAGCTGCAACTAGGACGTGTGGAGACAGCGTGTTTGGCTTCAATACTGCTCCTGAAACCCACTGCTAGCATAGCCCTGCCATCAGGGCTCATCATCTATTTGAGAAATATCTGGGGGCAAAGGGGAGTTAAAGTGAGGAAGATAACTGAAGAAAGGCTTAGATCAATATTTCAGGAAGCCATCTCTGCTGTGACAGCTATAACTGAGACCACGCAGTTGAGTGGAGAAGCAAGTGGCAAAGTAGCTCTGGGTACAGTAAGGAGACATTATTGCTAACGAGTCCTGGTTTGGGTGAGATATTTTAGAAAATTAAGTGTAATTCTTCCAGAATAAGAGGTCTGCAATAGACCATGGACTGGGGAAAGCCTTTAAACCCTGTTCTTTGGAAATTCTTCCAAAGGCCAAGCTCAAGACAACAGGTTTGAATTTCTACATGCACTGATTCAAAGGGGCATTTGGAGCATCTGTAACAATCCCTATTGCTCACACTAAGGAGAGCCTTAGCAAAGGTTTTCCCAAAGCAACTCCAAAGCAGTAGCCTGGAGTTAGCATCTTCCATGGAAACTTTCTAAAACCTAGCTCTTCTCTCTGTGGAACAGAGTTGACTTTACATTACATCCACCTCACTTCGTAATATGAGATCCATTACAAGTCTGTAAAAATCAATTAGCAACTTAGCACTCAATACCTTCCCCCAAAAAAGAGCTGCTTATGTACTTATGACAATGTGTTAAACAATTTTTCAACTAAAGGCTTTATTGCTGGGGTGACCTCCCACTACGTAAGGAAAAGAGAGTCCAAGACAGAAAACACATGCTTAATATTTCCACTGTCAGTATTAATATGATCAGGCATAGAGCAGTATCTGTGTAAGAGCAAGAAACAACTATATAGGTGTAAAGCTGCTCATCCTCAAATTAGGGTGAAAGGGACACCTTTCACCTATTCACTGACAAGGTTTTTTGCAGTTCTCTGGCTCTTGGGAAGTCTCCTCCACACACCCAGTTTACTGTCACCATCTTCAGTGATGTTATTTTATTTAAGGAAGTGAACCGTCATAAAACTAAAGACACAGCTCTTTTTTTGTGAGCCTTCAAAAAACTAAAGTCATTGCTCTTTTTTGCTCCTCTCAGTGATCACATAATTAGGTTTTAAGCCTGATTTTTCAGCTGTGGTGGACATTTGCATTTCTTACACATGTGCTTGTGTGCACACATGCATCTAGAGCTCTATCAGAGGCTGTACTGGGTGAGTTCTTGGGAGGTAAGAGAACCTCTTGTTTATTTCTGTTTGCTTGCTAACCTTTTTAAATCAGAAGAGATCGCTTAATGACAGCATCAGGCTTGAAAGCACTCCTCATTCTGTACCCACCAGTTTGACTCATGGCCAGCCTGACTCAAACCTTTCAGGAAGACAGGAGTTCCCTGGGGTGTGCTAGTCTCCAGCTTTTTGACAAAGTCTTTAAAAAAAAAAAAAAAAACAAACTACCACACAAACCAGAACAAGGTCTCTTGGTACTTTCAGTTTGTCTCGACCTGAGCTTTGGTGAGTAGCACCTTATCCTTGTGTTGTCTGAGCACCGTTTCTTCTAGAAGAGGCTGAGAGAAAAACATTGAGAGGTATTTACACGAGTTAAAAGCACCAGGGAAGGTCAGGGTGTGCTGAAAGTCAGCTTCTGCGTAGTGCAGAAACAACCACGCAAACCTCAAACTAACGAGTCTGGGTACCCGCAGCAGTCAAGATGCAGCAGCACAGAGATTAGAGATGGCTGCCAAACTCACTGACGAGGCAGGGTAAATGAGCTGCGTGCTGGGTTTCATGCTGCTGCAGCTTGACTGACTCTGCTCCCCAAGCTAGGCATCGCATTTTCCCACATATCAGAGCCTCAGATAGCCAGCCAGCCTCCTTGAAAAGCCCCATTACGTGAAAATGCTCAGATAACCCACAGACATGAAAAAAACCCCAAACCACAACACAGGAGGAGAAGATCGTGAGAAGCAGGAGCCATTGCAGGAACTAAGAATCAGAGAGCTGGTAGGTAAAGGTTTCTGGGATAAATCTGTCCTTCTCTTAAATAGCCAGAGCATATACTTGTGAAAATACAGGCAATCGGTAATGTTGGCTATTGCATATCCCCAGCACACTGCAATCAGCTCTGGGATATTGTACAGTCAGTGCTTAGGATAACAATTTCAAGCGAATTTCTATCTTTGTGGTTAAAGACATTTCTGCAGGCACTCTGTTTACAAAATACACAGGGATGAGCTATCTTCATGTAAGATGGTTCTGTTTCCTTTAGCGTCATTTAAATTCCTTTACTTAGTCTTTCCCCATCTTCTGTGCATGTGCTTCAGGTTCAATTTCCATTGACTTTTCATTTCCTGCGAGTTTAACTACAAAATTATCTGTCTTGGAAATTTCTCCATAGATTGAGACTTTATATTGCCCTCTAGCTCTTTCATTATTTAAAAAAAAACAATTAGCAGGTGAAAAAAAAAAATCTATCTTCCTTGATACTGAAACCTCAATTTCAATCAAACATTTGCCATGAACATAAGAGGCTATAATCTATTCTATTCCTATAACTTTCCATAGGTACCAACAGAAGAAAAGGTTTTCTATTACTTCATAATTGGAAGTAATTGGTTTTTACTCTCAGAGGGGTATGTCATATGAATTACACCACTAGTGTGCAGAAGGACCAGGATACTTTTCCCATCGTTTTCCATCTCAGTAGTTAGACTTCAAAAAACAACACACACAGCAGCTGGGTGCCAGTAATTTTTAAAGTCTGACCTCTGTGTCTCTTGCATCTAAAGTCTGTCAGGTTTCATTGCAGGAATTTTTCACTGTTCTGTTGTCTTTACATCTCAGTCCTTAGCTTGCTTTCTTCTTCCTTTTTCCTTTTTCTCCTTTTTTCATTTTCCTTTTTTTCCTTTTTCCTGAGTTACATTTTAAGCCTCATGCTACATTTGCCTGCACAAATACAATAAAACATATTAAAAAACCCCCAACTTTTATCTACGAACACACTAATTTTATTTCTATCCACATTTCAAAAGAGCAAATTCATTTTCAGACAGAAAATCTCTATGATGCAATTTTTTTTTTTAAACCATGGGTAACATGTTTGAGCCTTCAATAGCACTGTTAAAAAGATAAACCTATTCTGAAGCATTCATCTTTACCCTTCATGCACAAAATTGTCTTTATTTATAAGTGTCCAGAAACTGATGAAAATTGGAGCACAAAAGGGAAGAAGAGTGTAAAGCAACATTTTCCAGGTTACCCAAAAATGATTTTTAAGTTTTTTGGAAGGTGGCTTTCACAGGAAAGAAATATGCTGGACCTATTAATACTCAGCTGTGGCAAGATACCTCTTCCTAGGTAGCACATTTCCATCTCCAGCATGCTGGAGCCATATCAAACCCCGGCCTCCCCTGGGACCTCAGTGCCAGCGCTCTCCTCCCTGCTCCAGCCACGAGGCTCAGCTTGTCCAGAGCAACTGAGGATAGAAGAGGAATCACTTGGTTTATGCTGCTGAAGGGTAAATAACAGGAACACAGCCTGATGAAGCTCTGCTTTTTTTCCCTTGTCCCAGGAGATGTTGGTCTTTATCCCAAGAAGCTTCAAAGCACAGAGGTGAATCGATGAGGTTTGGTGCTGGTCTTGGGGTGGAAAGAAGGAACTCACTCCATCGCTTTTCTTTTAGCAACAGGAGAGTCCTTTACCATGCATCCAGGATGGGATGTAGAATGCTTTGTGGTTCTTGGGCGCGGCTGAGAGGAGAGGCTACCTGCTCCACACTGACACTTTCTCTGCCCAGTCCAGCCAAGTAGCCTGCTCCAAAAGTGCCCAGATCTCCAGGAGCACACAAGGCCAAAGCTGTTCCTGCAGCTCCTCTGGTATTTCTAAGAGCCCGTCTCCTCACCACCCCTGGCAGCAACTCTTCCGGTGGGTCACCTGGGCCCTGCAAGGAACCCACCATAGCAACTGCATTGCTAGTAATGCCCAAGAGATGGGAATGAGGTACCACGGCACAAAGCTAAGGCATGTCTGTAGCCTCTAATTTGCCCTTCCTGAGTTTTCAAAAAGGCTGCTACAATGCTAAGAGCATCTCAACAAAACAATAAAAAGGTTTGGTCATCTTAAATAGAAAAGTTGGTTCCTTCTCCCTGTTATTCTCTCCCCACCCCCAAAAACATTATTATTGTATTTCATTTTTATTTGTACTTTCTGAAGAGTAATACATTTCCAAGAAAAGGATTAAATCTCTCAAAGTGAGGTAATAAAATTGAAGCTGTAATGAAACTCACTGGTTATACAGGGAGATATTTCATTTAGGCATTGGAATAAAAATCTAGTTACATTCCTGATCAGAATAATTCATGACCAAAATGCCTCATCCTATTTTAATTGTCCTTGTTTTTCAAATAAAAATTATAGATGGTTTGGCTAAATCATTGCCTGTCAAACTTGGATTGTGAATGGCTCAGTGAATCTCAAGGGACACTTTCAGTTTTTAGGACAATTCATTTATTTATTTGCCTATACTAATAAAACACATATCCAGAGATTTACATTCTTATTCTACTTAAAATGTATGAACCATATGGAAGTGACAGCAAGGAACAACAAGAAAGAGCTTGTAGAGAAGCTCTGAACAATATTCCTATTTTATTCAACCAAGATTTGGGGGAAAAAAAGAGCCCCAAACCCCCCCAAAAAGAGCTTTTCCTTAAAAGTCTAGGGAATAATATAATAGTTACATAATTTCTGCTTTTCAAAAAGATATCTGAAGTGCTTGATTAAACCAAGAATCGAAGCATCATGGCACATTTAATCTGATTTGCTAATAATAGTAGCTGTAAATACATTGTATTTAGTGACCTGACGCAATACACTTGTTTGTACACTGAAACAAGGAAAAGATACAGCTTGCTCATTTCAGAGAAACATTAAAATACAATAGAGGAGACTCAAAACAGAGTGCAGTGGGAAAGCTATTGTGGCTTCTAATGTACTTTTCAAACCAGCATAGTCACATTAATTCTAGAAAACATTGTTCCTTCAAACCAGAAAGGTCTGCAGTATAGAAAGGAATGTTATTGGCTTGTTACCAAAAACCAAAGAGTGATTTTTTTCCCCCCTTATCTATGCTAAGACATCTTTCTATTAGAAACTGTAACAGAAGATTACGTAGATTCTTTTTCTTTCCCCAGCCCCCAGAAAAACACAATGTGTGGTATTCTATCAGCCTGATGAATTCTTTACATAAAGTAACCGCATCTTCATATTCCTCAATTATTATACATCTGTGGCTGCCAAGTAAACATAACTTTCCCAGATGTGCTCCAAGCATGACTCTTTTCCTTTCCTAGTAAGGCATACAGCAGAAAAACCTAAGATTAGGTCAAATTTGCTTTGCAGCTGCTCCTTCCACAGTAGGGTTCACCTCCCCTAGCCTTTGCTACAAGCACCGTGTCTCACTCCGTTTTTCCATAACTATCTCTTTACCCATTAGCCAGTATTAACGCAAAGTATTCCACAGCATCTCAGCCAGCAGTCCTTGTTTCTCCTGGTCTGTTCCCACTAACAGCCACAGTTCAACTCCAAATTCACCACTCAGGTAATCAGATCAATGAGTAATGAGTTCAGATATTCATTTGTGAATTAGTTCTAAACATAACAAGACATCCAGCAGCCAGGTCCAAACAACTTAAGTCATCAATCAGTTCTTTCATATACATATAATCAGTTTCTCAGATGTCAGATCATGCATTTTCCTATTGATTATTCTATCATTTATCTACCAAGTGTTTTGGAATTAGTTAAGTATCTATGCCAAGTACACACACAAGTCCCAATTGCTACTATGCTATTTTATGTGATGGCTTCCAAACTGCATGTTCTCTATTGCCCTTTTTCAGTCCTTTCACAAATGAAAGAAATCTTGCTCCTTCGTTTGCTTTCTAACTTATCCATTACTCTTTTAAACACCCCATCACTTTAGGTGCATAATTAGAATAACGAGACTTACCGTTCTTCAAGCCCCCATGGCATTGACTTAGCCTACAGAACTAATCAATATGGTCTTTCTCTGGCCCTAAGCATAGTGTGTTGTGGTGGTGCAATTCCCCCCTCTCGCAGTCCCAGGCCTCTCAATATTTGGCACGATCTCCTCCCCACATGGGCCACACATTAATACAATGACCAGTACGATACACAATGACCTGACATGAAAGAAAGAAAGGGTAGAAAGCAATGGGCTAGAACACTACGGCAACCCCTTAGTGTACCTGGTTCCCATGGCTCCTACCATCTGAAGACAACAACTATAATCAATCACTCCAGACAGCGTATGGATCATGGCCACAGAGAGGGGGGGGACCAGGACCACAAGTCCTAACAAGTCCTGGACTTGCTAACCAAAGTACTGGACTATTCCATTGTCCAAGCCAGGGCCAGAGTGGAAAAGTACCTGAGGGAAGTCAACTATCTCAGATCCTGTATGTAGTGATTCCAGTAAAGACCCTTTGAGCTCTCCCGGATTGCAGCGGGCTGTGGCCAGCACCTCCCCCGAATCAGGACGCTGTCTCAGGCAACTACCTCAAGGAACAGAGATCGGGGTGAGACAACCCCTCTTGAGCCTCAATTACCACCCCTTGAGGAATGCCAATGTATTGTGAGTATTTACTCTCACTCAAAAAGGGAAATTTTAACTATAGGCTAGTCTCTCTCTAATACACCTCTCCACTTACATGTTTCTGACGAATATGCATTAGTGTTATGAATGTGGATGTCCTTTCATTTTCCATGCACGTGTAGAAATTAAAAAGAGGTACCTGCCAGCTCCAGAGTCGTGCAATATCAAGAGATATTTGATCTCAGCCATCATAAACCATGGCGCGCGTGTGTGTAGGGGGGTGTGTACGCACGCATGTGCTTATATGCTTTGCTTACATACATAAATATAGATACACACACATCAATCCAGAATCTGTACTTTTGCACACACACACATATATATAATGGTTTGGGATACCTTGTAGTAAGTTTGCGTGAATCTTGTCATCTTTGAATCTGTAATCAAGTTGCTGTTCAGTTATTCAGTTAAATCACTCTGTAAACCTTTGGACCAGTTAATGATTAAGTGCTGCTAAACTCAATCCCTTGATCTACCTCAAATTATTAATAAAATCTGACTTGCCGCTAAATCATAACTGTGTCAAATACTTTCATCCCACGACATGTGTAAGATCTAAGAAAAAAAACCGTGTTCTCAGTATTTGGTGAGACAGAGACCAATGCTTACCCACACAAACATAATCATTCTTGTGTAGCTGCTACAGGGAAGAAGTGTACCACTGACCTTGGCATGTGGACTATATTCATTTACCTGACTAAATCTGAAAAAATGAAAAAGGCTATCAAAGAGACACTGCTGATGAATGAAAGCTTTCTATTTCTGCTCTTCCATAAGATATTTCTTTTGGAACTGGACTGTTGCAGAAGATTTGTCATGAAATTCTAGAGCAGCCTCCATGTAGTTGTGGTGAGGAGAGTACATTTGCTCTTCATTACCCAATACATCTTAAATTGCTTCCTGCTCTTGGTAGCTCTGATGGACCATTGTTCACTACCCTATTGTTGTGTACAAGCTGTCAGCTTGAATAGTGAGAAACTCACAATGGGACACTGAAGTTGTTCTCTTCATAAGTAAAAAAACCTCAAACCCAAACATACCACGTGGTATAAAGTAGAAGCAAGAATCTGAGCAGACTAATCATTTCAGACACTAAACATCTTGCCAAACATCTGTTTTTCTCCAACTGTGAATGAAAGCAGGGGAAGGTTTGCACAAGGAGCGGCTCTGCCACTGGTCATGGAAAGCCAACACACCAGTGCAAAGCAAATGCAAGCCTTCTGCTGCTTGCCAAACTGAATCAAGGCCATATAATCTTATTTCTCAGCTTCTCCAAAGTTAAGTTTGTCAGATGGACCGAAATTAGCAATGACATAAAGAGGAACAATATCTGGTAAACATAAGGATGTATCCAAAATTAACGTGGTTAGGAATGNCTTCAAGCCCCCATGGCATTGACTTAGCCTACAGAACTAATCAATATGGTCTTTCTCTGGCCCTAAGCATAGTGTGTTGTGGTGGTGCAATTCCCCCCTCTCGCAGTCCCAGGCCTCTCAATATTTGGCACGATCTCCTCCCCACATGGGCCACACATTAATACAATGACCAGTACGATACACAATGACCTGACATGAAAGAAAGAAAGGGTAGAAAGCAATGGGCTAGAACACTACGGCAACCCCTTAGTGTACCTGGTTCCCATGGCTCCTACCATCTGAAGACAACAACTATAATCAATCACTCCAGACAGCGTATGGATCATGGCCACAGAGAGGGGGGGGACCAGGACCACAAGTCCTAACAAGTCCTGGACTTGCTAACCAAAGTACTGGACTATTCCATTGTCCAAGCCAGGGCCAGAGTGGAAAAGTACCTGAGGGAAGTCAACTATCTCAGATCCTGTATGTAGTGATTCCAGTAAAGACCCTTTGAGCTCTCCCGGATTGCAGCGGGCTGTGGCCAGCACCTCCCCCGAATCAGGACGCTGTCTCAGGCAACTACCTCAAGGAACAGAGATCGGGGTGAGACAACCCCTCTTGAGCCTCAATTACCACCCCTTGAGGAATGCCAATGTATTGTGAGTATTTACTCTCACTCAAAAAGGGAAATTTTAACTATAGGCTAGTCTCTCTCTAATACACCTCTCCACTTACATGTTTCTGACGAATATGCATTAGTGTTATGAATGTGGATGTCCTTTCATTTTCCATGCACGTGTAGAAATTAAAAAGAGGTACCTGCCAGCTCCAGAGTCGTGCAATATCAAGAGATATTTGATCTCAGCCATCATAAACCATGGCGCGCGTGTGTGTAGGGGGGTGTGTACGCACGCATGTGCTTATATGCTTTGCTTACATACATAAATATAGATACACACACATCAATCCAGAATCTGTACTTTTGCACACACACACATATATATAATGGTTTGGGATACCTTGTAGTAAGTTTGCGTGAATCTTGTCATCTTTGAATCTGTAATCAAGTTGCTGTTCAGTTATTCAGTTAAATCACTCTGTAAACCTTTGGACCAGTTAATGATTAAGTGCTGCTAAACTCAATCCCTTGATCTACCTCAAATTATTAATAAAATCTGACTTGCCGCTAAATCATAACTGTGTCAAATACTTTCATCCCACGACATGTGTAAGATCTAAGAAAAAAAACCGTGTTCTCAGTATTTGGTGAGACAGAGACCAATGCTTACCCACACAAACATAATCATTCTTGTGTAGCTGCTACAGGGAAGAAGTGTACCACTGACCTTGGCATGTGGACTATATTCATTTACCTGACTAAATCTGAAAAAATGAAAAAGGCTATCAAAGAGACACTGCTGATGAATGAAAGCTTTCTATTTCTGCTCTTCCATAAGATATTTCTTTTGGAACTGGACTGTTGCAGAAGATTTGTCATGAAATTCTAGAGCAGCCTCCATGTAGTTGTGGTGAGGAGAGTACATTTGCTCTTCATTACCCAATACATCTTAAATTGCTTCCTGCTCTTGGTAGCTCTGATGGACCATTGTTCACTACCCTATTGTTGTGTACAAGCTGTCAGCTTGAATAGTGAGAAACTCACAATGGGACACTGAAGTTGTTCTCTTCATAAGTAAAAAAACCTCAAACCCAAACATACCACGTGGTATAAAGTAGAAGCAAGAATCTGAGCAGACTAATCATTTCAGACACTAAACATCTTGCCAAACATCTGTTTTTCTCCAACTGTGAATGAAAGCAGGGGAAGGTTTGCACAAGGAGCGGCTCTGCCACTGGTCATGGAAAGCCAACACACCAGTGCAAAGCAAATGCAAGCCTTCTGCTGCTTGCCAAACTGAATCAAGGCCATATAATCTTATTTCTCAGCTTCTCCAAAGTTAAGTTTGTCAGATGGACCGAAATTAGCAATGACATAAAGAGGAACAATATCTGGTAAACATAAGGATGTATCCAAAATTAACGTGGTTAGGAATGGGAGTTCAGCAAAGGCAAAGAAAAGTTGTATCCTCATTTAATACTCTCTGTAAGAACAACACACTTTTCAAGTAATGCCAAACATGAAAATATGAAAAGCTGGGGGGGGGGGAATTAAAAAAAAAAAAAAAAATCACTGCACAGCTAGCTATCTGCTTCACAGCATTTACTAACTCCAAATGTTTAAGTGTCTTCTGAGTAAGCAATGTAAAAAAAACCCAACAAAAAATCCAGGAAAGTGGTTGATTTTGATCGCAGGTTCACACACACAAAAACCAAAGGTATTTGTAGCTTACCATTTTCCCCAAGTCATATGAATGACAAGGTAAAAAAATGTTTTTAATTTATTAACTTAGTTATACTTTCTCTGCTAAGGAGCTGAACTTAGCAAAGGGGAAAAATAATAACTCCCTAAAAATGGCAATGTTCAAAACCTAGCAAAATAGAAACAAAAGTACAATATGATTTCCAAGATAAAGGCAGTGAGAATATTTAAAACTATAGAAGAAAATAGAAATTCATGATGAAGATGCTCACTGAGCTATCTCCAGCTATATTATCAGTGGTGAACTATCAGGCAGATGCACTCCATGGCATCTGTCATTGCAATTGAATTCCAGCGAGTTTTATAAAAAAATACAGCCTGCCTGCATAAGTAGCCAGTGCCTTGGCTGATCTCAGCCTGGTTGTATTCGGCTATAAAGCCAAATTAAACTCACAAGGTTTAAGCTGAGGCTAACCAGTGCAGCCATTCCTGACCCTGGAAATGGATGAGTTATTTTGCTAGTTATGTTTGGGAGAAGGCCAAATACCAAAATAGACTTTTTATAACTGCCGTAGCCTCACCTCACTGCCATTCGTACACCGGTTTCAAATATTCCTGCAATGCTCAGGCAGTTTGCAGTGCATACAGATGGCAGCAGGTCAGAAAAATCTGCTGTCTTCCCAGGAAGCATTTGACTTTTCACTTAGGATACACAAAATCACACATGCAGTTACCCTAGCCTAAAATTGCTTTGGGTTTTGCCTCAGCAGAATTTGCTCTCTAGTTATCACAATAAATCTCCAGCTTTCCATGAAAGGCAACCTGCTTGTAGGGAAAATGTCACTTATTGGTCCTGAAAATCCACCAAGTGGGGCACCATCTCCAGTCAGTGAGGAAAGCCATAGAGAGAGGAAGGCAGACCACAGCCTGTGCCCTCCTGTGGTCCCCCTTGCTGGGGTGGTGTTTTGGGGCTCCCTGGTTCAGCACCCTGGGCAGGCTGGGCTCCTGCACCCCAGCTACTGGTCCCAGGAGTGCCCTGTTGGCCCCAGACCAGGAGTGGAAAGTCCCAGATGAGAATGGAGCAGGAGCTGGGGCCATTCTGCCTTGCTTGAGCTGACCCTGCTTGGAGAAGGAGGTTGGACTAGGGACCTTCCAAGGTCCCTTTCAATTTGTGTTATCCTATGATTTTTTTTTTTTTTATTTTCTTCTTCCTCAGCCCTACTTATAGAAAGATTGTCATGGAAATGCTCTAAAAGTGAAGTCATAGAAATGTTAAAAATGCACAGCAGCACTGCAAGTATTTTAGCTCAGAAGGATTATCTCATGGCCACATGCGATAACTCTGAACAAAAGCTGTGTTGACATCTTCGTCATCTCCACGGGCATCAAAAGCTCAAGAGATTAAGAAAATTTAGACAAAGTTTTCTAGATTTTAAACTCAGAACTTTAAAAGACTTAGAGATGTAGGCTCATTGGAAAGCTTAAGTGGTCACCTGGAAATGACCAAAACACATTCATGAGACCCCATATTTCTTAGACGACTTGTTATTGTAGTTGCTGATGCCTAGAAAGTGATGAGTACCTATGGTCACTCTTTGAAATCCCTACCCTAATTCTGAGGGTACACAAGCAGTAAATCAGCAGGAACAGACCTACTGTCCATCATGCCTCAAGTCACAGTACAGCAGTCCATGCCTCCTTTAGGAAGCTTTCTGTACTCTAAGTTAAATCAGCAAAAGTTGGAAGATCACTAATTTAAAACATCCAACAAATTTATGAGATACAAGTTCACTGAGCAGAACTGCATCTCAGGGAAAGGTAAAATCCATGTTCCTGATTTAGATGAGTTAGTAAGACACAGAACTGGCAGAGCCAGACCTGCTTGGCTAGTAGTCCTACCCAGTCACACCAGCTCCAGGTCCTTTCTGCTAGCTGTATATCCAGCTACTCACTCCTGCAATTGATCCTGGGTTTTAACCTCTCTTTAAACCATACAAATAATCTTAATTCATATTTCTCCAACAGAGAAATGTAAATGACATGAGCTGCTTAGCCGGCAGAATAGAGAGAGGAAAGGAAAGGGGAAAGAAAGAAAACCCACACTTAATAAATGGTGTTCTATTTTCCACAACACCCATCAAGGTTTTAATATGCAGCAGAGAAGGTGACTTTTAGTTTCCTGGAAAGATTTCTAAATGTCTTAAAATGACTCTACAACTCTTTCTCCACAGTTAACTGAGCTAGAAGTAAGTAGAGTTTATCATAACTTAGAATTAAGCTAACCTCCAAACAGGCGTTAATTGTAGACATGCAGCTCTGTTTCTCCATCAGCTTTACATAAAACAGTTTGCATTGTGCTAACCTAGGGCAAGATGTTGTGCAGACAGGATGTTATGTTCTGCCCACCTGCAATGTTTTAACAAACCAGGCTGAAGACAGATGGAAAGGACAACCTGCCTCTATTATTATTTATCTCACTGAAAGGTAATACTGCAGTTTGCCATCCCTTCTTACTACAGGCCGTGTGTTGTGAGCTCCACCTCCTGAATATTTCCCCGCTCTTACTATAACTGGAGCACTAAGCAATAGCTAGTCTCTTACTGAACCTGCCTTTCTCCTCTTGGTTGCCCACATAGCCCTTCCTTTACCCACCAATTCCCACAACAAACACTTGGCTGGAAACACCACAAGCTGAAGGGATGAGCAAAGCCCCAAAGAGGCAGGAAAAAAAGAAGCGATGCCCAACTTGCTTTGCTGTTCTGTACAACAGCCCAGCTCTCGGGAAAAATAACCACCAGCTCCTGAGAAATCACCAACATGCTGGGATGGCCAGGTGCTGGCAAGGAGGTAACGATGGAGAAGGAGCAACCTGGGAAGCACAGGTGGGAATCTCCCAGCACAGCAGAGCCACTGGCTTCACTAAACAGCCTGAGCGATACCTGGGTAATGTGGCTCAATTTGTGTAGCACGTGGCTGGACTCCCAGTGCCAAGAAATTAAAATCCAATCAGCTTTATGGGGCTGTCGATGCCAGGGCAATTAGCATTCATTTCTGACAGCATATGCCCGTGCACTGCTCTGGCTCACGTGAGCGTATCTCCCCCAGGCCAGGCTGCTCACTCGTGGCACAGCAGGACCATCTGGGAGTCCCTCTCTGCTCCCCCATTTCTTCCAAGCTATAGGAGCAATGAGGTTAGAAGCAGCAGCATCCTCCATCCTTGCAGAAAAAGTAAAACATTCTGCTTGTTAGTTCCCCTTGGATGGGTAAAACCAGCAGCACTGAAATACTTGCATTCTTATACAGAGAAATAACTTTCAAAGGCAGGAAGGGGCATTTGCAGGGGAAAATGCAGAGGATCCTTGTTTGCAGCCTACAACAGGTTTCCCCGATGCTTTAATTAAGTGTGTATATTTGGAAGTGTTTAATAGTTAAATCAAAGCCTAGATATTAGTTCTTTGGGAGGAGTTGTGTTTTTATATCAGAGTTCTGCATTTATAATTGAGTAGAACACATCACAACAACATGTATTTAGACTATACTTCTAAATATACCTAACCTGCACACATAAAAACTCCCAGCAGGTGCCTTGTTAAACAATAAGGAACATAGGCTGTAGATCACTGTTATGAAGCCTTCAGTGAAAGTAAACTCTAATTGTGCGCTTACTTTTTTTTTTAATCAGCTGTAATAGTAAATCCCTTTGTGATACAAGAAGACTTTTGCACTTCAAGCTAGGAAGCCAAGTAGTGTGATTTCAAGATATCATCTACCTTAGTATTTAGGGCCTAAAAGCTCAGAGTATTAATATTTGATTCTGTAAGCACTGAAGTATCTTTGAGAACATAAGCCTAGTCCCAAAGACTTTAAATGCCATTTTTTTCTCCTTCCATACACTAAATTCGAATGTAGAGAAACTAGCCATTATTCAGAAAGAAAACCCCACCTTCACTCTCCAGGAAAATAAACAAACAGTAGATGTAGCAGACATACTCTAAACATTACTGGAACACAAAAAACAAACAAGTGCCTTACACATACCTTACAGAAAAAATACCACTCTGGTGTTAATTAAAAGCCTTTCTATTTAGCTTCAGTTTTCTTCCTCCTTTTATTAGAGCATTTAATGAATCTGCTAGGGTTCTTCAAATGCAGATACTGACTATATTTACAAATGGACTCTGACTTAGCTAACCCAGGCCATAATTTGACCAGCAGCTTGAAGCAAGAGAGGCACACAAATTAGTTTGTAAATAGTTCAAAGATTTTTCTTCTTGGAATGCAAGATTTGCTGCTTAACTCCTTTGTACCAGAGCATAACTGTGAATTTCAATATAACTCAAGTTCCATACTACTAAAGGCTAAACAATAGAAAATTTTAGTCATGCTAAAGTAAAGATTTAACTTAAAATTAGCTTCTTGGAAATAAGAAAAAAATAATTCTAAAATAAAAGGCTAAATTATTGACTCCAAAAAATATATAAATACCAAGTAAGATTATAGGCCCCTTAAAAAAGGGGGGGAAGACAACTTTTTAGAAGCTACTGTCTTTTACTCACCTAAGTAATAAGAGCAATCTACAAAACAACATCACCACCTCTGAAAAGCTTCAGCTGGCCACAAAGCCTTTTATAGCAGGAAATTAGGTGCAAAATTTGCTGTGAGCCCTACGGCCTCTTGGGAAATGTAGTTTAGCATCTGAGTAGTCATCTTGTTGCAGGCCTTGTTCTCATCACTGGGGAAATCAAAGGAGACATTTTTACTCTGAGTTTACTTTTATTTACTTTTCAGTCCTACATGGCATGTCTCTAAATGGTCTCTTTTTAGATATAACTTGAGTGAGCCCTTTTCTAAGGGAAAGAAAATTTGAATTCCTAGGGAGGGGATTATGGGTAATCTGCTACTTTAAAAAGGAATGAGTGAGCATTTTTCTGGTTTAATTTAATAGGGATTAGAGGGGGAGCTCTCAGGAGAAAGAAGTGCTGCTACTGGCATTCAGGTTAGAAAGATGGATATTCATTTTCATCAAATGTGAGTTTGTAGATGGGCTCTTTTGTTAGAGGTTGTCTTCGAGTTGGACAGTCTGCAGAAACAAGAAATCTGCCTATGAACAGCTTTTAGGCCCACATAGAGGGACCAACGCAAAGGCCAGCAAAGAATAAACAGAGAGTGTTTACAGGGGCTAGTGAGGGGATTTTTTTTTTTCTTTTTTTCTATTTTTTTTTTTTTTTCCAAGCTATTTGGAAATATTCTCTGGCCCTTTTCTGAACAGCTCCTAAGTGTTAGACTTACAAATGCTTTCTCTGGAGTTACACAAACCTGTAACAGGAAAGGTAGGTTATTAGGCTGTAGTTGGTCTTCCTCCAGTCTACTGTTGCCCTGGCTCTGACCTTCACTTTTCCATTGCAAAAGCCTATTCAATAACCCTTCTTGCTGAAGCTTGAGGGGTCTCCACACTCCTGCCTCACCTGAAAAGGCTTTGGGTGTTTCTGGTGTTAAAACGTCTCATTAATTTCTCAGGTAACCTGGGTTATCTGTAGAGGCAGAAGATTAGCACCTTTAGAAATGCTGTGCGGGGGTGTTTTCTTTACTCAGGAATCTGACTGTATTGACTATGCTGAAGAACAATTAAGTATGAGAAATCTTGCCTCATCAACTTCTCTTTTAGGCAGTCTAAAAAGGTTTGAACTGTGATTGTATTAACTGACAGGCAGCATAATTGGTTGCTCTTCATCTGAGTTTCAATGTAATGATGGGCCACGTACAGTCTTGAGTAGGTGTAATGCAAGAACAACTCTCCTGTCAGCTGCTTCTCTGCTCTGTGAGAGAACGTTGGTGCGTGACACTACAGAGCTGAGGGTAAAAACCAGCATCCTCAAGCTATGTGTGTGCCTGGGGCAGGGAACTTCATGCTGCTCACCAGTGCCTCCGTAGTTCAGCCCAGTTTTGGAGCAGGAACCTCCCAGAGCTCTAAGCCTCTCAACTGTTTTCCCCTTTCGTCTTTCTCGGCTTCTAATTGTTGCTGAATGGGGGAAAAGAGCACAGGTATGGGGCATGCGTAAATCAAATAGCTGTCCCAATTCCACCCTCCTCCCCTGCAGCACCTTCTGGGAGGTGAAATGAACCGCACCACGCAGTAGTCTCATTTATTAGGAGACAATAATGAGCGTGTTCATTCTGAAGTGAAGACCCTGTTGTGCGTAGGTCAGCTTCATTTGAAATCTGAGGAGACTAGGGGAACTGGTTTACTGCAAGATGTTAATTAGTTTTATTGAAAGCAACAGCAGTTTAAAAATACACCAAAAATTATTTTTCTATGAGTGTTTTGTTGAGAAGATAAGCGCACAACTAGTGACTGGGAGGGAGAGAGGAGAGCAAAAAGATAACCACTTGATTGAAAAAGACGGAAAAGTATTACCATGGGCTTTAACAACTTATTATAATAGCCAATGATATCATCTTGATTTCACAGAGAAACTCAATTTTATGTGTCAGCAAAGCAATCTTAAACTGCTGAGCAGATGTCAGCTGCATATCTGCCATGTCCGTGATCAGGAAAGATGTTTTTCATGAGCAGTAGCAGAGTCATTGCAAGGAATGTTATTTTTTCATATACTTTGCAATGAAAGTGGAGGGTTGCAGGGCTTTAAAAAAGTAATTCCTAATCTCTGCAAGTCATGGATTCTGTCCATTTATGTGCTTTTTTATACAGAATGTTTTCCACAGCTATTGGGAGACAAGTGAGAAGCCTGGGGGAAGGTATTGGATAAGGGGCTTTAGGAGAACACTTTAGGCAGGGCTGGTATTTCAGTTCATTATTTTCAACTAAATTCTACTGCAAATCTTGACAGTCTTTGTAGAGTCTGGGTAAATTCATAAAACTATTCCCTGAAATACTTGCTCAGCCTTTTTGAAATGAATTCAGTTCTGCACTTGAGCATCCCGCTTCAGCTTCCTCTTGGCTGGTACCCCTGTGACTTGAGTTTTTACTGACACACACAGTTCTTGAAAGCGCCGTTTAAATTCTTACACATGAGTAATGATACTAGAAAGGATTATTGCCCACCTGTCACTATTACTAGTGGTATATTGTTGCTGGAAGCCAGGTAAGACTTTGAAACATCTGGCATAGAATGAGAGAGTGGCACTTTATGAAGGAGATTTGAAACCTTTGCTGTTAAGAATCTGGAGGGTGGGGAAGTGAGCATTAAAATTGAGAGTATCAGGTGTTAATCAGGCAAGGTGCCCACTGCTAGGTGACTGAATCTGAAGAGATCACAGCGCACAAGCTGTGGGTCACATACAATCTCATGTTTTCAGTCTAGATTTCCAGGTTTGCAATATTTGACCAACCGTATTTTCTCTGTATCTCTTTCCCTGAAGTCTTGCTAAGCAACCTCACATCTCACTTCTAGGGTTTTGTAGGCTTGTGGTTTTTTGTTCTTCAGAATTCCTAGTGTGGACTTTCAATTCCATTTCTTCCACTGGGATCAGATATTTTTAAGATTTCAAAATTTGTTAGTTCTCAATGGTGCAAAGATGGGACTGGTGATTGGCCATGAGTTCAGTTGTGATATACCTTGGTTCAACTCTTGACTCTGCCTTGAAATTTGAGGTCTATGAACCTTGCTATAATTGTGCTCTCTGTGGATCAAATTAGATACTGCTTCCCTATATCAAAAAAGTGACCTGAGGTTTAAACAAATAATGCAGGTGCTTAACGGGACAGTGAGATCCCAGTAAACATGAACAAACACAGACTACATTTTCAGTGGAACTCAGAACTCCAGATACCATCCTGTGCTTAGAAAATCTGTTTCAGTATCTAAAGTATCAGCAGCTTTTCTCCCCCCTGCCTCCCCCCCCCCCCCACNCCCCCCCCCCCCCCCAATTCTATCCTTTTCCAGTAATGCTTGCAATGCTGTTCTGTGGGTTTTCAAAGCACAGGGTTGTGTGTGGTGGGCAATTTTTTTTGTGTGTGTGTTGTGGGGTTTTTTTGTTTTGTTTTGTTTTTTACTTCCGCTTAGCCAAAGCTTGCAATGCACAGCAGAGCTTGCAGCCTCAAGACACTGAAGCAGACAGAGCATTTTGAGCTGTGCTTTTGTCCAATGTCTCATCAGAATCAGGAATTTCACTCCCAGCATTGCAAAAGATTTCTCTGTATTTTAAGTACAGATGAAATTAATCCCATTTTAAGATTATGACTAGTGATTCTTTCACTTTCCATATTCAAATCTTCGTCTTAGAAAATGCAGACTAAAAGGAGAAACGTTGGTCCTCAGTTCCAGTGCAATAAATGAAGGGCTCTGGCTAGAGCAGCACCGATTTTGACAGGACAGCATCCACAATGAGAGGAGGAAAGAAGTCTCAGATATATTGTTATTTATAAATAATGCAAATGGATATTTGAATGGGAAAAAATTAAGCTACATGATTTATTCCTCATTTTCCCAATGGGATGGATTTATAGGGACTGCTGTGAAAGGATCTGTAAGTGGCTATGCAAGTCAAATGGAGGTCAAGGTGGATAGTGGCTGAGTGCAGTCACCTGTGGTATTATTTTCTGGTCATAAACAGCTGAAGAGGTAGAATGTGTATTTGGGCCTACTGAAACCTGTCTTTATGTCTGAATTGCCGTTTTATGTAGAACCAGGTACCCTTCAAATAGTCTGCTTTCTTTGGATAGAAGATGCGAGTTCCACATATGAACTGTTCCAGTGCTTTCACTACAGCAGAGTGTGCTTCAAGCAGGAGCAGCCACTTCCCATTCATCAGCCTGGTTTTTGTTTACATATATGAACAGGAGCTGTAAGTTCAAGCTCAATTCCTGAAATTCAGCTTTCTAGAGATGCTGCCCCAGGCCCAGCAGCAGAGGGAAATCCAAGGGCACCGATTCTCCAGCCTTGTCTTGCAGTTGCCACTGTCTTAAAACCATCTTCCTGTTTTTTAACCTTTCCTGTTTTTTATCAAATCCTAATGGCTATAGCGTTCAAAGGGGCTAGCACTGTTCTTATTCCAGTTACCCAAATTTAGTGGATTTTGAGGTGAGCAGGCTTGCTGCTCTGAGCTGTTGTGTACTGCTGGTCGTTACCGCTACTGGGATCCTACAGCTTCCTCTGCTGATTTCATAATGGAAAGGAGGGCTGGAGGGGATGTCAGGAAGGTAACAGAAGCTCATCTTCCTGCCCCAAGGCAGAAACGGCTCCTCCTAAGCCATTGCTGCTGTTGGTCCAATCAGTCCTTATTAATCTCTACAAAGGTGATTGTTACAAACTCCCTATGCCACAAACAGCCTATGCCAGCAGTTTCCCTTGCAGTCATTAAATAATTAGTGCCTTACTTTAATTTGAATGAGTCAGGCTTTATCTTTCATCCAGTGGTTGTTACTGTGCATTATGATATATTGAATAGTCATTTACCACTTGGTATCTTCTCCCTATGAATATATTTATGCATTGCACTCAAGTCACTTCTGGGTAGCCTAAATAGATTTTGATAATTTAAACAAGTCTTTTTGCTGACACTGATCATACAGATTGGATTTGAAATATAATGGTATCACTCTAATCAACCCATAAGGAAGAAGAAACAACTTTTTTCAAAGACAGACAGATTGCACATCCAGTCCTTGCTATATCATCAGATATTCTGGGAATACAAGATGTCTAGGCTGTTTAGAGCTGCCCTTAAAAAAACCCCAACAAACCAACAACAAAAAACAAAACACAAATAAACCAAAAAAAACCAAAACAAAAAAATAACAAAACCCAAACAAAAAACCAACAACCAAAAAGACCCAAAGAAAACCCTGCTTCCTGTGTTTTAACCGGAGATTGGTAAAAGAATAACTTTTGCTTGACCCTGACAATGTGTCCTACCCAAATCAGCGGACAGGTTATTTCATGGCAGATGAACTACCTTTGTTCTTGAACATACCCATAAAAGCGCATGCAATTTAAGATGCTTTTTCAGCCGGTTTTGTGTGTGTATATAATGCATAGGCCTGTGTCTTCTCCATTAGAAGGTTGATCTGTTCATGGCATCATTTCTGAATTGCTACAGAAGTTTGACAGTCTCCCAAGGTTTTCCATTTGAAATGCCTGAAATCTGATTTAGCAAATTTGTTGCATTGCAGCTCTGACTGCAAAGGTAATCTCTTGTGAAGCATATGTAACCTCTCATGAAATTTGTATATAACTGAACAAATACTTTGTACTTTTCTCAGAAGGAAAATATGTTTTAAAAAAAAATATTTCAGTATTCTTTACTGCTTATGTTTGTTTGAATTTGGAGAAAGAACGGAGAGAATTGCATTGGTTCTTCTATCCTTAAATTTTTATTTTCCATTTTGAGTAGTGGTCAGATGACTGTATTATGAGAAACAGAACTCATTTGTGATGTTTGCAACACAGAGACCACCATGAATGATTTACAAATAACTGGTGTCTTAAAAGAGGAGAAATTACTTCCATGGGGTGACGCATTTCAATAGTTCTAAAGAATTGCAGTTAGTGAGTACACTGCTGCTGATTGCTGCAATGGCTCAGCGTTCCTGTTGCAATAACACTGAGAAAGGCAGCTTCAATTATAACTCCAGTCTACAGCCACTTCAACTAATTGAAATATTTCCCTTGACTTAAGTGGACTTTACAAACATCTCCATCCTAATTGTCCAGGAGCTATTGCTGCTGAACTCTGCAAGGGGAGGCAGAGGAATCTGGTTTTCTTGTGGTGTTTTTTTGCATTGCCTTGGCAGGTCACAGAACGGGGTACAGACCCAAAGCATGGGTCACGATAGGGTCTGCAGTCCTGAAGACCTGGGAGGCTGCTGCAGCCAGTGTGCTTGTTTCTTTTAATCACATAATGTCTTGTATGTTCTTCAGCTGGCAGCTTGTGTAGTGGCACTTCATTCTAGTGATAGTGACAACATGTTATTGAGAGAGATGTTAGAAGAAACTGCTCTAGACCTCATTAAAAGTTCCATGCAAGAAAAGAGAATTAGGACTTATATTTAGTAATGTTAGAATTACAGAACACTTATCAGGGAATTGCATAGACCGAGTAAAAAGAAATGTGCCAGGGTCAACTCCCAAGTAGATTACCAAATAAACTCAAGGGCTGGAAGCATAAGACCTCAGAAAACTGCCCCATTCCTGTTTTCTTCTTGCTCCTTCTAATACCATAGCCTCAAACATCGCACACCATTTTTTAGACTTCCAGTTAATGGAAAAATCAGTTTTCATATTCTGGCTGGAGTGTGTGTAACCTCGGCTTAAGGCTGGGAAAGTGTAGGAAATCAATAGGGTTCTGTTTTGCATAAAATTAACAGTGTGGAATTTAAGTGACTGCCTTCTGTACACAATTTAATTATTGGAGGCACGACCCCCTTTGAAACTGAGCCCAGGAAACGCGTTACTCTGTAAATGAATGAGCATTCTATTACAGTGTAATGCACTGGAAAAGACTCCAATAAAATCAACTTGCTCACTCTAAATTCTTTTTTCTTAGAGCAGTTCCTGTAAGTGAGGAGTGCTGGAAATCCTCTTCCAGTAAATTTTGGATTTAATATTGAATACAGTACCACCAGGATGTTCTTCTCATTGTGCCCTCCCTTCCCAGTCACTCAAAGGAACTGCTAGTTTTGATTTACTTGTTGAAAGTTTGTGCTTTTTATAGGAATAAAAAGAAAAGACAATAAGGAAATGTACCTCTGTGCTCAGGAGAAAATGTCATGAACTGTAATATTGCTTTAGTTTCTTTCCATTGTTTCATTAGAGAAATTAATGTTCCATTTCAAGTAAATTTTCAGATTCAAACAGGGAATCATGATTTAGTTAACATAATCCAAATAATGGGACTATTCTTTGTCTGTATCTTTTATCTTTATTTTTCAAGTACTCCACCAGGGCTTAGAGGACTCCATAGGTTTGGGGTTTTTTTGCTTTATCTTTTTGGAACCTGTAAATCTTTATTCAGTACCTTCTTGTAGGAATTAATAACTTTGAATTCTCATTTTTCCCATTCTATTTCTTTTTACATACTGAATCTTTCATTATTGAAGATCAATGTGTATACTTTTAAGTTATCCATGAAACTGAAAGTTCAGTGAAGACATTAGTCAGGCATTTGAGTAATTTGAAAAATAAAAAAAGGGGGAAGAAAAATTCCAGCATAGAATATTGTTAATTTTTATCATCTTCAGCACACTAAAGACACATCCTTCATGGGTTGCTTTTGAAATTCCATTAATGGTGCTGGAGGTTCTGCCTCCCTCCAGCCTTTAAGTCTATTAATACAGCCCCAGATATTGTTAACACCTTTCTATTATAATTTCCTGGCATAATGTAGGAATTAAAGTAATACATATGGCCACTACTTGAAATCATGGTGACTACCGTAGTGTGTCGTGCTCCACTCATGTAAGAGCACATGCATATTTTAGGTGATGATACTGGTTGCAGTATCATGAAACACCTTTGTCCAAGCGTAGCTGATGCCCTTGTGATCCAGTGAATCACAATGCAGAAAATGCCTCCTTTTAGCGATATGACTAAAGCTCAAAATATTCCAGAGATTTGCAGATGAAGAACACCAAAAACAAGTGACTACCCATTTTTAGCTGAATTGTTGAATTCCCTTGGGTTTGCAGAAGCAGAATACAAATTTTTGAAACACTCGGCTCCTCTTCCATTAGCTTTTTTTGCTTTTCCATTTTCTCCAAATAGAAGAGGCGGAGGCATATGACAACTTTTAGAATATATGTTTAGAATACATCTCTTGAAGCATTTTAGCTGAAGCCTGGACAGAAATGCCTTTTCTCTGAAGGAATGAAATTATGAGTTAAGTGAAAGAATTTGGATCAAAATGAGACGAATGCTTGGTTTATGCTTTCTTATGCTGTGTTTTGTTTTTCTAATAGGAATAAATCAGAGCTCAGAAAATGACTGACTGGTACAGGAGAAAAAGTGAGCTTAGGATTCAAGGGGCTGCCTACAGTTCCCTGCTGTGATTTTACCCTTTTGAAAAATCGTTGCAATTTCCAGGGTGTGGTGAGGACATGTACATTGTGGATTCTGGCATGTTTAGCTGTTATGGAAGCTGGAAGTGAGGAAGGTTACGGATACCCAGTCATTTCAGTGATAGGTTTGTGCATGCTTTCTCCTTAGCACATCCTTCATTAACTGTCTTGCACTCCCCTCTATCTTATTTCCTCTCTGTGCAAGAAGTAGATACGCTCATGAAAAAACATGGTTGTTTTTCATGCAGGGCTCTAGCTGCCATGCTAATGCAGGCATTTTAAAAGCTTTATCTGCCCAGCAAAGGCAGGCGTGCTTTCCAGTGAGACTTCAAACGGCATCATAAACTGTTTGTTTCTCACCAAAGACCCCTTCTACCTTTTGAAAGCTTTACTAAGCATTTTCTGTGTTTGTACTTCCAGATTTCATACTTGAGGGAAAAGAAGGCAGGCAAAGGGTTGCTGTAGCAAAATGTTTAAAGTAATCTTTTCAATTTTTCTGCAAATGTGTGAATTAGCTGCCTCAAAGGAATCTCCAACACCAAGTAATCTTTATCCTTTGTCCTCTTCCCTCCTTCTCCAGTAAAGACGAGGGAAAGGAAGTGTAAAACTCTAATTTTCTTTCTCAAATTTACTGGGCCTCCCAAGATTGCCAGAAGTGTCTTTAAATTTCTCAGCCTTTTGATATTCAAAAGTCCTCACCCCAAATCTAAAAAACTAGGAAGAACTTAAGAACTTTTGACGTGAACAGTAAATAGATACAAATAAAAATATTCAAGATATAATCATAATAAAAACAGTGCGTAGGCAGGATTATAAATTATTAGGCTTCAGGCAGAGCCCTCCAGGGTCAGTGGAAACCTCTGAAGGAAGAACTCAGAAGGGCTTGTGGCTGGGATTTTGCATCTTCCTGTGTTTCTTGCCGCTGCTAGAAATGAGATGCTGGATTAGAGCCTAGCACTGTGCTGGGATGGTAATTCCTTTAGGCTTGTGATTCAGAAGTGAAAATGAAATAACCAGAGGTAATATACTGAGAAAATAGGGGCTAAAGCTTTTATGGTTTAGTGTAATTGTCATTTAATGCCAGCAAGTAACTCATCCTCATTAAGAATTAAGAACAAACCTCTATCATTCATCTGCATTTCATGGTATATCAGCAATGACTTTTTTATTTGGATAGAGCAAATAAAACCAGGAGATCTAGAACCAGGTCCTAGAAAAAGAAAACCGTTTTCTTTTTCAAAGCATCTTTGCTTCCAGCTGCTGCAAGTAGGTTTTTTTTTAACGGAGAGGTCCCAAACCTGTAGTCCAGATGGGACTGTCCACAGCAACTACACCAGGGCTGCTGGTGGCTTCCCTCACTTCTCTTCATCTGGGGTCTGGGGGCCTGCTCTGCGTTGCCCCTTATCTGTTTGGGATTTTTTGGGGGGGAGGAGGGTAGGCTGGAGTGTCCTGTGAGATGGGAGGAAAACAGGAAGATGTTCACCTGCATTTCAGTTGCATGACAGCTACATATCCTCTGGCTTGAAGAGAGGGCAGAGCTATGCATTAGCCAGCTCTACAGTCCACTTACATCAGAATTTTGGGCACTGTTGGCTTGACATTTTAAATTTCACTATGTATGTATTTTTGTGGTTTACTTCTTATGTGAAGCAATGGCTAGGGAGGGCCTTTTAAAATACAAGATGCATCAGAAAAATACTGTTCTTGAGGCACAAGAGAAGTGCTCCATTTCCAGACCTGGTGTGATATAGGATGACAGTATGATAAGAGCCCTTCTTTGTATGATTTCATTGTGAGCTCTCAGAAAACACATTTCATTTCCCAAACCTCTACAAACACCTGCCGCCGGAGAATAGGCCAGTTTAGTCCTGCTACTGTTATCCCAGCCTCAGAGGGCACTGAGAAGATGAGCAGAATGCATCACTATCCATCTCCTCTGCACTGGATAGCAGTTTTGCTCAGTTAATTATTTTTGGTACTGCTGCCCCAGAGAATGCTTTAACTATGAGGCTAGTATCCAGCTGTGACAGGATAACAAACAAAGAAATAAATAAAAGTCAAAACCAGTGAGTCTGAAGGAGCTGACTTGTGAAAGAACTCTTCTAACTTTGTGTTCATGGTTGATGGGGTAACATTTTACAATGTTTTTGCAGTTTTATGGTTACATGTGTGTCTGGTGACTGAAGAAAGGCTTGATTTGTGTTCTCACAAAGGTCTTTTGTGATGGTTGTAGTACCTCATCATCCCTTGGCCCCTGCAGTTTTTAGAGAGCAGCTTCTATAAGAAATGCTCTAAGTTTCTAGAAAAGGCTCACGCAGCAAAGACTTGCCAAAAAATGTGCTGGAAGGAGTCACTTGCTATATACAACTAAAGCCAGTGAATTAGGGACTTATATCCCTCTTCAGCAAATATCTCCTTATGTATGAAACCAGGTTAAATTCAGTTTACCCTCCAAGATGTATTTGTGAATGTCATAGCCCATAAGGATGACGCATAACCCATAAATTAGGTGCTGTGAGAATAGTAGCTCCTAATATTTGTGGTTGTTTAACAGTGTTAGGTAAATATCTTGTAGATATCTGAACCTAGAAATGGGTATGTTTGTTGCTGCAAATTGAGAGGTCTGCAGATTTTAGACATTATTTTGCAAAATAATTGAAAAGAGTGTGTTGGTAGGAGGTAAGACCTTGCTAAAGTCTTAGGCTCAGCTAACTGTAAAAAGGAAGAGAGAGAAAACGCGCTGTTCTGAGTATAAAGCTGGAAGCTTGTGCTTGTTTTCTTCCTATTTCCTGACCAAACATGAAGGGGGAAAAAAAGGAAAGAAAAAAGAAACCTCTACTATGAATTACCACAGGGCTGACAATGACTCTTGTTTTTCTTGAAAATACAGCTTGCACATTGTTTGTCTGTTCATTACAGGTATTAGTTGGTATATTTAACAACCTGATTAATCTGTAATCACCATGCCTCTGGTTAACAAAAAGAGATAAGAAGCATGTTTCTTACATCAAAACCTTGCTTCTTTGGATAGTGTCCAACACAGATGATCCCAGTCAAGGAGAGAGAATGCTAGAAGGGACCTGCTTTAGTACTTTACATTGAAAAGGAGAAATCAGAAGGTAAGAACTTTACTCTGGTACAAATTTACTAGCCCTTAGGACATAGAACACTAAAGTAGTTAACTCTTCATTGATGTGGAGGAAAATATCCCAGAATTAGAAAGTAAAATGATTTTCTTGTTCATTTAGCACTTGTTACTGGTTTGGAATCTGGCCCCAAAACAGGTTAACTGCTAACCTCTGTGATGGAGGTATTTGAACTGCTGGATGCTGAGGGTAGACCACAAATCTCTTTACACCTTCAAAGTAGAAAGGTTCTCCTCCTCACAGAACTGAAAAACACTTGAGTCCCTGACTACATTCTGCATCATCTTGGCCTCTGATACAGGATTTCTAAAATTGTTTCAGGAGATCAGTGATTGCGTGGCAAGAGAGAGATGCTGGTCTCATGAGAAGTTAGGAGATAAATGGAGAAGGTAGGAGTAAATGCAGAAGGTAGGTGTAAGGCTGCATGGTTAATTTGTTTGAGCTAATTGATTTCTTAAGATACATTTCAGCTTGTGAAAGGATTTATGCAAGAGAAGGCACTACAAAAGGTGACTTAATATGTGGCCTCAAAACAGATGGAGACATGGAGAGACTGAAGAGTGGAATAGAAAGGAGGAGGTGGCACATTACATCAACTTCAGTTCAGACTTTGTCTCCCCAGGAGAGAGGATGTAATCCTATAATCCATGTGTCTTGGTTGTACATCTCCATGAATAATGTACTAAAAATAGGAATCTGCTATAGCCTTCAGTCTGAGAATTTAGTTCTTAATTCCTATGTAGAGGTCCATGCATTTGGTTCTGGGGACTGATTGGTCAGTCACGTTTGCCATATGAAATGCCAACTGCTTCATGTTAGCAGCATCTGAGAGAAGACAGATTCAGAGTTTGGAGGAATTTTTTTATTCTCTGTTTTCCTTCAAGGCAGGTTTTTTTGCTTGGTTTTCTAAAATATGAATGAAAACTTTACTTAAAATGTTTAATGCTGACTTTGACTTTGATATCAAGGCAGACTTAAGCCTTTGCTTTGAGAATGTGTGTGTCAAAAGTTGCTTCTGTCCTGTTTTAATAACAACTCTATCACTGGAGTGAAGTTTTGCTGACAAACTGATTGCTGCATGTCTCTGAAGTCTAACAGGTATGGGATTCCTTCTTTCCTTTGGAGATTCCTTTCCTTGCTGAAGATTGGCAATAGCTGTTGTGAGCAGGACAACGCATTTGCCTTTTGACTTCAAAACATTCCCTCTCCAGCGTCTCTCCTTCTGCATTGAAGTTTATGGGGAGAAAAAGTGGGGTTTGTTCCCTGGAAGTGTTCCAGGCCATCAAACGCCTATAGATCCAGCGCTTCCAGTTTTTATTCCAGGCATGTGATCATTCCCTCTGGACTTAACTCCAGTTCCAAATTGCTACAGAGAGTGAGCAACAGCCCTTTCTCAGACGTACTCTTAATCTATCCCACCCGATCATTATTGATTTGAGAGTATGATATTTCACTGTCATCTCCAATAGAGATGATTAACTCTTTCAATCTTTAGTCTGGAGGAACTGATATGAACTACCCTGACAGGACAATGTCTTCCCTCTTCATCTCTCCTGCTTTTCAAAAGACGCCTGAAATGAGCTGATAAATGGGATTTCAGATGATGGAAGAAGCCAGTCAGCAAAGCCTGTCGTGCCAGACTCCCTCAGTCTCAAAGGTTGCAAAGATGCTGACTTCTGGCAAAGTTTTACAGACCTTGGATGACTAAGCAAGCTTCATTAACTCAGATTTGACTAATTGCTCATTTAAGGAAAACAAATAGAAACAGAAAAACTCAGAGCCAACAAGCCAAATGCTGTGAATACAATATAGTGAAAATTGCTTGAAAGCCAGCTTTGGGGCATGTATGCCACCCTTTTTGTATTTGCTGCTGTTCACATCTTTTGCTACTGCATTTTTGTGAATACTGAAGGCTGGTGTATCAGCCATAATTTTTGCAGCTATTCCTTTGCTGTCCACTAATTGAACACTTTTCACCTTTCCTCATCCTCATCATTTAGACCATTTCAGTAAAAAGGATGAGAGAGAAAAATCTCATACCCCCTGTGAGCAACACCTCTTTGGAATTTGCAAAAAATCTGGAGGAGGAAAGTCAGATAGTCAGTGTAACCTAGCTGCACCCTAATTTTCTATTCACTTCTGGTCCTCAAACACTTGCGTAAGTCATCCATGTGTGCTTTAGTCACCTCCCATTTTTACCACCCATAATTTGCTCCTAGCCTGTACTATTAGTCTAGCAGCTTCCAGAAAACCTGAAGCTAGTTTTGATTTAGTCACTGACTCAACCAAAAGTATTACTCATCTTACTGTTCCCTTTCTGACATGGATTTTGTCTTGGAAATTTAGTTTATAGTTTTAGTGGGGCTAGGGATTTGTTACCATTCTGTGTTCATTGTTTCCATACAGTCCTTTGCTGAGGCCCTTGTTCCACCCACAGCCTCAAAATACTCCAGTAATACACCTCAAAAAAAAATTTCGTGTGGGTTCCTTAGTCAATGAGAATCAGCAAATTCACTGGAGTTACATTTAACACATGAGCAAATGATGCATTAAAAAAAAAGAGAAAAAAGGGAGACTATATTCATCTGGTAATTTATTCACGATGAATAACTTGACATTGTCTCACACACCAGCTTGACTGTCAGGAGCGCTCAGATGGTTTTGTAATGAATGTTTTTGAAAGGTGCTTTACTTAAAGAAAGGCAATTCCTCATGGGCAAGGGTCACTTCACAATGGGAAAATAAACATGGCTTTTAACATCATTAGTATCCTGTTATTGATATTTCCTTGAGCAGCAGAAGGCAGATTTGGGCTTTGCCCTTGTGGCCTGCATGACAAATTGCCTGATTTAACCTTTCTTCGTATGTGGGGGAAAGATTTCAGCTGAAAAACTGCTGATTGTTGGCTTTGTATTATGCCAATAACCTTAGAGAAATGCTCTGGTTTTGTATTCATCTGAACAGGCTGAAAGGAAGAAATTTTTTGTCCAAATGTGTCCCGTCCAGTTAGTGGTTCATGTGGCTTCGGGCTCTGGTGGAGATAGTGCCAAGTTTGTTAGCCAACTACCCAACATGACAACACCTGGTTCTCCACATTCCTGAAATATCCAGGTGTGACTTCAGTCTACATAACTTTTACTGGAGAGGAGTGTTTCTTTTCTACTGTCAGTTTCTAGGCTCTCTGTGGAGGTCTCATACATCTCGTGAGGATGGGTGTGCAAACAATGGATGTTTTGGCTTGTCCTGGGATGGATGATTTGGAGGAAGGCTCTCCCAGCCTGCCTCGTATTGCACCATGTGCACTTATGGTGTGGCTCCCTCCCATGGAGTCCTTCAGGCCACTTCAGGTCTGTTCCTCAAGACACTGGAGAATACACACCGGTGTAATGCTTGCCTTAATCATTAATGCACATCCTAAATCCTTCCATGTCCTTTCTTGCTTAACTGTTGAAGTGCAATAGCATTCAGCCATCTGATGGATCTCATTTGTAAGAACAAACCTAATTCCAGTAAAGCCAAACATTTCTTCTAAGCAATTTGTGCTTGTTTCAAGTATCTGTCCATGCATTTCCAAAGGTTGGGTTTTTTGCACTTCCAAAACTGTAACTTAAGGAGGCACTTGGAGATAAACTTTGATAATTTGATCTTGGTTGGAATTAAGCCTCTGAATACATATTTAGCATCAGGAATTTGGTCTTTACGCATTAGATATCAATAGCCAAATTCTTAATTTTTGTTTTAAGCTGGGAAACAGAGTTGTTGCTTTGCCAATTCAAGACACAATTTCCTTTTAAACATCCCCACAGGCTCGTGTGAGACAACAGACACAAATCACTTTATATATTTTGGCAATTCCCTTATTTTTGGAGGCAGTGCTCATACTGTGAATTGCTAGTATTTTCATTAAATTTGTTATTATTATTATTTTTAACTAATGCTCACCCTGAATCATTTTCATGTCTTTGGATGGATGGTCTTTTTCTGTCTCTGTTCTGTTAACAGCAAAACTAAGCTGTTGCTCTGCCTTGTTATGGCGTCCTTAATGCTGCTGTGCACCTGTCTGTACGCTTTTATGTTTTGCTCCTCATAATGAAGTCCAACGGCTGCCAAGCTGGTGGAGGAGGGAGAACGCTTCCGTTTGACACCAACATGTTGAACCATTTGTTCAAAACTGCAACTCCTTTAATCGTGCATGCTGCATCTTAATAGAGAGCCTTGTTGAAGTTAATTATTTCTGTTGGCATACCCCAGCACTCAAGATGTTCCAGAGTGAATCACGATGGTACCTCTCCTAGACTTGATATAATTTATTAAAAACTACATTCATTTGAAGGTGAAACGTTGGCAACAACCTTTAATTTAAATCCTGTGATGATTTTGTCAGTTTTATACACTTTGTAGCAGGAAGAATTATACATGGTGGGGGGAAGGGGGAGTGATAAAGGAAATAACTTGTAATTGTCGTAGGAAGAAAATCAGTAGGAATAGAGAGAAATAGCTGTTCTGGGCTGGAACGAGAACCCATGCTGTTGCTTCAGACCTTATGGGCTGTCTTAAAAAGCTGGATAAGTCAGAATTACCTAAGTTTGTCCCAAATTCATGCCAGCAAATTCTAGCAAAACCAGTTTTCTGACCAGCACAGTAGCAAGTAGTAAGCAAGTTAGCTGAATGCAGGGCAATTCGTATTAGAAAGGACAATTATTAAATAACAGTGGAACTGGCATGCAGTTATATAAAGCAGTAGTGTATTTAAGATGTATATTTGTATTGTATCCTGTTACACACAGAAAGCTGCATGATGATCCTCAGGAGGAAAGAAAGGAAAACTATTTAATGAAATCGTTCTCAAGTTTATTTTACCTTGACTGAAACAATATATTTTGCCTGTTTTTAAATTCCAAAACTGGTGAACAAACTGAGCTGGAACTTTACATAAAAGCTGAACAATAGCAGAGAATTTCTGTCCCAATTGTTATTTAACAATTGAAAATGAAGATTTATCAGGAAAAATGTCAGTCAACCTTTGCTTTATGGGGCTTTGCTAAATTCTCCTATGCTAAAGACAGTTGTAGTTGAGTTTAATTGCCAAATACAAAAGTGAAAAGGGTTGCTTGAGGAAGCAAGTGTGCCACACATACAGAAAAGCCTAAATAAATACTAATTTATACAGCTCAAAATTAAAATATTTGGCACTTCCCACTTAGCCAGGTCCCAGCTGACTTGAAGCGAGTCACATTCCTCCTGATAAAATGGTCCAAGAAGACAGTGTTACTGAAGATGTCATCTTCGCCTCCTCCAAATAATAACAATCAATTATTGAAAAGAATGAAAAATGACATGAGAAGAAATGATGAAAGGGCAAAATGCAGGAAAGGGAAAAGGGTTGGCTTTGTTTTGCCTTTTTGTTCCTGTAAGACACATCAAATGACATTCATGCCATAACATACATCCCTAATAATGGCAATAATGGCAGCAATACATCTTATTGCATGCAATACTTGTAAGCAGATTACATTCTTGCAGCGTCTCAGTGAAATACAGTGATTTAAAAGGCTATAGTTCCTGCAAGATTAAAACAAGGGACAATTAAAACAAATTCAATGCACAAAATCAGTGTGCCATTAAGGGTATCATTTCAAAATTTAAAAAACTACATGTATAATAATAGTGATATAAGATGCTATCCTTTTTTGTAGCTCTTTGCAGATTTGCTACCTAAATCAGAGGTAATCATATAATAAGGTATATGACAGATCTAATCCTGTTTTCCACTTAAATGTGTAAACAAATGGAAGGGAGTTCCTACTGTGATGATGTGTGTGTCAGGGAGGTGAATGTTAATTTTAAGAAGTGTGATGAAATTTTAAACTCGGGGACTCCCCTAATTTCCATAAGCCTGCTTCTGCGACCAGTGCTGCGAGAAAAGGGGAAGGGTGGGAGCAGATTCCCACCTGACCCTCTCCTTATGCTTGAAGACGAGGAGTTACAGCCAACTGTGGCCAGGCTGGGAGCAGAGATTGCCCCAGCCACCAGCGTCTAAAGGCCACAGAGAGGGAAAGCAGCACAAAACCCCAGGTGAGTTTAGTTTAATTGCCAAATACAAAAGTGAAAAGGGTTGCACCTTCTCCTGAGGGGGTCTGCACCCTTGTGGTTTCTTTCAAAGAGATGCCACCACCTTGCTGACTTTAGAGGATTTGTTTAGATATGCCGTTCTGGAGGCAAGAAGTCTAGAGAATTTTTTTTAAACCTGAAGTGAGGTAGAGTGCTCACTGTTTTACAGCACTGTAAGGCTCAACAATTAGTCTTATGGCATTAATAAGAAACATAAAGCTCTTAGCTTTTTAGCTTTCAGGCAAATAATTATCTTCATTGTGCTGGAAGTTGATGATAACTGCAGGCATGGTTTAGAATAATTTTTCTTTGTTTTTTAAGGAAGACTGTTTTTTAAAGTATTTTATTGACATAGGTCACAGAAATGAGCTTTGTCTTCAACAGACATTAACTATTTTAGATTACTTGTTTGCAATGAGTGCGAATAGTCATCCGTGTTTAATTGTATTTTAAGAGCATCACATTAGTAATTGACTATGACATCTTTTCTAGCTCTTCCTACTAATTCCCAGGCTTTCATTAAAAAAATAAAACTCACGCTTGGCTTTCAACTCTGAACTCAGAAAATGCTTGTAAATTAGCACTACAGGAATATCAGCGTGAGAAATCAGTATCTACAGAGTATTTATTTGTAGAGATCTGTGTTTTTTAAAAACTAAACTAAACCAAAAAAAGGAAGAAAACCAAAGAAATCCCCTCTGGGCACTGACTTTGTCCCTGTGGGTTAGAAATCTGTGTATTTCCCTAGTTTTTATCTGCTTATCTTGGTGCAGGCTGCTGCAGCAAGGAGCAGAGGACGTGCTCTGGGTGCGCACTGCGTGCTGCCGTGGTGTTCCCAGATTGGGTTTTGACTGATGCGTGGGCTGGTGGAGCGGCAGCATTCCTCACAGCTGTGCATCTGGGACACCGCGGAGCTCTACTCCAGCCCACTTGATAAGCTTTAGAATCAAATCCCACAATTTGTATTCAGGCGAACCTCCCATGCAGCTTGGCAGGTTTTCTGTCCTTCAAGAGAGAGGAGTAAAGACCTGACTCCCTGAGAGCACCAAAAGAGAAACTTGCTCACATTTCTTTTTCTTTTCCCTCCCTTTTCTCTGAAAGACAATTGCTTTGAATTTTTCTTGACTTCAGCCGGCAAAACCAAATCCAGCAGAGAGAAGAGATACTAAGCACAGTCCCAGAGAAAAGAAGTACTAGCAATAGAGAGCTTGAAAAAGTCATTAAGGCAGCTGATGTTTTCTCATTTTTTTTCATCTCCTTCTCATTAATTACTAGGAACAATTGCAATTGCTGTCACTTTGTGTCCCCAAAATTCCTTCATCCAATCATGCTAGTCCTGATCAAAAGCCCGTGAATCTCATAGTGGACGTTAAGCCTTTTTTCTTCCTGTCACATAATGTCACCAAATTTTCCTGTCCGTATCATGCTGTCAAAATGTGTCACCAGGTAAGGAAAGCACATCCAAATTTGGGAAGCATCAGTGCTTCCTCCCTTGTTTCTTTTCTTCATGGATGATTCATTTCCTGTGGAAACTGCAAGCTCTTAACTATTGCATGGCAGGAGCAACATGAAGACAAGCAGCTAGTTCAGTCGGTCTCCAAAAATAGATTCCCCCATATTCTGACGTACAGGCAACCTGCTGGTGAACATAAATCATGTTCTTGGGGCGCTGTGAACTTTAGTGGGTTGCGGATACACCAAAGCAGGTATAAACCCAGTCCAGTTTGTTATTAGTGACAATGTAGTAACAGCAGAAGAGAGCATAGTGCAGGCAAAATACCTGGGTTAGTCCAGACTTTGAGAACCATTTTGAAGCCTGGCCTGATGTCTCATTGTTCTGGGTACTTTGCTGGATTTTTCGCTGTTTCAGCTCTAAGAGCTGCAGGTGCTGTCCGCATAACCGAATAGACATGCTTTTACACTCTGTCTGCCACACTATATTTTAAACGCTTTAGCTACTCCATTTTAACGTAATGAGATGGGTACCGTGCATCTATTCGATGTCAATTGATTGCAGAAAGAGCATTCAGTTGAAGTTTAATTAGCATGTAACTGATAAGTCCAATTACTCTATAATGATTTGGAAATTACATGAGCTACATATTTTGTGATTGTGGCCTTATATATAACACAAAACTTGTGAGGAAATTTTAGCTATTTAATGAACACTTTAAAAAAACCTATTCTGGGTTTAATCAGATATCAATTAGTTAGAAAAGGGAAATCTTGAATTAACATGTATTAACAGTGTTAATCGGCAGCAGCATTCCCATTGAGTCACTGCATCACGGAAGCCCATTTCCATCAGAGAGTGTAACTCAGCACAGAACGTGCAGCCCATACAATGCCTCTTATTGTGCTGAAATTTTGTAAGAAATTCAATTATTCCCTTATACTGGGGGTGGATCTGATACATAATTAATTCTGGCTTGTTTTAAAAGATGCCTACATAATTAGCAATGCATGGAATACATTATCTCTGGCATATTTTTAAAACCTTAGTAGTTCCCCTTTGAAACTAGCCCTTGCTCTTTAATTAACAGATAACGTATTGCAATATTAAATTTGAGATGTTGCCATTTTGGCAGCATTTGAAGTGCTGTTGTTCATTATGGTTGCTATGGAGCATACTTCATTTAATTTATGATCATGTGTTCTTATTGATGGAAGAATATCTTGGGGACAGCACCCACAATGTTAGTTCAGAAATGCTGGTTTATATTTAAATATGTATGCTGGAAATCAAAGTAATGTGGGCAGTGGGAGTATTTTTACTGCATGTCTCTAGTATTGCATGGTTACTTCCCAATGAACTGAATCTTTCTGATGTCAGAGGGGGATCTTTTGGGAAAGCATTGGAACCTAGCCTTCAAAAACATTTAGCAGAGAAAGAAAGTTATCTGAGAGAAATAAGGACACAAAGGTTAGGTGCTTTCAGTAAATTGTCACCTGAAGGAGTATGACTCTTCCCATTAAACTCTGCAGGGATCCTAGCTAGACTGGTCATTCAAGGTAGATGCTAAATTGTCTAAATTTAGAGGTTGCTAATAATCACCAGCGTGCTCAGAATTGTCCAAATATAAGCATAATCTGAAAAGAAGACAGCCTAACATGCCTTTCCTTAAATAAGTTGATACAAAACATAAAAAAACTGCAGGAAAAAATCTTAATTGTTGGATTTTCTCATTAAAATAAACAGATAAAAGGAGACTTTCATTTCCTTCCGATAGATTTCCCTTAGCCTTTTAATGTGACTTATGACTCCTACTGTTTCTGGTCCATCAAAATACTCTTAAAATACAACAATATCAAAATATTCTGCATTTATTCTTGGTGGAAGGAGGGAAGGGGAAGGTTACAGACCTATTGTTTCTATCTTTGCTCACAGCCAAAGGGTTTTTTATTCTCTGGATATATTTGGGTACCAGATGGCAGATTGATTTCAAAGTTGTCAAGCAGATTAACTGAAGTAAAGATCCTAAATCCATTTGGGGGCCTGATGATCCTGCTTAGCAAAGATGCCAATGATCTCACCCAAAGTTGGGCATTTGGTACTTGAGAAAATAAAACAGGCTTTTAAGTCCAAATGTTAACTCAGTTTTAAAACTCCATATTGAAAAAAAAAAGTTAGACACTTCTGAAACAAAGGAGGGAGCAAAACAATGTGTCCTATGCTGAAGTATTTCCCTTGGTTTTCTGTGACAAAGACTTTTGATCTGGAATCCAGGAATACCAAGTCTCTCCCTCTCTGCCTTCTTTCTCTGAGCTTCCTAGAGAAGATTGCTCTTGTTATGTGAACAGAGGGTGCCAGTACCACAGGGTCCCAACCTAAACCAGGTCATTCCCCTAGGCATGGCAGGAATATAAATAATGAATCATGGAAGTATGGGAAGGATGAAATGATTTGTACACTTGAAGTGCAGAAATACAAAAGAAAAACTGCTTCCACCCATTACCTCCACTGTAATTAGCACTGTTGATCTTTCCCAAAATTCATTTGCAACTGAGTGATTACAGCTGTTGAATAGTGCTGCACACTTGAAGTAGTGTAAGGTGTTGGCCTTGGGTGATATCGATATCGTTATTATAAATGCCTAGAAAGCAACATAATTCCAGTCGGGTTTTTGGCTGCCTTTAGAATAGCAGAATCATATCATGAAGTCAGCTGGTGATGCTAACAGTGTTCAGTTGTATTGCTGTCCTGCTGTCTAACGCTGGCCCTAATGGAGCAAGACTGTGCACTTGGAAAATGCTGCCTAATAGTTGCTGTAATATCCACTTTTGCTGATAAGAATTTATGGCTGTGCACAGACCTGGCATAAGAGAGGCCATGAGGAACATTAGGTCTACACAGAAAGGGATCCTCTCATTGCTTTATGTGTTGACCTGATATTCCAGAAGAGATAACACTGTTTTGTGGAGCTGGTTATTTTAAGTTATTTTTTCTATTTCTGCAGTAAAATTTTCCAGGGTGTTGAAGCAGAGTAGAAACAAATGGAAAAAATTCAGGCTGAAGTCAATTTTTTCAGACTCGAAATAAGCATAGCTATGTTCCAAGTAATCCTTATTTCAGCACAGACTATTTGACCAAAAAAACCCCAACCCCAAATTAAAACCAACCAAACAAAACCTATTGAGATGGATTTGTGCTGTAGCAACATTTCATGGAATGCATAGGTCTGTGTATGTATGTGTTTGTGTTCTGCCTCCAAACTCCTTGGGTCTGGTTGGTCTACGAGAAACCAGACAGGGACTGAACAGCCTAGTGATGCTTTAAGACATTTGTGCCTTTCCCCAAGCTCTACCTCAGCATGGCAATCTGAGAGCCTGAGTAAGAGACCTTGCTTCACTTGTGGAGGTGGGCTTTGAGCTGCGTTGTTAGCTCAACCTGCAGGGCTGGCTTTACTCTGACAAAGCTATGCCACCTCAAGGCACCTCGGGAGGTACTGCAGAAGGCATCATTTCTCCCCTTTTTTGTTACTAAAAACAAGGCAAAATGGTGATAGATCTCTGAGCGTGGCTTTAATGAGCTGCAAACATGGCACAGTGATTCAATATGAGCCAGAAATTAGTCAGTCTGAGTAGCAAAATGACACTTTCTTTTAAAAACATCACAAAAGCATACTGTAATTTTGTATAATTACTGATCAATTGCCATTGATTTATGCCTCTCATTTGCCATCAGAAGACCAACTAGAGTTTAGCCAGAGCACCAAACAGCAACTGGATGCCTTTCTAATAGGATGTACTAAATAATTATGCAAGGTGCATCTGGACTTCAGGATCATAGAAACTTTTGTCATGGGAAATTGTGATGTAAAAGCATGAGTTTTTTAAAAACTTATTTCTCTTGAAAGGGAGTATGTTTTCTCCAGTGGAGCAAGTCTTGTCCTTTGCTAACACACTGATTCATATTTATCCTGTTGCAAAGACAAGGGTCCAGATTAGTCCCACCTAGTTTTGTCATTTAACTGAAGGCTCTCAGCTAAGACCCTAACTATTGTAGGCTGCTTCATCTGCCTTCACTGGTGATCTAGTGCATTATGAATGTAAATCTATTCATTCCTGACTGCTGTCCCAGGCACTGACTTTTTCAGTCAAATTTCTTGCTGCTTTTATGACTGGTAGTTGATTCAACACTACCTGGACTCTATTTTCTGTAATAGTCAGGCGTGCTGCGAGTACTAGGATGGAGCTCGTGTCCAGCTGATGGTCAGTGTTGGCTCCTGCCCACCCCACAGCTGGTACCTGCATCTGTGGGCTCCGCTGCTGAGCTGCTGCTGCAGGCTCCAACTGTAGCAGGATTGTGGGTCCCTACAGGGAGAATGTCCATTCCCTGGCCAAAATAAAAGCTCTGTCTGGCACTATTGTGGCCAAACATGTTTACTGATGAGGAGCCGAGTAATAAGTTCAGAGCCTGACCTTTTAGTAGTTTTGTGGAATAATTTAAATCAATATTGCTGTGTGAAAAATTATAATTTCTGTCACCTGACACAACGTTCTGGGGGAAGAATTACCTCTCTGAGGAGCATAAAATATGAAATGGAAACAGCAAAAGCTCGGTTTTACTTTCTGCTTGCTCCCTTGACAGTGAAAGGAGACCAAAACCTCAAGACAGATGACAGTATAAATTTTGACACACCACCTGTATTTTCAAGTGCCACCAGGCTGTGTGTGTGTCTGGATGTGTACAAGCACCAGAGGTCTGCGTGTGCCACTGCCCTCAAACAGCATTTGAAGAAAATGCTCGCATGCACTTTTTCTCACTTCCAGCTGAGATAGTGGAGTTTTTAATTGATTGTTATGAGGGCAGAATTTAAATAAAATTGGAAAGCCAGCACTACCACACTGTGTGCTATTGATTTACAGTTTCCTTTTTGAGCAGAAAGTGGCAGGTTACAGGGCAGAGAAGTACTATGAGAGAAAGCAAAAGGATAAAAAAGCCTTTGAGAGAAAGGGGGAGAAAGAAGGTTAAAAAGAGCACCTATAGAAGAGGAAGAGACACTGCAGAGAATGGGGCTTGCAGGAAAAGGGCATCTCCAAGAATGCTTGGAAAAAAAATGTGGGTAGGGTAACAAAAGGAAAGGAAACAATCTAAGTAGAGGGTAAGCAAATCAGATAAGAGATGGGGCAAAAAAAAGAGGTGGAGAACAGGAGCTGAGCCATGTTTTCTCAGTGGTGAGATCTTGAATCCCTCTTGGGTTTCCCTGGGCTGTTTGCCATATCGGGCTGTGGTTCTCTAGCACTGCTGGTGGAGGCTGCTCTTGCTTTGCACCAGTTGGGTGTACTGGGCTGCTCAGCTGGACCAGTGACAGGTCCTGCCTGTTTTCCTGATGAGTGTTCCTGGTAAGTCTTTTCTAGGGCTTGGAAAGTTAAATCTCTAAGGGTGATCAAAGAATCAAAGTGAGTAGCCAGGAATACTGCATGGCTAGCCAGGAATAATGCATAGCTAGTTGCAGTGTAAGTCAAATAGACTAATTAATAAAATGCTCTGAAAGATCAAAGCAACTACCTATGATATGTATTTAGACCTGTAGGCCAGGGTCTCGTCTTTGGAAAAACAGCACTTGTGGGATATTTTTGCTAAAAGATGACGGAGGGCCAGGGTTAAGCCAAATGAACTTTCTTTCAAGGCGTATCGGAAGTTAGAGAGCCGGGGAGTGATTCATCATTCAGAATTCTCAGAATAGATTTGCTAAATTTACAAATTCCATGTTAATTCCGATTCTCTTCTCCAGCCTTGACTGGCAACAGCTATTTACTTTGTTCTACTTTACTCCTTGGCTTCATAATTTTCCCATCAAAATGTACCTGTTTGTGTGCTGTGAGATCCTGAATTGGTTTGGAAGATGATGGTAGGAAGGGGTTCAGTCAGTACGGTAGTGAAGGAAAGCAAGGGAATATTTCTTGCTTTGTTTCATTTTCCACTGCCCATTTTCTGTAATTACTGTAGCAAAGACTATTTGTAGGTGTATTTCTGGAAAGAACAAAGTTTTGATGATTGCAGGATATTTGGGCAAAGCAAACTTGCATTTCTTTGAGAAGCTGGTTCTTTGCCCTCTTTCAAACACAAAGCCACAGAGCACTGTGACCTCGTTGGTCAATCAAGCAAAACAAATTAAATTTGAAGTAATTAATACTTGCCACAACGTGCTTGGGAATATGCTAACAACCGAGAACTATTTGCAAAGAATTAGTTCAGTTAATTAAACAGACAAAGATGAAACTAATCAGATAAATTATTCCTTTTGTCCAGGTCTAACAATAAATATCAGTGACAGGTTTCTCTTGGCTGTTGCAGTGCTGATGCATTCGTTGATGAGTCTTGCCTCTTTCAGTAAGCAAAAAAAAAAGCATAAAATGTAGCATCTCACAGTATTTTTTATTCTGGTTTGAATTGGAAGCTGGGGTACCATCTCCTGACTTGAACTTCTACATTTTAGAAGGAATAAGAATTAACTAATGTCAAGTGATTGGACATCTAGTAACCAGAATGATGAGAAAAACTGGGGCTACCCAACCTCTGGAGAAGGGGAGATGCACCAAGATTACAAAAAAGAAAAAGGTGGAGAAGGATGAACTGTTTTGTAAATCTGCTAGGATTAATTACCATGGAAAAGAAAAAACATTGAGAAGTTTTACAAAATTAATCCAACTGGAAGGCTAATTAAACCTGGAGGGGATAATCTATAGTCTCCATCCCCAGCTTTTTTTTTAAGAACAGCCTAGGCATGACTTTACGTCTAATATATTCAGTCTAATATACTCCACCTCGGGACACAGGGGATAGGTAATGTGACCTTTGTCCATGTTACTGCCATGTCTGTGATTCAGGTACATGTTGTGTGGAAAAGTAAAAATTTAAACAGTGAGAATATTCTGATTTGCCCATATCTAAGGACTGAAAGTCATCTGTAACATCACCTACTTAAAACTGGTATAAAAAAACAGGGGTGTTTGGGATTTTGCGGGGAGGAGGAGGTGGTAAGTGCGCTGCTTTGTACACGGACTTTAAATAGAGCTTTGCCTGTTTTAGTGGGGTTGCATATTTTCTATCCATAGACCAAGTTTAGCTGTCTCAAAATCCCCCTATCTTAATACATCTCACCTTTGATGAGAGAAAGAGGCAAGTGGAGACAGAGATGAAGGATGTTCATTCCTGTACCAAGAACTGCAATAATTCATGACCTGGAAAACAAAACCATGAGGTTTTGGGTGGTGGAATCTGCCATGCTTTCCTCACTGTGGATCACAGGCTACTTCACCAATGGCTTTGCAAGGTCACTGTCAGTCAAGCCACAGTTCACCTCCATTCACTGAGTGCTTTTGATGTACCACTAGTCTCAAGTGAATTTTCCCTTCTGTATCATCCTTCTCATTTGGCAGTGCCCACCTTGACCTTTTTTGGTTATTTTGAGGAGCCACTCCTTTTCCTAGGAGCCTTTTTTGCTACAGATGTACATACGATTTCTCAGGGATGTCTCCAGTGGTGTTAGAGGGTGTCTCAGGAACTATTCTTGCTTAGGCTGCAAGATAGTGAAAAAAAGCTGAGCTACCATAATGTACCCAAGACAAGTTTTTGAGACACCACATTATCACAAACAGAACTAACTCCAGAGACCATTATATGCATTTATTATACAGTACTAAAGTATGAAAGACTCAATTAAAGTTTATTTGATATAAAATTAACACTCCTTTCTTCCTCTTCACTGTGCTGATTACGTTAAAACAGAACAATGAGGCAGCTGCAGTGGAACAGTATCAGAGAAATTTCTGTCAGCATTTACTATAGGCGAAATTATAAGGCAAGGTTTTCTCAGCCAGTTCAGTGAGCCAACTGGCTGCACATGTTGCAAATGCTTTTTTATACTAGCATGAACTGCAAAAAGAATACATTGAAATTTTCCTCCTTTTTGAAAAGTAAGAGAATGGTGCAAACACAGGAAAAATTACCATATTCAGCTCTTGCATTGTGCTTCTCCTCCACAGCTTTCCAGGGCTCTGATCCAGCGAAGCCCTTCAGCACTCGTACAACTTTCAGCACCTACGCAGTCCCTTTGAAGTTACCGTGACTCTCTTTTAAAAAGTGCAGTTAAACACGTCTCACTTGAACTTTAGTTTGATTTGAATGTCAGAATTTTCCAAAGGAAAATACTGTCTTTTACAATTAATTCAATTCATATGATTTTAGTACACAGGGAAAACTGAATGGGAATGATCCCCTTTGAAAACCAGTCAATGAAAATCAATCACAGAGACTGTGTTTCTTTTACTTATTTTTAATAGTAGACTAAAACTTCTTTAGACTGGGTTACTTTTTCAGGATCCTTTAGTGTAATTTCTTGAGAAGCTTTTTGGATCTACTCCCATTAAATTTTATGTACTTCCATTCCCTGAGAGTGAAAAATAATATTTCAAATGACAAGTCTATTGGAACCCTCGTTTTTTTTATCACAAGGATTTTTTTAAAAAAATAAATCCTTCAATCTATTTTTTTCCTCCATGATAGAGTTGGAATAAGAATAGTAATTTGGCAATATAAATTTGCATAGAAATATGCTGCCTAAGAACACATTTATTGCACCAGTTAAAACTCAAGCAGATATGAAATGGCCCAAAGGTAGAGCAGAGTTGATGGCAGAATAAAAATGTGCATGTAACTTTTTATGGCTTTAAGTTTGTTGACTTTGTGATTATTTTCATTTAATATGTCTCCAGATGAATGTTAACTTTTTTTGCTGGATGTTTACTTCTGGCTCACTTGTACTGAAATAAGAAAAGTGGGTGCTCTGATTAACATTTGATTTAATTTAATTGCAGTCTTTCTATTCTTTATTGAATACACCTTTATGGGGTTTTTTTAAGGATTATCTGTTCTTTTCTATTTTCCAATGAGTCAGAAGGGATATTCCTACCCCAAAAGCAATCACACATTGTGGTTAGCTATGTGGGACATGTACTACTGTCCTTATGTGCAGGCAGATACATTGAACATGATGTCAAAAGAACAGAGTTCTATTCCCAGTTCTGGTTGTTTGGTTTTTCAGTTGCCTTTTTTTTTTTCCCTATTTTCCACCCATATTGCTTCCTAACTTACAGCTGAGAAATCTAAGTCACTGTGAATTTTAGTCAAGTTATGGAAAAAGGAACATGAGTTAGGGTTTAATAAGAGAGAGCAGCAAAAGGTACTTCCTCCTTAGCTCATAGACCCTGCTCCTGCCTTGCTACAATATGTTGAGAAGCACATGTGTTCTCAGCTGGCTTGCTCAGTTTGTGCTTTCTAGGCAAAAATGACCTTTTGTGGAGTGGAGATAGGAGAGGTATTAAAACACAAACAAAACCAACCAGCCAAACAAAAAAGACAAGATTTTTTTTTCTCCTATAATGCAATTTTTTTTTTCTCTTATGAATTAAACTTTGAGACATGGTTCTAAATGCTGAAGCCAGTTTAGTATTGAGTCTGTGATCTTGCACCTTCCAGTCAAGTCAGATATCACACAACTTCAGTAAAGTCTTGCTGTTATCCTTACTCTTCTCAAGAGTTACCAGGCTGTAAAATCCAACTTTGAAACTGGAAATGAAGCTAAAATGTCATATGATATCATAAGGGTTAATTGGCCAGTAACTACTTTTCTGGTCTCTTACTCTCTGTTAATGACAAATGAAAACCAGAAAGAAGCCAAAATAGCTTATGTTTCTATACTGCAGACAATAATGACCATCACATGGGTCGTTATAATCATAATAGACTTGTGGTATCTTTCAGCTGAAATAGTTTAATGTTATTTTTTATTACTGACTAGTGTTGTTTGCTGCTTTTGAAATTAGGTCTGTAATTTTAAATATCTTTTTCTGCCATGTATTATGGCTATTTAAATAGGGTAATATTTTTCTCCCATTGCTTTTGTTTGGTTTTCTGACTCCTTCCATATTGATTTGTCTCAGTGCTCTGTGAAATTGATTACATTTGTTTCTTTAGAAATGAGGCTTCTGGAATTCTGCATTATATTTACCACTCAAGAAAGAAATGACAACAAAGAAATGGGTTTCTTTCAGAAATGAAACAAAAGCCTCATTTGGATGAGAGTTAATTTAATGAAAGTATTTAATCTTCCCCTCCTCCCTATCCTGAAGCAAGAAGTTATGGCACTTCTTTATTTTAAGATTTCCTTGCCATGTTTATTCTGAGTCATTCTCTGTTTACTGGCACAAATGAATTTTTATTCTGTTAGGCCTGCTGAGATTATCCTGCTCTGTAACAAGGAGCTTTAGTCCTTCTTCTGGTTTAAGTATCATCAACAGACTGAACTAAAGGGCTTGTTATAGTATATTCACTTAAATTTAGTATTGCTTGTCACATGAATTCCTTTTTGCACGACCTGAAGAAATGGAGGGGAAAATGGCAATTGCAAAGAGGGAAGAAGGCAATCACTTTCGTGGCAAGTTCATGTTCTGCTGGATTTGACCCAGAGGATTTTCCTCATCCCCCTCCCCCAGGGAGTGGTGAGCCCATTCCCTGTACCCATCCTGCCAGCGGTTTTCATGCCATGTCACTGTTAGCCAGCAAACCTCTTCCTACCAGCTCTGTACCGAGACACAGCTCCACAGGTCATGCTCAGCAAAACTACAGCTGGGCAGAGGCTCTGTCTGCCTTTACGGCAGCCCACCCACTGCAAAGTTTAGCTCCAAGGAGGGCTGGGGCCAGATCTGTGCCCAGAGTAAACCATCTCGGCTCTGTACTCTGCATTGGTGGTGGGGGACTCTCTGAAGTGGAACAGCTTCTATGGTTTGCAGAGGAGACAGATAAAACTTGCTATTGTTGGTTGTCTAATGTCAGCCTGGTGCCTTTTTGGAGACAAACAGACCCATCCTCAATTCGCTTGTGAGCTGTAGCATAATGCAGATAAGCAGGTGCCTAATTCTAATGACAAGAGGTAAGGCAGCTGCGGCACAGCTGTGTGGGAATCTTTCACTAGTACAGGGACTGGGATGTGGATATTTTTTGTCCTACAGCCTAGAACCTCTGTTGGAAAGGTCTCCTTACCACTTTTCTGCTTATGTTTTGTGTCCGGGGCAGCTGCAATAGCAGAGGATACTATAGAATAGTATAGAGGATACTATTTGTTTGTATGTCACTCTTAGAACTAAAAAAGCTATTTACCATCCAGATGTAACCATGCAAATGCATGCAGCAGCCCTGACTTTCAACCTCTTCTTCTCTTGTTCTAAATCTTCATCTGTACACACGTGTGGCAGTGAGCATTAAAGTTGACCTCAGGTTCTGGAAATCCATGAGAGCTACGCACATTTATTTCCTGACTGTTGATCTCCCACCTTGGGGCAGGCCTGGACCCCTGCCAGCAGGTTTTGTTTCTCATCCAGCATTCCCCGACCTGTACCAGCCCAGGGTGCTGATGAACGTAGAGCACAATGAGGAGCTTAAAAAAGATAAGCAGTTTTGTAGCCATGCATTACAGCTCCATTTAGCTTCCAAATCGCTGCCTTGGAAAAAGATTGGATAAAATGTTTTGTGGAAAGGTTCAGCAGCTTCATATCATATGCCATGATTTTGTTTCCCCAGTATAACCGTATTAGGCCCTTTAAACACTCTGAGAGGGAGTGGGGAGAGGTGGGAGTGAGAGAGAGAAGAAAGAAACACTTGCTCTCTGTGTTAGCTATGTGTTTAGAGACCTGAAGGTTGAAGTGGGAACTAAATCACCCCTCAATGTAAAATGTATCTTATAGTAGAATTAAGAAATTCCACGAAAGAAAAATGACTACAAGTCAGTCTATTCTTTCTCTTTCTCCCACTTCCTGCAATGTTTTTATAGCTATTATTGAACAAAATCCGTGTCACAGCAGATTAATCTCTTGAATGATGCTCCCTAGAGTAGGAGAAAGCCTCGGGCCCTACATGAGTGTGATCAACAAGGTGTTACAACAACCTGCTCATGGGTGGCTGCTAGGAGAGGATCAGAAACAGCGACTGCTTTGGAAGCACTTTGTCCCAGAGGGCATCTTTCCAAGGGGTCACTGAAAGAAGCAGGAGGCTTGAGGTGAGAGACCGCTTCTGAGTGGCGTGGTCAGTCTCAGAGGTCTCAGCCACCCCTTTGCAATGATACAGAGGTCGGGGGCTCAAAGGAGAGAAGATGCAACAAGCATCATCATGGTGAAAGGGTTGCTAGCTGTCATGTCTTGATACCTCAGTTTGGAGAGCTGCAAATGAAGTATCTGCTATGCAGGCCAGCAGAACAGCAACGGCAAGAACTGGATGGAGACAGGTGGAAATGTCTTGCAATGTGATCTGCTTGTGCTAGAGACCGATAATACGTTGTCAATTGGCCAGGGGTCATCAGTCAGTTCTTGTTGAATTTCCATCTACTGGACTGCATTTCAACTAGGGACAGGATCCAGAAGTAGTTTTAAACATCACGAAATATCTTAACCTTTTCTTTTTGCTCCATTGCTTAGACTCAGACTTTGGGTACAGACCCAAGGCATTGGGTTAAATACCATAGACTTTGCCAGCTAGTCACAGCTGCTGAAGGCTGCTTGTCATTAATGACTGGCATAGTGACTTTGTGGTACTTGTGACTCCCACCATGGTCTGATTCAGATAATAAATAAAAACCCAAAAGCACCTGGTTGAAGAAAATATTAATCTGTCAGTAGGGAAATTTTTTGTAGTCCTCTGTCCTGATGAGCAAATCATGCCATTTGGAGTATTAAAAAAATCGAGGCAATCCCTTGATGTCAAGCAAAGAAGTTACTTTGGCCAGTCCTTCAGGATCTTTTAAAATCAATATTAACAAATATAAACAAGTCACCAAGGAATTTTTTCAGTGCAAAGTTATTGACAGGAGAGTCCAGAAAGCATGTCCTCTTGGACTATTAGTATCTCAAGATGCAAATCCTTAATGATACCATATATGTCAAGCCTGTGTATTATTTACAAAGCTATAATAGTTCTGATGTTCCAATGAAGACATGCTCAGAACAGAAGTCGCTGCACTCTTCACTGCATACTTAATCAGATTTTCAGTCAGTGTATTGTGAGCAAAATTTTAAAACTCTGAAAACTGCAGTTTATAGCAAATTATAATGTTTGACAGGGTGAAAACACACTCCTCTTCAAGTCACTGTCTACAGATGAACTACACCTTCAGAATATCCTTATGAAGCAGGGAAGATTCATAAATGCTGTTTTGTAGATGAGGAAATGTGGTTGCAGACAGCGTAAATGACTCTTTCAAGGTTGTGGCAGGTTTTCTATTTGCTCCTCTCCCTGGATCTAGGTCATGGTAACATAATCATACTACACCACCTTTTCCCTGGTAAAACTTGATGATAGTAGGAGTGTTGCTGGTGGAACCTCCTGCTTTGTCTTCAGATGGGAGGCAGAGCTAGGCTTACCCTCAGTCTCGTGTTTTTTGACTCCTGTAAAAGGGATATCATTGGAATAACTTTAAAGTAAATCAATCCAGTGTAGCATTTATGAAATGTTAACAGAGACAAAAGGAGCATTAAGCACGGTTAATTCTAAACTTTCTGTTTGTATCTCCCTTCTGTGCTGTGTCAGGTGAGGCTGGTGGCCCCGTTTCTGAGGGACACAGCACTGGGAGTGTGCTGGTGAGTGGCTGATTCCCGTCCGCATTTGGCATCTGCGTTGCCCACCAGCACAGATCACCTTAGCATGCAACACATTTGCAATCTGCCTGCCCAACTTGTTTGATCTTGTGGTAGCAGTGTGTTTTGTACCCCAACATGAAGTCCAGAAAATCTTCCTCCAGGGTTGCTTCTCTCTCTTGGATGCTTGTAAAAGTACATACTTAAAGAGGTCCCTCAGTGCTATCATGTGAGGGATTTCAATAGTTTCATCGGGGGAGCAAAATTACAAGCATGGCAAACTGAATTTTATATTCCCAGTCCTTAATTAACTTTACTGAGGCAGAGGGAAAAGGGATGTGCATCCTTTTCATTTCCCTTCCCTCTCCAAAATAATCTCTGGCTTCATTTATTTTGGGTCCTTCTGGTTAATCTTCTTTCTCATCTCACATGCTCTGAAACATCTCTCTTCTAGAAACAGTGCCTCCTGCATCCCTCCATCTAATTTCCTCTTGGAAATCAGCCAGTCTCAAATTAATCTTCTGGATAGAAAGCCGGCCCTTCCTGACTGGCTTGATGGGTGACTCATGTCTTTGCTTCTGCCTCCACCCCAAATATGGCAGCCTGAGTCACTGTCCTTCATCACGTCCCTCGCTCGCTCTTCCTTCCCTCCCCCGGTTAGAAATTCTCAGTCGATGTGTGCATGCAATGCCTGAACTGCCAGACAGTCCCAGCACGCTGACGTGACCCACAGGCTCCCTACAACCCTTACGCCTTGACCTTTGTCTCCATCGCTCTGGTGCTGCATTCAGGGACAGCCTATCTCTTTCCGCAGCTTCTGGGAAAAGGCTAGAGTGCGGATACACAGTGCTTACAGAGTAAGTCCCATCTCAGAGTTTGGTTCTTCGATCACTTCTGGACATTATCATTGGAGCTAATCATCTAGTTAATTAAACTGTCTCAAATATGCACCAATATTGAGCCTTGGCCCACACCTTTTATTTATGTTTCTGTCCAACCCCAATTCTTCATTTGGCAATATGTCAAAATGTACAGATGGATCAAAATAGCTCATCATTTCCCAGTAAAATATGATTCTTTGCAAATAGTAACCCAGACTGTCACAGCTGGTATTCACAGGACTTGAATTATACATGTGCAAGCTTTGAAGACTCAGCCAGCCAGAACAGACCTAGTGCCACGCAGAACACTTCCCCCCTCACATTCTACCTGCTGGCCCAAAGAAGTCCCCTGTGGATGTGGATGGGAAGACTTTTGTCCTTCAGCCAAGCTGTGTTGGCCTTGTACAGAGCTCAGCCAATGAAACCTGTTACTGTCAGAGAGCTGCTCACCACCAGCTCACGGATGCTGTACACTCAGAGGAGTTGTCTGACATTCAGATATTCAAATACGTATATATTAGAGGAAACATTAGTCGTCAGCAAGCAGAAAGCATCTAATTTAGTCAGATAAATTATTAATTGTAAATAATTTGTTCAGCTCCAACACCCAGCACAAAAGGGTTTGTTTTTCTTTCCTTCCATGCATTTAGGATTCTCCTATCAACAGTAATGGGGGATACCCAGAATAATCACGTTAATATTGGGGTTTTGCTTACCTACATGTTCTTTAGAAATAGGTATGATCTAAAAGTGTAGATTCCAGCTCAGGGAGCTGTGCCAAGAAATCTTTCTGGCCATGTACAGTAGCACACGTTCCAGTGAGAAAGTATTTCACAGTTCAGTAAGTATTAGAAATTATATTTTTTGGTTATAGTATTTTCAAGTAGGTGATACCTTTAGCTGTATTATCAATTCCCTTCTCTATTCCCCTAGTTAAAAACATAACACAGTGTAAGAACTGGGTGAGACTGAAGCTCCAAATAGTCAAGTACACTGTCCATCAGCAAGGACGCCTGCTAGGAAAAGAGTGGGAGAACCAGGCAAGAATACAGCAGTGCTTCTCCCAGCTTCCAGAAAGTTGTATCTTGGGGTCGTTGAGAGCCATGAGTGTATCTTTATGCTTAGTAACCTCTGGATATTTCTTCCAGGAGTTCATCTAATGTGTGTGTGTGTGTGAGAGTGTGAATTCATCTATGGCTTTAGTTAATTCCTCCCTTTCTTGTTCTTTAGATTTACAAATCTCTTCTGCATAAGCATATAAGCATAACTACATAAGCAACAGTTAGCTTCTTTGTTCATCCACTTTAACATGTCCCCTCTCTGATTTTCCTTTCCAGCCTCCTCCAATGTGCTTGCAGAATATCCGAGAAAAGAAATGTATAGTTCCATGCTGTCTTGTCTCTGTCAAAGCGTTTGAAAAAGAACCTGTGCTTTACAGGAGAATATGTAGCAAATTATGAGGCCCAGTAACTTACCTTTATTAGTTTTGTCTGTCTTGGTGTCTGCTTATCTCAGTGGCCATTCTGTGTCTCCAGGTAGAAAAGTATTTTATCTTATAAGTCAATAATTGAACCTTTGATGGAAATTTTTGCATTCTCAGCTGTCATTACCTTCTCCCTTTTCTTGTTTTCCCTCTCATTCTCGTCATCTCAGTGTTACTATTCTTCCAGCAGCCCCATTCCAAAGGTAGGCGTGACTTCAGAAGACTTCTGGATGACTTCAGAAGAGATGTTGATAAATAATACCAGATTTAGGCTGTGTAAACAGACTTGAACTTTGGTCTGTTTTTTCCTCTTTCCAGCCTTCCAACTAGAGAAGCAGAGAAGACTGTATGCTCAGCCACCTCAGGCTATCCCTTCCTTACTGAAAGCTTTGCTCTGAAGGTTACTCAGAAGGGAAGAGAAGCAAATCTATATTTGTAAATAAACAGCAGGCAAAATAAAAAGAGAAACTTCAGAGGATGTTCATAAAAGGTGACTAGCAGAACAGTTAGCAAGAGAGAGAGATAACTTCTTACACTCCAAAAAAAATCTCCGTGGTAGCTATAAATAATTTGTCCGTGGCAAGGAATAATAATGAACAAATGCTGTGGATTTAAGTACAAAAGACTCATTTCCTTTCTGAAGGCCTCCCTTCTTTCAACCCTTGGATATTCCAGTTTCACTGAAGAGCCAACAGCAATGGTTTACAGGATTTAATGTGCACAGATATTCAACTCTTGAGCTTTCCACTCAGTTTGGGAGTCTCAACAAACTGGAAACAATACATTTACCATCCCAAGTCACAAGAGTGTTGAGGCTGAAGAAATAAATTCGGATGGAATAGCCCCTTTTGGTGACGTGGATAAGGAACATATGCATAATTCGTGGATGTTAGGGCCAGATACTTAAGTAGTGGGTCAAGAGGTGTAGTTAGTGGCCTGTAATTGAACCAGGTAGATTAATGTCGTGTGGTACTTTGTTGAGCTGTGGTTGTACTGGATGCTTTATGACCAAAAGTTGTATCAGTTCAGCCGGGATATGAATCCTCAGAGATGGTTTCAGCCTGGTCCTCCGGTTCTTAATTGCTATCCAGAAGAAAAAAAAGAAATATTTTTCCTATTCATTTATCTTCTCCTGCCCCTGCCACTGACTTTGAGCTAGGCTAAAAGTTTTCCAAGCACTTTAAACTGCAGAGGATCATAATATTTACTGAAATCAGCATTTCTGCAAAGGATTTTGCATTTCCTACGAGCTCAGTGATGTCACCCCCTGTGGTAACTGCCTTGTCTGGGTCAGCTTTGCTTTATTTTCTATAAAGCAATTGAAATTTATGGTTCCTGTCACTCCTTTTTACGAGTTTATTTTGTGGTGTGACTGATCTTACTGCAAACAAAGCTTTGCTCGCTTTTCTAGGTTTTTTTTTTTCCATTCTATATTCAAGGAAAATATGGGAAATGGGCCAGTTTGCAAGCTGTAGCTTGTTAAGAGCTGATAATCTTTTTTAAAGCCTTAAAGTATAGAATTCCCCAAAATGATCTTGTGGCAGCCAATTCTTCATTATGTTATGATGCAGGTATGCTCAGACACTCATTCAGCTATTATTAGTGCCTGCACTGAAGTAATGTCCAGGCATTTGCTTTCTCAAAGGAGTAGAAATCATGCCAAAAAAACTAAACCCAAAATTTGTTTTCTCAACTACTTCAGGCACTTGTGCAGGACGAAGCATAATCCAAGAAACAAGGTGGCAGACTGGTTTCTCCATGAGAATGGCAAACACACAATGCTTCTGAAAGGGAAGAATAACAGGTCAGGACTTTGATTGCAAAAATACTTTGTAATCCCAGCCTGGTCTGGTAAGTCTAATGGTAGTGGCTGGTACTTCAAGACCTGGAAAGTTTATATTTAGTACTCAAGCCTTTTAATTGAAACATCACAAAATAGCAAAATCCCTTCTGCTTCGCTTTCCAAAAGAGAGAATAACTACTGTTTTCATTTAAGTCACAATTTCTGCCAAGAGTAGCTATTAGCTTATGTTTTAATGCTGAAGAAGGTATAAAAGGAGGGAATCTTTGCCCTGAAAAATAGGGAAAAAAATGGATATAAGAAAGGAAGTCAGAAGGGCAAACAGTGTTAGCTCTACTTTATAGACAGAAAACAGAGAGCAAAGGATGAGTGGTTTTGTTAAGTCTTTCCAGAGAAAAATGATGATGCCAACTGTGCGTCAATGTAACAGTGTCTTACCAGAGACAGTGAGAGAAAGATGAGGATATTAGATTCATCAAGGGTGTAACCTAAACCGACTTTGAAATAAAGAGGAGCCTTTGAGTCAACTCAGAAGAATCTGTTTTTACTTCTAGTGATTTAGTCAGTGACTGGGGCTGAGGATTTTACCTGTCACGGACTTCTGTCTCATTTTGACTTACTGATATCCTTTTTGCCTTTCGGCATCCTTAAATTTGGTGCAAGAGAGAGCATTGCTCCATATGAATCCATTCAGCTCCTCGTGCATAGGATGTCTTAGGACTATTGCAGTACCCATATGGAATGTTAATAACAAATTACATCTTCAAAATCATACATTTGATCTGAAGAGCATCTTGAAGCTGAATTTCTGCCAGTCTAGTGGCTCAGTCTTTTCCACCTCCAGTTTTCCCCAACTGGCAACTCATAGCATTCTGCCTATGCAAACATCTTTGTTAGACCTGCCACTGCCTTTTGTCCTGCAAGTCATTCTTTGTGTGTGGCAATGGCAGGGGTACATTATATTTGAATTTCCCTTTCTCACAAGGCTTTTACAACTCTGAGTTCAGACCCTGCCCAGATGGTCCCTCCATGTCAGAATCCATCACACATTTTCTTTTTCATCTCTCATGAACAGGATCTGGAGATCTGGTCACATGGTGCTGTCAGTATAAAGGCAAATGCCAAGCATAGAAATCTATCTTTCTTCCTTAATTTCTGTTGTCTTTTTTATTTATTTATTTTATTTTCTTATATTTTCTTTTTTTTTCTTTTTTGAAAGCAGGTATTGGTCTCATGGGGTGGTCATGTGGGTGGCTCACAAGTGACCATACATTTAAAACTTTTCTTTAAAATAGCTGGAATCCATTAAAAGCCCCCATTTGTATTCAGGGCATTTCAGCACTGAGCAGCATGAAAGGAAGAGATCAATAATGACATTGCAAGACCCAACTTCTTGCTGTGCCAGGCTAACATAAACTAGCTCAGCTCTAATATTGAATCCAATCCTCCCTAATTTGTCCTTCAAATATAGTATCCCTCCTTCTTCCCTTTCACCTAGCTATCCTCTAGGGCTATTTCCCAATTCAGATATCATAACCTTGTTCTACCTCTTTGCAGTTTATTCCCATATCAATCTTTCTCTTCCTTGATCTATCATTTGGGAATTACTACTGAAGGCCCTCATGTTCACATAGTTATCTTTGTATAGCCTTTATTTTAATGCCACTCTCACTCATCACTGGCCTTACAAACTCGCTCTATGCTCCTTCAGTAACAAGTTTATGTCAGCAGGAGGGAAAGCACTGTTTAACCGGCAAATGTGTATCATGAGGGAAAAGGTGGTAGATCTGTGGTGACATATGTTGTGAGCTGATAGTATGGCAAAGCTCGGTATTGCTTCCTAAAAGAAAATTGTAAAAATGGTAACTGGGAGGGGGTCCTTATTTTCTTTGGTCTTCTTCAGTGTTTTCACAACTCAATTCCTTATCGTCATTAACTTAGATTCCACTCCTATTCTGTTCTGCCTTTTACCTATCCTCAGGCTTTATTATCACTGTCAAGTCTCCATGCTTGTCTAAAAATATTTGGAGTGCATTTCAGGTTTTTTGTTGTTGTTTTAAAAGCAATTCAATTTTCCCCAAAATTGGTTATTGCCATTACTGATGCCTCTTACAGCAAAAAAGCAATGGTCAGCGGTACCTCCAATTCACTAGCGCTCCAAGATGGGAGAACTAGAGGAGGCAGGCATGTAGCCAAAGCTCAGAGTTGCCTGTGCACAAAGGGGATATGTGGTGGGAAGATGGAGGGTGAGAGAAAAACTAAATGTGGAAATGATGCCAAGAAATGATGAATGCAGCAATAGCACTAAGTGGCCAAAGCGAGATGCCCTCCTGTGTGACCATGTGCCAAGTCAGGGAGAAGGAACGCAAAGATGTGTTAATGTTTGATTCACTACTGGTTTTGTGTCATGCTGAATCTGGCAGTTACACAGTTTCTGCTGTGTGTCACAAAACTCCTGTGGTGAGAGACCACATAAAAAAAAATTATGGAGCAGACAAATATTGGCACAAGAATTGCAGGCTGTCGGTCCCTGAAATGGAATCTTGCTTTAGGTATAGTATCAAATCTCTATAGTCTACCCTTACTTTCACCTTATTTATGACTGAGTATCATCTTCCTCTGCTTCCAATTGCACAGACATGAAAAAGCCTTTGGATACTGCCATATGAATAGAAAAGTTGTGATTTTGCAGTGTATCATGCTTAAACAGCTCTCACTTTATGCACGTGGGAATTTATAAATCAAGTTAAGTCAGAAGATACTATGGAATGCTTGTCAAAACTTGTAACAAGGTCTTTGCGGATCCAGGCTTGTCTCAGGGCTGGATTCTCAAGGGTTTGCGATACTGAAATCCTTGGATTGTGTTGTCTGCCTGCATTTGTAGAATCTGAAACAATAATTTGGAGGTTTGAGCCACCATACTCGTGTGTGCAGGCTCAGACCCAGAGTGAAAGACTGAAAGGCAGCATTTGTAACTGTGTCCCTGTGTTCTCAAAAATAACCATCAGGTTGTGCAGGATTTTCAATCTTTTTCTAAAAGCAGGCAAGCTAGGGGATGCAGGGAATAACTGGGACATGATTTGAAAATTTGTAAGGCACTCAGAGAGGAACTGTCCCCCCTTTCTGTGGAACAAAGGTCCTCCATAGTTTTCAGCACAGATCAAACCCTGGAGAAGTTAGCAAAGAGCTAAATAATTTCTCTACACTATTTGTTTTCCCCCTTTTACTTGTGCAGTTTTGAGTTGGCTTGAAATGCAGAAACCAAAATGCTGGTATGGGAGTTGTTGTAATGCAGTTTGAAGGTTAAACAGCAAGATATCTTTGAAACAACAGAAGGGAGGGGATTTGTTCTCCTGAGATTTGTGAACTAGGTTTTATCTTCTAGCACTAAAGTGAACGGAATCCACATCCAGGCTTCCCTTGGCCTGTTCTCCAACTGAGCACTGGTCCTTTCAAGTTTTATTCATGTATTATTTTTCAGTAGTCTTCAAATTTGACATTGAATCTTAATCCACAACAGACAGAAAACTTGGTTGCTTCAGGTATTTTCAAGATTGATAGTAATTTTAGGAGGTAGCCAAATTTTCATGCTGTTCTACTCATCGCCCTCTTGAATATCCAAGGGCAGAGAAGTAAATTTTGCAAGTAATTACTAGAGTGTTCTAGAGTGAAATTTCCATCAGTTAAAATAAGGCTCTTTTTTTTTTTTTTTGGTAGTGAAATGGGAAATTCGCTTGCTCAGAGCAAACCGAACATATGTTTATCCCATGTGAAAATCTGCCATTAGCGCCCACAAGCTTCTAGTTTACACAACATCTATTTTCCTTTGCAGTGGGTAATGAAAGAAGTGTCAGAGCCACCCAGGCTCTTCTATAGTCTCACAGACCGTTATTTCAAGGACCTGGGAGCAAAGGCCAAGGCATCTGTTCCTGTTGACAGATTCCCAATGTCGTGCACAAAAAATAAGCTGATTTTTATATATATTCAAAAATTGGCTTTAAATCCCCTTCAAAAAGCCAAAAATAATACAGAAGGGGAGAGCTTCCTTAATTTTTTTATTCCAGTCTGCTTATTGAATGTCGCATGATAAGAAGAGGAAAATCTTCTGTTGGATTTTGTAGCAAAGTCTTGGCCAGCATTGTTAATTGTTTGCTTTGTTTTTAATGAAACAAACTGCCTTGGGCTGAAGCTAAATCTCTCGTAAGCCACACAAGTGAAGATTAACTTCTCCTTCCTCTTTTGCGAAGCCATAGGAAAAGTGCCACTTTTCTCCTTCACTGTTTTTTTTCCACCCCCTTAAAATGTTGTACACATCCCTGCTCAGCATCCTTGTCATTTCAGAGCTAGAGACACACACAGCTGCTTCCCGATTTCATTTACCTGGACCAAGGCAAGGGGCCAGGCCATTCCCACTGCATTTGAAGCAAGATTGCTCTCAAGGTTCGCACACCACGCAGAAAATCCTTTGTCCTTTCAAAACAGTAGACAGCAGTCAAGTATTTGATGAGTTGATATTAGAAAATGGTAGCAGTGCAACAGGCTGATGCCACTGTAGCACGGCCTGTGAAGTCTTCTCACATGCCAGCATTTGCTTTTTTAAAGCTCTGTCCTACAGAATAGCACACAGTCCTTCAAGCTTTGCACTCAATAGTCCATTGTAAGCTAATCGGGGAAAAAAGAGTAATGGGAAGCCCTGCAGCAGGAGTGCTAAGAGTCTCGTACACAGAGATGCATTCAGGCAGGTGGCAGGTGGGTTAAAAACAGTATTGCTTCCAGGGAAACCTCCATGCAGTGATCACATTGGGATCATCAAACAACCTGTGATCAACCACACTATCCTTGTTATGCCAGATACTTGGGAGGTGATGACCCAATGCTTGTGCTCATTTGGTGGTTTTTTTTAGGGGAAAAGATGCTCTAAGAAATCACAGATTTTTTACCTGCATGTTTGCAGCGATGAGCCCCATGACTTTATCACAATTAATACATCTTAATGCATTCATCTATAGAATTGTAACATTAAGTGAGACCAGTAAATTTAACATAAAGCGGTGGTACAGCACTTCTAACTCTTGCGAATTTGGAAGACTCAAAATCCAGGAACACAACCTAAAACCAAGAAAAATTACAAGGAGGTAGGTCCTGAGGGCAAGCTGAGGATGCTTTTCCCAGAACGAGCTAAAATAGAATGGAACTAAGGTCTGGGGAAAAATCAAAGAAAACTAACCAAATTCCTTCAGAATTCAGGTGGAATATTTGGATTTGAAATTTGGCTGCAATTTCTACTATGCTGTGCATGCTATTCCATGTGGCACAGTCGCATTTCTAGCACGAAGATTTTCAAAATGACAGAAAAATGTAACTGGAATGAGGGGATGTGAAAAAGTGATAGATTTGTGGGGTTTTTTTTGTTGTGGGTGTTTTTTTTTTCCCCGTCAAGTTATTTATTTTGATATCAAAAACTTGGCTATTCTTTTTAGAGAGGCATGTTCAGAGTGGAAGAGCAATCCCTCTCCAGCTAGTATTTTGCATTGTTCCTCCCTGTTAATTATGTGAAGGGATCTTCAGAGAGCCTGATAGATACATCCTACTTGATAGCATTTCAACAGAACTTTGTCCCTCTCCTCTTCATACACACACACACACACACACACACTCTCTCTCTCTCTCTCTCTGGCTCTGTATTGACAGCCATGTGTCAGAGATGTCTGCAAGGAAGGAGATGGAGAAGGAAGTTATTCCAGGCTTCCATGTTGTCACCCTCCTGATGAGTAATTCAGACAGTTTGGATCCTCCTCATGGTCCTCTCTGTCACCCCCACCCCTCCATTCCCAGCAGCACATTCTGTCTCCTTCAGGAGGCACGCCAGCCTCTCAAACCTGAATGGCACATGATGTTAGATTAATTGGCTAAGAAAACATCCACAGAGCGAGGAGAGGTGGGGGAAGAGGAAGGTTTACTTGTCAGAAGTCTCATATTGTGTCACACTGAAAATCATAGAAATGGGGAAAGGAAGGATCCGTGTTGTAAATGAAAATAAAATGCTTGCCTGGAAGTGACTGGCAGTAGCTTGGAGGGATGTGGGAAGAGAAGAGGGACAGGGAATGGAGGGGAGAGAAAGACAGAAAGTCCCAGTTGGTGCGTGATGGCTGTCACCGTTGCAAACAGGGATCTGTGAGACATCCTCAGCTGTCTCTGCTCTACACTGCTGGACCAGGCAGCCCTCCTCCACCACTGATGGACTCACAGCAGGGCCAAAATAGGGCCCTGGAGGTGCAGGCTCCTGCAAGGGGGGGTGCACTGAAAAGGAGGAATGAAGATCTATGGCAGCCTGAGAGCTGATCCTGAGCTCCAGCACCAGCCACCCATCTTTTGATGAATTGGTCCCGGGATAAACCATCAGTCGGTACAAGCCAAGCACTGCATTTCTTCTTGTAGCAATGGTCATATCCTGGCAGTGTCTCCTGCTACTCCTCACAGTCGGCCATAGTAGAACCCACACAGAAGTCTCTCCCTGCTTTTGCCCTTCTCTTATGGATACTGCCAGAGAGCTCTGCTCTCCTTGAAGCTGAGTTTGAGATGTCCAATTCCTGCCTCAGGTCTGTTTGCAGTCGCTAGAATTACTTGATGGGCTCCTGCAAACCCTTCAGTAAATTTGCAATTCAGTTGCTGCTTCTCACTAGAGGCTTGTCAGCCAAACATATTCCAGAAGTTTTGGAGTGTATTTTTTTTCCTTTTCTTTTTTTCCTGTTAAACCCTTTTAATCACTGTATTCTCCATGTGCTGGGACCTCCCTTGTGTTGTCAACTTGCTGGTTCCTTATTCCTCTGCTTTTCACCCACGCAGTTTTCTCTTTAGTGTCCACAAGGAAACCATAGCACTACTGTTTTTCTTTCTTTTATTTTTTTTGAGTTTTAATTTCTTATATGCTTTACATACACATAGTGATTTTTGTATAAGCCACTGCAAGGACTATTTTGGTCACTGGTTTTCAAGAGGGAATTAAACACCCATGGTAACAAAAATCTGAGAGTCCCCACATGGGAATTCTGGGCTCTTTTTGCTACTTCCAGTGCCAAAACTGTATAGAAAAATGTTGTCTTGTTCATTCTGACTGACCCTGGCAGACATGAAGCTGCTATGCGATAATTAAGAGTATTTTTATATATAAGCTATTTTTTTCTAGTAGCATGCATACCATACATCGTGTGCAAAAAAAAAACCAACAAAAAAACCCAAAAAAAAAAGGCGCGAAAAAACCCTTAATTTCATGCCAAATGTTTCATGCTGAAATTCAACAGATGAAGCAAAATTACTTCTTTCCTTCAGCTTTGCTGGTGATTTTGTTTCCTATACAAGGACCAGATGCTGACTTCCTAGGTAATAACATACAATAATGTCAAGTAATAGGAGCTAAGTCTCCAGAAGTTTTGGAGAAGAAAAATAAAAGCAAAAGCATTCCAGTGGGAAGGACAAAGATAGAATGAGACCCTCGAGTATGTGTTGCAGATGCACCTCTGAAAGTTCTCAAAATCAGGTTAAACAAATGTTATATTTTAGTTTCACTAGAGTTTGTGTTGGGACAGACGGAGAAACTACTGGCCTCATGCTTTTACACCTCTGAGATAAATGGAACACAATGCCAGGAGACGGAGAAACGAGCTTCTCCCAGGATGTGATACCAAGGTGAATTCCCTCTCCTACCTTAGTCAGTAGAGCTGTAGGCATGGGGGGGGTCCTTCAGCCAGCCATAAGATGCAACTCTTCCTTGCTGTCATCTCCAACACTGGTAGCCTGGCACTGAGACATACAGAGCACCCACACCTCCCATGGCACGGCTTGCAGTGGTGTGTTGCAGAATCGCCTCCTTCGCTGAGCTTTGCCAGTGACGCTGCTTGCCAAGTTGCAGGATGCCTCTTTGTTCTGTCACATTGCTGTAACATCTCATGAGGAGATTTGTTGTTTCAAAAAAAGACAAATAAGCAAGCAATGTTTGCAAACCGAGATGGCATGTTAAAGCATCTTTGGAATGGATTTCTCCCTGTGCTTTTTGTTGACCATTTATTTCCTTCAATTGGAGCATGAAAGGACCAAGCATGTCCAATACAACTTCCCTGTGCTAAGTACCACCTGCCATGCAAACAAAGATAGTCTAACAGTCACTTTTCCTTTGAAAGCGTGAGCTTTCAGAAAGAAACGCTGATACACACCCATGCTACTCCCCCTCCACTGCATTCCCTTCCCATCCAGACTGCAGTGCCACTGGGAGCAAGAACAACACAGAAAATCCATCTGTCTCAACAGTATTTCAAATCTAAAACTTAACCTACAAATAAGTGACTTACCCCCGGCACCTCCACAGTAATTGGACTCAATTTTAGATCACTTTCAGTAGGAATACCTGAACGAAAGGGCAGTAGCTATAAATAAATCAGCATGAAGGATATTATTAGAAGATGTTATTAGAAAGACAAAGGCAGATTAAGTGGAAGGGAGGAAAAAAATACCCGCCCAGCCACTCCAGCGTAAACAAAATAGAGTGAAATTAGAGCTGGCTGTAGGCAGAGCTTTGAATGACTGAAGAGTGCATTTGTGGCCTGCTGAGCAAAGGCAATTCTGCCCCCACACTGATGCACAGAAGATTTGGATTAATTTCTGTCCAGACAGGTAGTACAGCTGCAGTTTGGGGCTCACAGCTTGGTAGGAAGGCAAACCGGAGGACTGATGCAGACCTGAGTACACTACACCTGTTGGCTAACAGAGATATAAATGCTGGAAAAGGGGCAGCCAAAATGCATCTGTCAGGCAACACACAGCTTCTGAGCAGTTTTAGCACAGCTTCCACAACAGAGAGGTGTGATGTGAAGCTGCTGTGAGGACCAAGGCGGTAATCAGTTTTCCCTGTCTTTACGGTTCAGAGGGAAGTGGTATTTTTTTTGGGGGGGAGGCTCCAGGAACAGTTGGATAAACATCTCTCGGGGTGAGTTAGCTCAGGTCTTCCTTTAGTCAGGGTCAGGGTGACATTTTCCAGGTGCCTCCTGGCTTCATGTTTCTGTGCTGGGACAGGGCTACCAGACACCCAGAGTCCCTCGCTGCCAAAAGAAGGTGGGTGCCATGGCCTGTGGAGGTCCCCATAAGCTTATGGGACCCTAAGGTATGCACGGGTGAGTTCACCATCGAACCCCTGGGAGGTTGTTGTCATCTCCTGCGTATAAACTGCCCCTGAGGCTCCCTGGGATCTGCAGCGTGGTTCACCTGGCTTGTGCCCGGGCAGTACCAGCAAGCAAGTAGTATATCTCCCTCAGTATTTACCGGCATTGTTTTATTTACAATTCAGGTGCAGCCACAAATCTGTTCAAAGCCTCATTATCTTCGCTGTTGTAAAGGCACATAAAGGACATCCATTGTTCAATAGTTTTATTCTGGTTTAAGATTTGTGGAAATAGAAACCCTTATGGTCAATGTCACTAGACTGATGATTTTTTCCATTAAAAAACCAGCTCTCTTTAAAACACATTTGTTTGACGTGCCAGAAGGTTTATTCTATGAACAGAGAAATGGGAATAAATGTTACAATGTAAATATGTACTGGGATGAGACAGAAGGAAAAGGCATTTCTCTGATTTAAAGGTTTCCTCCACGCGGGGAGCAAGAAGTGTGGTGTTGCCCAGAACTTGGAAAATGCTTCCTATCATTTAATATGAATTTTTTTAACAAAGAAAAACTTATCTTTTCTTTAAAGCCTCTTGCCACAAAAATAAATTTTGGACAGCAGTTTGTACCATATGGGTCAGTTGCTAAAAATATATATCTTAAAGGTGAACTTTCCTTTTGGTTTTATACAGTGGCTCAACCAATCACAGCAAATGTTAACCATAAAGTACTGAGTCCCACGTAACCCAGACAGCTCAGTGCTCTGTGAAGCAAAAGGAGGAGAATTCCTCAAGTTCATCGGCAACAAAACTTTTTTAACCTTCCTTACATATTATTCTTAGGACATGGGCATTGTTCCATGTCTTTCTGACCTTTAAAATCTGTAGGGAGTACAAAAGGAGGAGGAGGGATAGCTGACATTGTGACCAGTGTTTCCTACACCATCACCTCTTTGCTTTGCTTATTTATGTTTCTGTCAGAAATAGGGTTGCTAAGCACTTACAAAAAGCTATTTTATTAAAAGATTCTTAAGTATTTTTAAAAAGCTGAATTAATCAGAGCTCTGAGAATACATGCACCTTCAAGGGAAATGAGCACATGGGCAGGGTGATGGAAAGCATCTTTAATTACCTCAATAGCTTCTTCTGTATCAGCATCACTCAGACAGGTAGTTTATATCACAACAAATAAGATGTCAACTTGGGAATGTATGTTTTTTAAGTGTAAAATTGATTTTTATACTCTGCATTTCTAATTGTAAAGGTGCTTTTCTTTGCATCTTACTTTTATTGCTTTTTGATAAACAATAGCTGCCACGGACTGTTCTCAGTAATGCTCTTTTGATTAGTCGGTCCAATTATTTGCAATATAATCCATGGTTTTCCAGACAGAAGATGGGAAACCCAGCATGAATAGGTTCAAAGTCCAGATTATTTCTAGTGCTTTTTTCTCCATGACTCCCTAGGATGGGACTCATCCACAGCAATAGCTGTGCATGAAACTGCAGTACTGGTTTTAGCCGTGTGCTTTCAGGCACCTCGTGGGCACAGCATTCGCAGGAGGCTGCTACTGAGCCAGCTCTCGTTTAACCTGGCACAAATCAGGGCTGTTACAGGAGCTGGTTGCAGGCTTAAACCAAAAGAAAAGCAGGCAGGATAGGGCTCCAAATGAGCGGGGGTCACAGGCTAGTAACGCGTAAGGAAATTGTTATAGTGCTGCTAAAAATCCATTATACACAGTCATGCAGAGAAGCTGTTGGATTTACATGCAAGTGCAGTCTCTGTCAGCAATATCTAAGTGTTCTCTGCACATGGGCTAAGAAACCCTCACAGAACGGTTGAACATGAGAGAAAATAACTCTTTCTCATTCAATCTCTTTTTTAACCACTTCCATTAATCTTGTGTTTATTCTGAGAGCTCCTACCCTCTCTCATATATAGTGGAGACCGAGAGAAGGGTAAATAGGTTCATACAACATTCGTATCCAGAGAAATATTCATATTAACCTGTATATGAACTTATTTATCTAAGTTAAGTAAATAGATATTTATATATTTTTCAGGCAAGAGAAAAGAAAGCATAAAGATGTCTAGACAGCTGAGTTCAGGAATGAGCCACCTATGGTCCTTTTTAAACTACTGGGGAGAAAAGAGCTGCAAATAAGAGATTCCTATCTTTTGATTGTAAAGGCAGCCTAGGAATGGGGGAAGGTAACTGAAGATGATAAACTCAGCCACGCTTAGCAAATGGTTTGAAATTTGTGTGGAGTGGTGTAATTATGACATTTAAAGCTAAAATCAGCATATGGACATTTTGACTTTGAAAGCATAGTCTTACAGATTTGAGCACCAGATATTTGCCCCCAAGAGAATTAGGCTTATTCTCTTAGTGTAACTAGCATTAATTGGAGTAGTGAGTTGAAATGTTCACAACTGCCATGCAGGTTGAACATTTGACACACCTGCAGTGTTTTTGAGGATCAATGAGGAGGGGGAGATATGACAGTTGTGGTGTGTGTATGTAGGTGGCCAGGTGAAGAGTTGTTCTGCCTAACTCCTTGCTTTTAACAACTGTGCCATTAGACCCAGCTGATGATTCCATTTGTCCGACTTTAAACCATCTCTGCCACATGGCATAACATTGTTTTCCTAGTGTAACAGTGCAAGGCTGGATCAAACTTGAAGGGTAGAGTTCATTTCTTTGACTTCCACCATCCAAGGGTTTGAGCTTCTGGCTGTGTGACCTGAAAACTACCTGAAGTTTACCAAGTGACAAATAAAGCTTATCTGATTTTGCTGCCTCAACACTGAGGAGACTGATTTTCTCCATAACATCTTTGTACATGTCGTTGAACTCCAGTGAATCCTGGGGAGGTGCTTTTGCATTTCTACAAACTTAAACATGATCTGGAATGCTTATGAGATTCCCATTACCCTGGGAATTGAATTCCTACGGGAATTCAATTAATTGATGGGTATTTTTGCAAATATGATATAACACTTTTTTGAATGATTAGGTTTCTTTCACACAAAAGCTTTGTATGTTTTGAGCTGCTTAATTTGAGCACTGAACAATAAAAGCAGAAATGTTTCTGGGCCATCTCATCTGAGAACCAGATTGGCCAAGAGAAGCTTTTCGGCCTCATTGGTAGATATCAGTATTAGGAATTCTGTGACTTTGAGTATTAGTGTTTGGGATTGGATAAAAGCATTAAAAAGGTTGTGGATTTGGTTTTTTTTTTCCTGGAAGGTTTAAACATAATAATCATGCTGTGCTGTCCTGAGACTTTGGCTGGCTGAGAATAAGAGTTGAGGTATCCTTTTGTTTCATCCCATTCTTGCTATGTAGGGAAGGGCACTCTAGCTGTGCTTGGAAATGGCTCTGAAGACAGCGCTGGGAACTGTTCAGAGGAGCCAGAAGGAAAAGCACAGTTCATCTGGTGAAGGGCACCAGGCACAGTTGCCACGGGAAGTGCAATTTGCTGAACTCACTTTCATACAATTCCAGATGCCTGTGTTTAGGGAAATAAACATGAAGGCCACATGCACTTCACTTCCCACCAAGTGTTGCTTGCTTGTGTCACCCATCTTTTGAATTTTTGCAAGGTTTACTGATGTCCTTGAAGTCCAGACACGTGAACATACACACCTCGCCCCCCACCCCCACCCCCTTACCCTGTCTGAACTGCATCGTGCCCCTCTATGCTGTACAAGCTCATTGCATAGTCTGTGCATTTCAGAGCAGACAATCCCATCATAAATTCCCATGACACCATGACAGCAGTTTTCTGATCTCATTTAAATTACAGAATCACTTCCTGTTTTGAAAGAAAACTGGAAAGGAGATTGTTCTGGAGGTGGATTGGTCTGGTTCAGCTTGTTAAAACCACAGCTTTGAGAGTGGGCTGTTCAAACCCACTTCCAGGCAGCTCCACTTGACTACTGAGCACTGTTGGCGCAAGTTCTGGCCTCATGGGAAGCTCCTTTTCCCTGGCACACTTAGGCTTAGATTGAAAATACTAATGATCCCAGTGCCTGTCCCAGACCTAAGTTCTGCATAGTCTAGCAACAGGTGTAGCTACGCTGTACAGCAAAGAGGTATGAATTAAGAATTGGACAATGGATGGAAAATTTGGCCAAGCTCTCATAGTTAGTCACAGGATGAGTACGTAAGATGCTAGATTCAATTCAGGAGAAAACAGGATACTGTATGACTAGACAAAAATGTTACGCCTACTCCCTGTCAAGACAGTAAATCTAGTCCTAAAAATTGGAATGAAAATCTACCAGTCCAGACTCAAAATCCACTCAACTATTCTTCCAGTAGAGTGATGAGTATCTTGTCTTTAGTTAAGAAATATGGCCCAGTTAGTGGAATATTGAAGGTTGGAATAAAAATTTAGAACCTATATGAGCCTTCTTAGAGGACTTGGGCCAATGGAAAGGTTGCTTTGTATTTATCCAAGGATAAGAACGTACAAGAGCTATGTCCACATTGTAGCTACCTTGCTGCAAATTACTCACTGACGCAAAATATGGGGTCTCTAGTGCTGTTTTGATCATTGCTAGGATGTAGTGAAATCCATCGGTTCTTTAATGGAGATGGAAGTAGTGCAGAACTCCTTGGTTTCAGCTAGTCCCTATGAGACTTATACTCTGTAATTTAAACCAATGGTCCAAATCTTCAATGGCATTTGAGGGACACACGTAATCATGTCAAAGGGGCAATTCCTTTCACAAAGTCTTCGTTCTCTCTCCAGTCTTTTGTAAATAGGTTCCTCAGCCCCACATAGCATAAACCTGTAGATGCAAACTTTCACTGTAAAATCAACAAGGAGTTTTTATTGATTTTTTTCTCATTTGGATTAAAATACCATTACAACTTTGTCTATATCAGCAATCAACATCCTGATGAAAAAGGGATTAAAACTCCAACTGGGAGAGCAAGGCTCCCTTGACTGACAATAAAAAGGGAGGAGGAATTAATTGAATACTTTCATTCAGTGTTGCTTTATCTTTTGCTTAACCGAGAAGGGTTCAACTCCAGCTCTTTGAAAACTTTTAAACCTAGGTGTTTTATTAGTCTTTCACCCTTGGGTACCTAAGTGAATGTGGTCTCTGTTCACCCCAAAGCAAAAGAAATCACTTTCCAGGTTCTGTCTTTAAAATCATCTTCCAAGTCTTGCCATGACTGAGGAAAAGAGGACAGAGGGGAGTGGTGTCTTCCTAACCAGGGCTAGTAGGTGGCTTCAGGTGACATCACATCATTCATATATGGGACATGAAGCCAGAAAGCAGTTCAAGAAGTGATATTGTAGATGAGTGCGCTGTCACAACACCATAGGCAAGAGTTGGTCACTGATGTAAAGCTGCATATGCCAACCCTGTATTGCTGTCTTGGGAAATAAAAGACAAGCACTATAACATAACAGAAGAGGATGGGGCATGTTCCACACAGCGATGTTACAACCAGCTAGGTGGAAACATTGCAGCAGCGAGGACTTAAGGGAGATGAGACCTAAAGTGTTTCAGATTGTCCTATAGAGAATAAATGTGTTTGAATACACTATTCACACAGCCTCATATGAAAGTTTAATGTCTTGGGGGTGCCAGCTTTGTATAACTCTGACTCACTGTAATCCAGCCACAAGCAATGGCTATGTGAAAGACCTTGGAAAAGTTTCTTGGCATCTCCAATGGATGTGTTGCAAAGCAATGACCCATTTTTCGGTTGCTGTTTTGTATTTGATAACCACGAAGCCCTGCAGAGTAGAGAGGGAAAAGAAATGAGGTTGCCTGAGCTGAAAGAAGTGGCTGTGTGAACGAAACCATTGTGAGGTTTTATATCTTGATTGCTTCTCTCTGGAAAACTCTGCCAAATCTAAAATAATTTCCATAATAGCGTGCATTGCTGATATAAACCAGATAGAAAATGCAGTGTTTCTTTTAACTTGCACTTACAACACATCAAATTCCTTTCAGAATAACTAGAACCTGTTTATCAGTGAAGAAAAGTGTCCGTCTGGGGTTCTTCCTATTGACATCCAAGGCAGAGATAAGTTTTCTAATGAACCATTCAGTACAAGCACTTTGAAACTACCCATTAGCTGAGAGATTTCACCTGCAAAAGACCTGAGTAAATTCTCAACTAGGTTTTTTTGGGTTTGTTTTTTTTTTTTTTTGCCAGTTCTAAATGGATTTTAGTGGCATCTCTTGACTCTTGTTGGCAGGAATGGAGAAATTTACCATCTGTTCAAATGCATATTGGCCATGGTAAACAATTCAGACAATTCCCCAAGCAATGGGCATGAGGAGGCAACCAATAATAGATGCCGTCTCTTCATGCAGCTTGGGAATGGCAGAGGACATCACATTCAGGTGGGTTGTTGGCACTGAACTCATGAACAGAACATCCCTCCAGGGTGCTTCCAGAGGAAATGAAGTTATGAAAGCATTTATGATCATATCAGAAGATATTTGGCTTAAACAATAGCATTTTGTTTGTTTTAGTATGTATGGTGCTTCAGCACATCTTTCTGGGGAGGTGTAGCACAGAGGAAGAAAGGGAAGGAGATAGTTGCATGGAAATGAATTTCAGTTCAGAAGCTGTAAGGTAATGTTAGAGCAGCTTTTAGTACTGTGTTTAATATACTCAGAGACAGCTGCAAGGAAACACGTCAAATCTTACATGTGTTTAGCTAAACCTATTCCTTACAGTAGTCTTCTAGCTATAGAGGTTGTCTATGAAGGGAGACTGCGTTTTGGTTACACTCCCAGCAAGCAATTTCTAGACAAACCTGTCACAGTTGGTGGACCTGAATCAGAATTTGCTTGTAAAGACAGCCCATGCTGTTAAGAATTGTATTTGCAAGTAAGTGCAGGTGCAGAATTTAGAAGGTTGCTGCTGGGAGGAGCGTGTGTCTCTCAGTGGTGTCTCTCCTTCAGAAATAACGACTGCAGCCTGCATCTTTTGTGTAGCAGCGTCTCAAATTAAGTCTCTGCCACTCATTGCATATTTGCTTTATATTTTGCAGAACTTTCCAGCTGGAGTCACACGGTCTGTTTGTTCCCCATAGCATGAAAGCATGACATCTTACTGCTTTTCCCTGGAGCAGAGTAACACATTCATTTTTAATTGTTGACCACTATATCAGAAATCCTATTTCCCAGAGTTTAATTGTTTTGCATGATGTTTAATTCATGGCTTCCCTACAGAAATCAGCTGTTAACCTTTTAAAAAAAATAATGTATTATTTAGTATTTATTTATTATTTAGCAATAACATTTTTTAATTGTACAGGATGATATAATTTATTTATATTTTCACTATAAAATTCCATGTCCCAGTGCTCCCTCTCCCTCATCCCCCCTTTTTTTCCTTGCAGTTATGAAGAGCAATAATAGCTGCAGAAATGCAACCACAAAGGTTTCAAGAACAAGTTTTTGAAACACGATGGTTCTTACACAGGACAACACTGAAGACATTTAAATCCTCATGAAAACTCTGAGCCAATGCTTAAGAGCTTTTTGAAATCAGGGCCTGGGTGAATACACTTTTCTTTCTTTCTGAATTTACTTCCTTCCATATGCTTGCAAATGAGCTGCCCTGCAGAAAAGTCCAGTGAAATGGCAAATCTTACGCCAAAGTTGCAGAAGATTTGTTAGAATCAAGAATTCAGCGTTCAGAATTTCTGCCAAAGACCTGATGCGAGGAGCGATACTCATCCAGCCAGGAGACCGTGCCATCCAGAATGTGTCTAGCTGAATTTCACACACACCAAAGTACTCTTGGAAGTGTTCCAGGACAATAATTATTCGATACCGGGGAGCTGCAAATAAGTGCTAAGGAATGAGGAAGCGCAGCACTTGCACAGATAACATCCCCCCTTCTGGCTTCTCAGAATCCCCTCTCTGTTCTGGCTGCCATGGCAAAATCTCGATCTTCTCTTTCCAGCTACTAACTGATGCAGAGCAAGATGAAAGGACTTGAGTGCTGGGAGACATTTTGTAGTATGCACCAAGCGCTAAAGCTCCTTCCAAACCCAGGCACTAGGCAGAGGCTCCAGGAGTCCCTAGACACCTCCCATCCAAACAAAGCTTTCCCATGATGACCAAGGCTGCAACCCCAATCTGGCTGGCCCCCCAGCAATGCTCCTCCTGAGGGACAGGGGTCAGCAGCACAGGCAGAGATACCAGAGATGGGTATCAGCACAGTGGGTATATTTGCAGGTTCCCTATTAGCAGCATATTCCTTACACCTGTGCACTAGGAGACATTTATGTATCTGTGAAAATAGTCAACTTTCCTTGNAGGGAGGGGAACGGGGGGAAGTGTGACTGAGTAAATAGTGAAATAAGCCCAGAAAAGTGGAAAATAATACAGCACATAGATTGCTGATTATTCGGGCTGTCAGGCCACTGTTAATCTTTGTTACAGCATCAGTCTAGAAAAGCACCAAAGCAGAAATCTACTTTTCTGGTTTTGGAGTGTGGGAAAACCCAATGAAGTCAGTACTGAAACAGATTGCTGCACTTGGTCGTGTTTTGCAGTTCCATTTCATCTGATGGAAACTTGACCCCTTAAGCAAATCTCCCTATTTTCCTCCTGTTCCAAGGCGAGTGGTAGACCCAAGAAAGCAAGCCAAGATGGGTGTTTCCTAGCAATCACTGAATCCCTCTGCTATCATCACCCACACAGGAACACTTCATTGTTTCACTGCTTCAGTAGAGTCCTCTAATGTCGGTGCATCGTCAGAGGAGGAAGTGCTGCAGCTGGGTAAAAATCAGTTTACAGTGGAAGAATCACAAAGCTTTTAATGATGAAACTAGAAAACAATCTCAAGCTTTTTGCCGAGTGTGTTTGGTTTAAAAACTAAATTTCTATGAAATCCTGAGGGAGCAGAGCAGCACTTCCTCTCCTAATTTTTAATATAAACCCTGACAGATTTGAAGACTGGGTGGCTAAAGCAATTATAGGAAAATTCCGATTCAGTAGGAGACAGGGAAAAAAACAGCTACAACAACAACAAACTTGGTCATTTCTAAGAGATAGGATATCTGATACAGCTGCTGCTCTTTCAAGAACTACTTAAAAGCATTTTTGACTACTTTTCTCTGGAAAATATTTCGATCAGCATAAATCAAAAAAAGCCTTTCTTCTCTCTTTTACTTTCTTCCTTCTTTCTTCCTTCTACCACAATGTAAGTTCTACTGCAAAAGAAAGAAAAAAAATCTGTGTAGCACAAATGAGTCTCACTTCAACCAAATATTGCCATAAGTAATTACGCTTCTCTCTGTTCTTGTTTCAGACATACTGATGTTACGAATGAATTAAACAAGGAACATAATGCTTCACTGCCAACTGAGAGCTAATCCTTGAAGTTTAGTGCTATTACACTTAACATATTTCAGTTGGATCTCAAAGCAAGACATGCAGAAGAATTGATACCACTGAAGGAGCCGGATTTCTTGTCAAGAGTCTCACAATTCCTTTGCTGCAAGGACATTTGAATGAAGAAGCATTTGATTTGGAGTTTTGCCTATTCTACTTGGAAAACATTAAAAAAATGGGTTGAGGAAAGCAGGCAGAGCTAGAAAACATTGCAAAGAAAAATTATAATTTTTTACTCAAAATTCAAGTTTATAAATTTTCCCATAGGACTTTTTGACAATTGTCTATCCATCCACTTTGGGAGATTTCTTCTGGACTTCACACCTGAAGCCCGTTCAGATCTGTCTCTTAGTGACCGCAGACTAGGGAGCTTGTCTTGCTTGAATAGTCTAGATCCGCCTGCCTTGGTCACTTTTGGCATATGGTCTCTGGTGCTGGAGTACATGCACGACAGTGATCCTCTTTTAGACTGGAGCTCAGTAAGGTGCTGAGCACTGACATAGATTTTGGGACACCTATGGTTATCAGATTGTGCCATAGCTCCCAAATAGCTAGGTCTATGCCACTTCATTTGAAGCAGTTACTGCGGCACCTAAGGAAGGAGCATAATTGCCCTTTTGTAGTCAATGAGGTGAGTGGGGTATCACCAGATGAACATGAACATGAACATGAACATGAACATGAACATGAACCCTGTGGTGCCCTTAGCTGACTTGCCTCCTGATTTAGACACCTTCATTAGACACAAATTGGTGCTTAAGAGGGATGCAAACAGCGAAGGCAGCACGGAAAGACAGCTTCAGAGTGGAAAGCTTCAGCCAAGACATTTGCATCCACAGAGGGAACATGGATGGAGAAAGAGACCAGGTGTCACAGTCTCCATTCAGCAGCCCAGTTCAGGAGCTCTTGGGATTGTGCATATGGTCACTGTGGAGTTCTGTGAATGACAGTTGTTTAGCTTTAAAAATGAGGACAGGAACAGTTTCATGTAGCAAAGAGCTGCAGATAAAATTATTATCCATCTGACAACAATTCTTGGTCAGAGAAAAGGCTGCTGTTTGCTGCATGAGCTCTCTGTGGTTGCCACTCTCACCTTCTACCTATTGCAGGTAGCTACATGTCAAAAAGTACCTTCAACACCCACAGTCTGCATGAGTTGTGCTTATACACTTATTAAATGATTGTGTGCGTTTGTACTCAGACTATTATAAATCCATTACTTCCCCGAGGCCATAGGAAATGGTTTTAAAATGTGAGGCTTTTCTACAGGGAACTGAGACACAAAAATACTGAAGCAACGTACTTGGATTGCACAGATCAATGTAGTGCAATAACTGGGAAGATGAACCAAGCTTAAAACATTACAAATGTGATTGGATGAAAGCTTAACATGCCATTGAGTAATTATCACTACAAAAGTCTCCTAAACCACCTTGAGAGAAAAAAAACAAGCAAAGACCCTGGCAGTAAATCATAAAAGAGCAATGATGGTGTTTGTACTTGGAACCAAAATCTGGATAATAAAGTTGCACAGTAGTGAGACTTCAAATTTGGCCTCCTCTTTCTCAGTAAGATGGAGAGGTGTAGGTATGGAAGATATCAAGAGCTTTTAAAAATTATTTTTCCACTATGTCATGGTTTCAGCTGGGGTGGAATTAACTGTTTTGCTAGCAGCTGGTGCAGTGCTATGTTTTGGATTTGGATGGGAATAGTGTGATAGCGTAGTGGTGGTTTTGGTTGTTGCTAAGTAGTCAAGGCCTTTTATGTCCTCACACCACCCTGTCAGCGAGTAGGTTGAGGGCGCAGAAGAAGTTGGGAGGAGACACAGCTGGGACAGCTGACCCCAGCTGACCCAAGGGATATTCCATGCCATGTGATGTCATGCTCAGTATATAAAGCTGAGGGAAGAAGAAGGAAGGCAGGGATATTTGGAGTTATGGCCTTTGTTTTCCCAAGTAACCGTTACACATGATGGAACCCTGCTTTCCTGGAGATGGCTGAACACCTGCCTGCCAATGGGAAGTAGTGAATGAGTTCTTTCTTTCACTTTGCTTGCATGTGTGGCTTTTGTTCCACTTATTAAACTGTTTTTATCTCAACCCATGAGTTTTTCCTCACTTTTACCTTTCTGACTCTCTTCCCCATCCCATCCAGGGGAAGTGAGTGAGCAGCTGCGTGGTCCTAGTTGCCAGCTGGGTCCAAACCATGACACAGTAAAACCTTCATGAAGATTTTTTCTTCATTGGTAACTTTGTTCCTCTGTCAGCAAAAAAAGTGTTCCAAAACTGACAATTCCTATTTGGGAACAATGAAGACAAGAGAAACAAAGCAATGTTTCAAACAAGATTCAGAATAGCCATTAAAGTTCCTACCAGGTTCAGAAGCTGGTGCTAGATTGAGCTAAAGCACAAACATTATCCAGTGACCAATAAGGTTTACCTGCATTTTTAGGGCAATGAGTTAATATTTCATCCCAACACAGGCATGCATGAAGTACAGGTTAGTGAGTCTTCCCATTTTTTTCATATTAAGCTGAAAATAAATACTAATGAAGGGAAATGTTTCCTTTTCTGAAGCACTGAGCCACTTATAGGAATAATTTTGGGGGGGAGGAGTAGGAAGGGAGTTTATATCTCAGACTTCTGTCATTATCTTGCTTGAACAGATGGAAGCTCAGGCACTTGTGATTAAATCACTAAAATGAACGGACATCACTGAAATGGTGGTCGCTCATTTGCTCAATTCCAAGTGAAGAAAATAGTTAGCAATGGATGTGGATTTCCTGAAAAGGAACAAAATAACTCCAGTCATTTCAGGCTGAATTCCCACATCATGTGTGTTCATGGCCAGGGAGCTGATTCTTCATTTCCATTTGGGATGTGTTCAGGAGCCACCCAGTATCCAGAAATACTTGTATTCCCGTGCCATCAAAATTACTGCCACAGGTTATGCACATACATAGTCTTTCTCTAGATGTGACAGCAACCTAATCCAGAGCTCTCCAGGGTGAGGGCTCTCAAATAAAGTTTTTTCTACATACTCCTAACATATGGGAACTTCAGCAATGGGACCCTGAACACATCTGTATGCTCACAAAGAAATTCCTAGTTTTGGAATAGATCAGTAGCTGCATAAATCCATTTAGGATTAAGTATTGGGTTCAGGTCCCCGTCTTAGAGTTTGAAATTCACAGTCTGAAAGTGTCCAGTTCTCTTGTCTATTAACTAATGTCAGTTATTTCAAGTTGTATCTGAGAAAGTGGACACCTCTGCTGTCCCACAGGGTTGAAGAATGCAGCTACTTTGCAAAGCACAAAAAAGTATTTTTTAAAAAAAATTAAATCAGTCAAATCAATAAAATATTATCCACTGATCAGATCTTCAATCAGCTTCTCAGTGCTCCATTTCTAATTAATTGCCATATGGTGCAGCCCCTTCTCTTCCAAAGCAACAGGGAATATCCTTCTGGAGCCGGCGCGCATAGCAGTGCTACTCACACGCTAACTGCTTCTGACTGGTGATCCTAAGGAGCCTGATTGTTTGAGGCAAATCGCCTCCCCAGGGGCTGCATGATTTATTCCCTGCATTTGGGTTGCAAGATTTTTTGTAGGGGAAAAAAAATGCTTCTGTGCCATTTATAATGGATCTCACTCCAATATATGTACATCTTCTGGCATAATATAACTGCAGCTTATCAAATAATAAAACCCTGTCATTCTAAATTGCTGGGAATGGGACCGATCCAGCCAATGTTGATTCCTATGTCCACTTTGTCGTGCCATGAAGATTTCAGTGTTTTGTGTGCATGTAGGAGTCACGGCTGGCAGCAGGGAAGAGCCTTAGTATGCCACTGGGAAGCTACAGAGACAAGTGGGTGTGATTTCCCAGATTCTGATCCTTAATATGCTACCCAATTTTAAGTGCTACCTAATGTTCATTAGGGACGATCAGAAAGCCATATGGCCTAACAAATGTAATACGTAGTTCGGCATATTGGCTGAGTGACTCCTTATTAATTCTGTCTCCTATTCCACCCTCTGCCTGGTGGAGAGGATAGCGAGGAGGCTGGTTTTACCATGCTGAAGAGATGACAGACTTGATAACTTTAGTATGGAGCATTTCCAGAGCTTAACAATGAATGGCAAAAGCTTTCTAAGGCGAGAAAAAATAGGCATGGATTTTCAAATGCATCAGCAGGTTGCAAAAATGTGCTGATTAGCCATTTGTATATTTGACTCAGGACAGTTGGGACTTGGGAGATCTCAATTTAATTTCTATGCCTGCGACATTTTCCCTATGTCACCTTGGCATGCCCTTTAATCTCTCTGCACTTGGATTCTCCCATTTTTTCCCTAGGATAGGAAGTGGGTCTTGGTATACATAGGCTTATACAGAGAAGACTTGATCTTGCACAAAGCCTCTAAGAGTATTTCACAGTAGTGTGACATCCTGGGCATTTTATGGTTACTGGTATTGCCTCACTGGGGACCTTGCTACTCTTTCTATGGCTTTTCCTTCTCTTTGACAACCGAATAAGGTGTGTGCTATGAATTGTGGAAACTTCAGAAAATCCAGATAATACCCATCTAAGATGGATGCTTTCTCGGACATCTAGAGTAAATGAGAGCAGGTTATCTAATGACTTGGAGGGGACCGGGACCATCCAGTGGTGCTGGACTTGTCCGGCCTGAGTGTTGCCTTCCTCCCATGGCAAAGTTTGCCCAGCAGCCCTCCTGTCATCACACCCTGCTATCCATCGCAAGGTATAGCTTTGAACCTCTGATGCAATGTTTCTTTCTGTGACTCAGGGTGATGGAGTGCCCATAAATCTTTTCCTATGACATTTTGCAAAATTCAACTTTCAAACGCATGGGTAAATTTGAGGAATTATTTTCTTCAGTACTTGATTCTTTCTGCTGTTATTCTTGGCATATTAAATGAAAGGCTGCAGAGAATTTGGGGTGATCCTTGCTCTGCTGAAACCACTGTGCTCATCCTTGTTGTCAAGCCCAGTTTGACTGTATGCTCTCCACAGCTGCCAAGTGCCAGCAGGAGTGCACCTCATACACTGCTGTATTTCCTCAGCAGTAGCACAGATGAGTAAATTTGAGCAAACGGCTTATTTGAAACAGAGCCCACAGAAAGGAATAAAAATGACATCAGCTACAGTAAACTACTGTTGCAAATAACAGCAACGAAGTCTTAAAGCAAAGGTTGGCTGTGTCTATATAGAGGCAATACTTAGTGTCTGTGTGATATACAAGGCAGCTTATCTCTTTGAGAGCAGGAGACTATAAAAATACAATTGCCAGAACGAAAGAAAATTGAAGTTGATTGCCATAGCAACAAAAGAATTACATTGATGAAACAGGAGCACATAAAATCCTTGTATGCTACATTAAGGACAAAGCAATCAAAAGTAAACAAGAGTGGATTGGTATTTGCTTCGCTAAAGCTGGAAATGACAAATGTTTCCAGCGGATGGAGGCAGAAAGGAGCCCACAAGAAATGAAAGGGCAGCCCTGCAGAGCTGGGGATTTATCCCCCATTTCCCATTTCCATTTATCCCATTTCCAGAACATGAGGGACCTGGGACTGTGGGTATGGGCACTTCCCGGGTTTTGAAGGCAGTTGGTGGAAGCAAAGTCCCAATCAGATGGTCAGTAACACCACACAATTTTTGTCTGTGCCTTTTGCACAGATGTCCATGAGTTTCTCCCTGAGACTGCCTTCTTTCTTGCTGAAATTCTCCCTTGCAGCTGGGTGAAACAAGCTATTGCTGTAAAAAGGAGTTTTCTTTTTCCAGCTGCATCTCTTGAAGTGTCTTGCTCACACCAGCGCCTACTTAGCCATGAAAATATATATTCCCCTCCTCTACGGTAATGCACTTTTGCCCTGTCAGGTCTGCCTGGCATGATGAGACTGCAGACGCTGCAGCAGAGCCAGCAGCTTTCCAGAATGCACTCATGAAATCACAACTTCAAACCAAGACAGTTTCCTGATGCGAGGGGTGAGAGGGATTGAAGACCCAAACCCCAGCACCTCCCACAGCATCCAAACTGTTGTGGCAGATGCAGCGTAGTGCTGGACTTCCTTGTGAGGCTCTACACCCCTGTTTGGGGATGGATCATTGCACACCTGGGGGCTACTCACCTGCTGAATCATTCCCACAGCCAGCTGGTTGGACGAATTTGCCTATGGCATAAGCAGTGTAAATCTCAGTTGTGTTACTCCAGAAAAAGAGGATGCTCCTGTGTGTGCCCCTGTCCACATGAGCTCAAGCACAGCTATCATTGTTCTTTGGAGAAGGGACTCATGTTATCCAAGGCAAAACCACATGAAGTAAGTGTCTATACAGTATGGCTTGGTGCAGAAGACTAAAAAAAAAAAGCATGTGTTAAATGAAAGATCTTTCCTGAATGCGGCTTTAATTAAAATCTTAGTATTTCTTATCATAACAAAGCCTTGAAGTCAGTCCAAATATTGTAGTTAAACACAATGAAAGTATTCCAAGTGGTGGACTGACATGTCCTTAAGATACAGGAACATTTAATCTACTAGATCTTAGACTGCAATAATGACCAAACCTCTCAAAGCTACCATAAAAAAATCTTAAGACTAAAATAAAGTTGACAGTTCCTTTAATTAAACTCATCTTCCTTTCCAAGGAAGTGACAAAAAGAGTTAAGGAAGATTAATTAAGACTTAAATGCACAGAAATGACTCAAGGCATATTTAAGTAAGACTTAAATTAGTCTTTCATTTAGACATGGGAGATTCCATTAACAATAATGAAAAGGAGATAGCGAGATCTTAAAGCCTTTGCTCTAAGCTCTGCTTGGAGGCTCTTTCCCTAGTTCTACCCACCTCCCAGATCTTAGGCCAATCCTGATTGTTGTTTCTTTAATATTTCCTTCATCCCTTTTTTTCATAGTAGTCCTTTTGGATTTCTGTTGTACTTTAACAAAGCTCTTAGCCTTAGCCATATTTGGGTTTACATGCCCCCTTATATGACAATGTGTTCTCTTTTGCACAGCCTTAAATACAAAGGTATTTTAATCCTCTGAGTTTGGCACTGTTTGGGCTTTTAGGGAACATTAGGTCAAGCTCAAATCTTGCTCTCCATCTGGTAAACAAAAGACATCCATGCACATCATGTCTCTTTGGTGCACCCTAAAAACGTGGTGCTTAAGAGATAATTGCATCCTACAGCAGCTCCAGCTCCTGCATAGAGGTGGCACCAAATTCTGAGAAAGACACAGATAACAGTTCTTCTGGTTTGCAGTGAAGTAAAGGTTTGCAGCATCTTGCCATGCACAGATGGGCATGAAAGTCATCCTGGTCACCATGGTAATAAGATAATCAAAACCAACCCTTGAATTTTTAACTCTGGATGATGAATGGCAGAGACAGAAAGTGTCAGGGTGCAGGCAGAGAAAGAAACAGTTGCATGGGAAGACATCTGTAAAGGAGAGCGAAGCTGCATCTACTGAGCACAGGCAGGATCCCAGGTGCTTCCTTCCTCCAAGGAGACAAAAAAGAGGTAAAGATTTCAGTAAGAGATTCCTACCAAAGAAGGAAGACGGTGTTAGGAGCTTCCCCAAGCCCAACATGCGATCGCTCCTGTACCTGACCAATGTGTGAACTTGTGTCCAGGGTGTCTGTAGTGGGGTCTCCTTGCCTTCTGCAGGGTGGTCCCCAGGTTTCTGTCATTGCTGCCTTCATCTCTGCAGTCCCTTTTCTCATAATTTCTGTCTGAAATCCACCTTGCTACAGTGTAAGCCCATCATTTCCAGTTGTGTCTAGTGTGGGTGTTGGGAGGGGACTGCTCCCTGCCCCTTTAAAGGACAACTGCTGTTGTGATGTGCCTCTCTGTCTTCCCTTCCTCGGGCTAAAAACCCCAGCTCATCTGGTCTTCCTTAGGGTCATGTTGCATAGACCTTTCATCGCTCTTGTCATTTTCATTCATTTTCCTTTACTCACAAGAAATGTATCCTCCTTTCTTGGTTTACTCTTGCAATAAAAGAGCTTCTCTGGCTTTTGTCTTCTGTACATTGTATCTTCTGGTTCTCATTGATTTTTAATTTTTTTTTATCTCCACCAAACCAGCCTGTAAAAACAGGGGGACAGGGGGGAATTAACTTCTATTCAGTTTTGTTGAGGTTGCAAATTGGATCCATCCATTTCTTTAAGCAGGAAAACAAACAAAATGCCAATACTCTGGGGAGCACACGTAGCAGAACTATGCAACGAGAAAATTTGTAAACCTGGTTTGTCTCTGTGGGTGGCTAAATGGCTGTTTAAAGCCATTTAGCATCACACACACAGTTGAAGGAATAGAATAATAAAATAAAAAAAAAAGCAAGCTGCATTTTCCCATTAAAGAAGCCCTTTGTTTTATCCAAATTTACTGGATTGCTGATTTAGAAGGATTGCAGGGCTGAAGCTCTTTATGAAAGGGAAAAGAGCTTCATTTGGGCTTGTAATTGCATTAACATTCACTCATGAATGCACACTCAAGGCAGTGCTGTATGTCCGTTGAATTGCTACTCCTGTTGGCCAGAGTCCAAATATACTTTGGGCACTGTGGAGAAGGAGACAAATGGGTGCCATTTTCACAGTTAATGATGACAGGCATTAGCAGGCATGGCAGCAGGGGCGGGGAAGGAAAGATGATGGAAAACTTGCTCAGGAAATAAAGTCCATTGCCCTCCTTTGCGCACAGCAAGCTGGATGGATGCTGCATTTGTCTGTGCTGCTGCTGCTTGGAAACCAGAGTTCTTTTTATTGTAAGCATTTCTAAATCTAAGCAACAGATGTACTGCAGGTGTCTGCAAAGGCCTGGAGGAGTCCTAGGGGTTATGGGTTTTCAATATCTTGGCTAAGGGTGACATCAGGTCACAACAGTAGAGAGGGATCATTCACTCTGCTAAACTCCATCCCACCTTAATTGCTTCCTCCTACTAAATCCCAGACTAGTTAGTTGAAAACTGACTTGAATATCGCTGCAGTAAGCTGCTGCGACAGCAGTGTGACTAGACAGGAACGCTCCTTATCTTGCAACACCTAGAGCCAGGAGACCTTTCCACATGATTTGGCAGGATTTCCAGATCCCACAAGAAGACATACGTGGAAGTGCAGCTGGGATTTGCATTTCAGGCAGCTTACAGATGACTCTGCCATGAGACACCCCCAGGACAGAAGTCACAATCTGCCTTGCATGGATGAACCAAGAAGAAACTACTTATTTTTGCTTCATTGATGCCCTTCTCCATCATGATAGGACTAAGATTTGCATGTTCTGCGTTGCTTTGTAACACTCCATGCTGAAGTCTGGAAGAATAAGAGCAGGTCAGAGCACAAGAGACAAGGAACTCTTTTTCCTAAGCTGTGACACACGGTTCTTTGGGGCATTACCTGATTTCAACTCAGACAGGAAAAAAAATCAAAATGGATAAAAGCCTCCAAATAGTGCAGTCTTCACATGTAATCTAGTGAGAAATAAAGTATTTCTAGATATGTCCAGCTTCCAGCACACGGCCACAGCCAAATTCTGCTTTTAAGCCTAGCACACATTAGTGGCCCGTGCAGCTACGGGCCAGCTGGCCGTGCTTCCCTGGTGCTACCATTGGCTTGCAATTAACCCCTTCCCCCAAAGGGAAGAACTTGGATTCAAATTAGTTTTTATTCAGAGAGCTGTGTGGTTCAGGCTCAGATCTGCTATTACAGAAGTTGTAGTTGCTGGTTTAGAGCTGTCTGGATTGACACATCCTTTTTCCAGATGGGGCAGCCAGCACATGTCCTCTAGTTAAAACATACCCACACTGACTCCATTCGGTTTGGCTTTTACATTCAAAAGGTCTTTGATATTTATTCTAGAGCTAAACAAAACCTCCAGATTTGTCATGAGATAGAATCATCCTCCAGCCAACTCAATATACCCCATCCTACACCTGTGGGTTTTTTATTCATCCTCCTCTCCAGCATCTCAGGAATTCCCTTTTGGAGTCTGAAATAGAATTCAAATCCCCACACAATATTGGCAGCCTGCCACTGAAAAAATAACATTTAAGGGTTTTTTCTTGTATTGGTTAAGAGGAGGGAATCAGAAAGGATGCTGTGTTTGGATTGGAAATAAAAGTAATGTGACTATTTCTTGACAATCCTTTGTGCCTACCAGCACCATTGCAGAAATTGGCAAACAGACTGTTTAAATTTAAGCACTGTAGATCAAGTTTTACACCTGCACACAAGGTGTAAAAGCAATGAGCCGACCAACCTAAAATTAATCTGTGTGGGAATGTGAGATATTGTAGGTGTGCTGGGTAATGGATTCCAGCTCTTTAGTGCAGCAGACTGGGAAAGGCAGGGGTGCCCTCAATTCATTTCTAACCTCTTGCATCTTAGCTCCCTCATCATGCTGCAGAGGAGCAACAATTTGGTTTTACATAAATTACGGGGACAAACACACGTTCTATGCTGCTCCTAGCATGCCGGTGATCTTGGGATTGTGGAGGGGATTTGAAAAACAGAGGAAGCTAAGCTGATGGAGGGGGAGGAGATGAATGATGGGGCCCTGGGAGTCTTCTACTGCCTCAGGAAATCCCAGGATTTCTAAATGCTTCTCAAGCCCTCAAATCTTCTAAATGAGTCACTTGAAGGCACACTGCAATGTTGCAACCAGGTAGGACAGAAGGGTTGGAATTCTGAGGCTCTAATGACTGATGTGAATTTCCATTTTAGCCCCTAGATGTAATAAAAAAACGGTGGCTATCACTTTCACCTCCTCATTCCCTCTGCTCTTCTCCCCTTCCCGCTGCTCCAGCCAGCTGCCATTGGCTCCAGCTCTCCAGCTCAGGGTCACAACCACCATCACCACTACTTCTGTTGGTGAGACCGTCCAGGAGTCCTGCCAATACGCTCAGCAGATCCTGGCCAAATCCTCCCCAACCCTGCAGGGAGCCTACAGAGATCACCCTGGCCTCTTCTCCGGGAAGGGCTGCATTGTGGACATGTCCAAGGAGCTGGAAACAGGGCTCTGAGACACACATGCAGACCCACAAACCTTTTGGGCCCAACCTTTTCTTCACACACAACTCCTTGGTGCACAAGAAGCTCTGCTTTTCCATTATCTTTTATTTGGATTTTAGTCCCTAAAGGGATGAAGAAACCTCCATTCTAATAGCACCTTATGTGCAGCTTCCTTCTGTTCATGGAGATAATCTTATGGAGTCTTGCTTTTCTGCATACCAGACAGAGTTGTGCTTGACCGTATGCCATCAAGTTAGTGGATTATCCTTGGAGAAACTGAGGTGGTAATTCCTTCAGCCTGTAGAGAGAGCAGGAAGCGTGTCCAAATGCCTGATCTCATAGGGAAGGGGGAAGGAGGACAACCTTGCAGACGGCTTTTGTTCTCAAAGCAAAGCCTACAGCCATCCCTCACCAGGCAAGAGAATTTACACTCTGTGGAAAGTAAATTGACACAGTGTGGATGATGACACAACTTGATGCATCATTAAGCACAGCTCAAAGGAGAAAGGCAGGACTGCTACAGCATCTGACTTTCAGTGAAGTCCTTTCTGCTTTGTGGCATCACCTGGACAGATTGATATACTCAGACAGGCCAAAGGATTTGCATGTGATCACAGACAGGTGAGCCATGAATAGCTTGGACCTAATGAAGACAGTATCATATGTGTCTCTTCCTGCTCAGAACTGGCACAACACCATTTGATTGTCTTTGTTCCAGTACAGGAAAGTGAGAGCCTTGGTTTTTTGCCATGGCATAGGGGCATGGGCTCTTCATCACGGCTCTAACATGGCCTGTGGAGAGGGCACATAGCAAGTTTAGTCCTCAATCCCTGCTATCTGCCTTTCATTTTCATGAGAGATTTGACAAGCAATTTATTAACTCCACAAGTCTTCACACAGCCATGACTAAATTTAGAATTATTATTCATGGAGGTGAAAGCTAACAGAGTTTCTCCATTACCTCTTGAAATAAGGGGTCCATTAAGGACCACTGAGGTAACTGCTTCCACGGGTGCTGTCTGCTCATAAGGCACACAAAATCTTTCACTTCCAGTTATCCTCAGAGATCTCATTTGTTTCTCAAAACCATGAGTTGGTTCAAATATGAAAACGTGAGACTACTCATTCTTTCACCAACTCCAGTAACTCTTTGGATCATAGTCTTTTTGGAAAATGTGATTTCTTTATTCAGTGCATCTGTCGTTTGTGGCTTGAAATTCTCCCTGAGAGACTCCAGGCCTGGCTTTTGGCTGGTGGAAAACTAGGCTAAATCTAGCCCTTAATGTCTAAATTGCATGAGTTATTGCAAAACTGAATAATAGCCACAGTATTTATTTATGGAGTTGCTATGCCACTGCTACCTTTTCCTAACTTATTACTTTGTAAAGCTCTTTGGGATACCTGGAATTTGAAAAGTGGTATATTAAACTGAATTCTATTATATTTTCTATTGCTGTCAGCAACTTCCGTTTTTAGCCTGGTTTGAGGCACCTATGTGTGTTTTGTGAAATGCATTCTTATTCTTGTGCTCCAGGCTCCCAGGTGTCCATCTTAGGTAGTAAAGGCTGTATATTAGTAGGTGCTACAACCAACATCCTTTCAAAGCACCAGTCTTTATTCCTGTCAAAAGTACTAAGCAAGGATTTTGAAATGAAAGGGCAGAGATTGGAGCAGCGCATTCCTCATTCATCACTCCACTGCTTGGATAAAATAATATTAAACTCAGTAAAATAATCAGTCTCCTTACCCTGAAGAAAGATTTTATTTTTCCCGTTTCTCAGAAGACATTTCTTTACCACCAGCTACAAATTCTGATATTGTCTTCTCCCAAGAAACTCACAAAACCAGGTTTTCCATTTTTAATGCCAGCCAAATAATTTGGAATGATAACTGTTACACTGCCCATCAAGTGGTTACAACTATTGACAGGATAACATGATAAACAAACAGCTTAAGTGGACTGTACTCCATGAAATAAGGAGGACACATTAGGGTGACATCTAGACATCTGAGCAGAGATTAAACGCCATTGAAGTATACCATTTCAATATGCAGAATATGAGCTGCTTAGAAATAGGTGGATGTTTTGCTCCAAGGGAGCAAGAGTCAGCTAATGTCGATGACATTGAAATGGTGAAAAGTCAGAACCTGCCTAAGTCATGAAATCTCTGTAATAAACTTGGGATAGAACTCAGATTTACTGAGATGTGGGTTAGCTACTTAACCAAGCTTTCTGAACAGACATGTTGTGGTGCAGAGTTACAGAAGCCCCTAGGACAATTAGCATTACCCTAGAAGAAAGGATGTCCTTGGTAGCAGCTGGGAGATCAACTTTCCTTCCCTTTGTCATTTTTGAATAACAGGCATTTCATTTCATAAAGATTTCTTTTGTGCCTTTTGTTCTGGGAGATCATCTTCTTAACAGTCTAGGCACTCAGATCAAAGTGTCTGATTTCAGAGGGATTTGATGGTTGTTGTTGCTGTTTTGTGTTTGTTTTTCAAATCATTCTTGATGTATCTTGCAGCAAGAAAAAAGAAACCCTCTACGGGTGGGTGAGCTGAACCTAAACTTCCAATCCCACATGGAAGATGCTGCAGTCAGGCACATCCCACCAGTTCCAACACAGCGATGAATCCAGCTGAGTTACTCATAATAGAGTCTAAGAGAACGCATAAGCAGTTGAATCCAAATTTTCAAAATAATAAGTTTCCATGGGAAGGCTGCATAATTCTTTTTACAGATGGACATCTGAGGAGACTTGAGCATGTTTGACTGTTATTAGAAGGAGGAAAATGGGAAAAGAATATTTTAATGTTCAAGATTTTGCATTTCCCTACTACGTTGATCTTAAAATTATACCTCTGGGACTTAATTTTTTTTAGTGAAGATTTTAAATGCTTATCAACACTTTTTTTTTTTAATTAAAAACATACCTTCTCCATTTCCCTTTTCTTTGCAACTGCTATTCTTCTTAAGTTGCTGGGATTCAAGAGGGACACTGGGGCTAGAGCAGAACAAGGAAGTGGGTGGATGGGGGTGCTGTTATTAAGTCAGAGATATTAAAAAATCAAAGGCAGTTGAGATAGATTTATCCTACTCAATCCTGGACTCTAAAGCCCGTGCTCTGACAGTAGGCATTTGGGCTGTCACTTTCAAAAAGCTATTAAGATCAAAGATGAATGAAATGTTTCCAATTAGACATGGTTAATACTAGAGATTGCTGAATCTGGTGAATTCCGTACATTGTGTCATCTTTTCACATGCACACATACAGATGCTCCCACACAGTTTGAACTCCAGAGGTTTTTTTCAACGATCATTAGCTAGTCTGAAATTTTGGCTTTGGAGACAAACATCAGGTGATTTAAGGGTAAATAAGCCAGACAGAGAGAAATGGAAAGGGTCCATTTTTATTCATCCTTAATTCATCCCTGTCTTCTGCAATAAGAATGTTCCCAGGTACAGTGCTGAGGATCAGCATTCAGATTTAGACGTTACCATGGCTATCCAGAATGGACATTGCACTAATGTTTAAAAGCTTTAAAATTCTGGGTGGGTTACTAGGAAAATATTATTGCTGGTTCCTTTCCAATTTCTAGATGAGATATATGTATAAATACTCACCATTTATGTACATCAAACCAGTACTCAGTACACAAAGAACCCAAATTTTTTGCAAAATTCATTTGAATTTTAAAATAAAGTGATTTTGGCTTCATTACCTTTTAATCTTGTGCTTTTACCAAATGATAAAATAACGAGTTTAACTGGCTGACATGCTCTGCTCTGCCACAACATGAAGATTTATTTAAGAATAGATGCAGGAACAAATATTCAAGCTGTGACTCTTGTCTAGTGCAGTAATATGCTCAAAGCAGTGACTCCTCCTCTGTAGAATAGAATCAGGTAATGGATTTAACAACCCCATGGCATTTGCCAAGTGTTTCCTTCTTAGAATAAACTCTTCACTTCCAGCAGAAATCCATGCAATAAAAGAGATGTGTCCAGTCAAAGGAAGTTGAGTTTCATACACAGCACGTTGCAGAGACTGATTGCTGGGAAACCAGCATGGTCTGCAGGGACCTCTCTGGTAATATATCAGTGAAAATGTCTCAAAGGCACCAGAGGAAAGGATGCGAAGAGAAGTCTTATGGAGCCACAGTGACTCCAGAGTCTGTTCCTCTAAATAAGAATATTCATAGTTACACTTCAGCAGGTCTGGAATCAAATTTTGGTATCTTTCTAGGAATCGCTAAAACATCTCCAGCCTTATAAAGCCCAAGGCCTGGGGCAGAAGCTGTCACTGTTGCTCTTTGTCATGGATGCTTTGTGCTCACACCAGCCTGCCATGCTTACCTGACTTGTTTTGCACCTCAGCTGCATCATGTGGATGAAATAAGTTGGGTGTCTCTGAAGAGCATTGCCCCATCTCAACAGACCTTTGGTGCGAATAAGGCTGCTCCCTCAGAATTGTTTTGCATTGTACCCAGGAGAAAAAATGCTGAAGGTTTATGAAAGGAAGGAAATTAATATAAATAATTGTTATGTTCTATCAAAAACTCAGGAAATTATTGAAGTGTCTAGCTAGGAAATATAACATGATGCTATGTATAATGAGCAAGGTGCCACATGGGCCACACGTTGGATGAATCTGAATGAAAGGAAAACTTTAGACATTTCCTTGAAATTAGGAAAAATGTTGCTGTGGGGCTATCAAAATATTCTATAGCAATAAAAATCAAACTGTCACTTGGATTTTTATTTAATTTTAGTGTTATAATTATCTTCTGATTGATAATATACAGTATATTTGCAAAATGAAATGTAATTTCAAACCCCCCAAAATCAAAATGTTCATTTGAGTCAAAATGAAATATTTTGACACTGTCAAAATAATTAAGTTCTGTATTTTTTTCTCAGGAAAATCTAATAAAATTCAACACAATTGCATACAAATATACAATTTCATTAAAATAGAATTTTCTAACAGAAATATATTCCGCCAAAAAAAGAAGAAATATTTAAGTGTCTTTGACATTGACTGTCTGTGTAAAAAGCTTACCTTAATCATCGATCTGTTAACTAAACAAGTCATTCAGTTGAATACTGCTATTATTTTAGTGTAATGGCAGTATTTAAATCCTATATTTATAAACAGGGGACCAGAGAGGAGATTCCTCCAGCTATGTCATCAATGTCTTACAAGGCCAGCAGGAAATGCCAAGAAAAAGAATGCAAGAAAAGAGGAAAGAGAGACGCTTTACTTTCCACTCTTTTCTCCTTCTGTCAATTAGAAGATTACAAAATTTCCAATTATGGTGCCCTGGCTATTGTGTTTAATGATACTTCCATATTAATTTTTCATGAATTTGTGTAATCATTTTCAGCCTAATAAAATTTTAAGTTCCCTCACATTTTTTTTGTTCTGCACTATATTAAGGAATATCCCTTTTCCTTGTTTTTCTCTCCTGCTTTCATTTGAGTTCCTTGATCATTTCACAAAATTAAGCAAGGGGAAAATCAAACTACACAGTTTTATCTGTTTTGGTCCCACGGCCCTAGCTTGACACTAAGAGCCTCCTAAGTGCAGAGGGAGTTCAGCCATTGACTTTCATACTTCTCTTTCTCATCACAATTAGTCAGAAGGATAGATGCTTCCTGCTCATTAAATGTGGAGTTTTATGGATATTCTACTATGCAGTGCCACAGCATTAGCATCATCAGAGATTTTGGCAAATTTCCATGTTCAATCTCTCACGCAGATAAATATTGACAATCTATTTCATTCAATTTATTAGTCATTTCTCCCCCTCCCTTCCCCTTTTTACATCTGTTAAAATTATTCATTTATAAGGAGCGTTAGGGGAATAATTCCCAATCAACAATTTTTTTGGTGTTCAGCCTTGCTGACAACAGACCCAAAACAGCCCAGTGCTCCAGGCATTTGACTGGAGGGGACAGCCTCCAACCACTGAGTGACACATCCCTGCAAACTCCAGTGCAACAGTCCACTTAACATGCTTGAAATGAACTATATTCATCCTTATTCATCACAGACTTCTATATGATATTGAAATCCTTTACTAACATTAAGCCTCGTGTTCATTAGTTATGGCTGGACAGATAAGTCGCGTAGTATTTTCTCATCTCTTTATTTGGATGAATATGCAAATATTTCCATGACAGATACATGCATAAGCAAACCTAAAACTGGGTATTTGCAAATATGCATGCCACTTTGAAATTAGCTCTCTACAAACATTCCTGCCAGTAAAACTCAATTGTTAGAGTGTTTGCAGAGAGCTAACAGATGAGAGGATGGATATAGATGGACTGAACTCATTTAAATATTCAAGCAAATAGTTGCTCAAGTTTTCCATTATTCACCCAGTTTGACTTTAAAAACATTATGAAAAATGTAGATTTGACACCTTCTTAAACTGCTGAGGACAAACAAGAGGATAACAGGAATCACTAAGGGCCATTCTCATCCTTAATGTGCATGTTTCCTTGAGATGTTCTAGAAGATGATGCTGTCAGAAGACTGTCTAAAATGTCATTAAAACTCCATCCATACCCATTAGCTCTTCTCCTCCACTCTTACTTCATAGAATGTCTTGCTATGTGTGGTAGGAGCCAACAGTGGGTATCATCTGCACGAAGCCAGCAGTCTGTCTACGCTGACAAACTATATAGGACCACTTACTACAGCACTGTGGAGTTCTTCAGCAAAACATACGTCGTGTTTAGGCAACGGAAAAAAGTCTCCAGGCACTCAGCAGCTACTGTCTTATTTTGGCTGGAGCTCTGTAAAACATGGGTTTGACTTTGACGTCTGGTTACTGGCTCATGTTTAAGTGCTGGAGTGGCGTGACTAGGTCTTCTGCTGCTCATGATCATGAACTCATTAGTGGAAGAACAAGCGGAAATGTGCCCCGCAACTGCTTTCAACCATGGCTTGCACCAAGAGTTATCAACTCTTCCTATACGGTAGATAAACAGTGGAATAAAACCACTTCATCCAAAAAAACATGGTGGTTCCAAATAAATACATCTGGTCCAATAATTTCTACGGACATTTTGTTTGTTACACTTGGCTATTTCCAATTATCTTTGAACAGCTAACAACTTTGACTGTCAGCTGCCAAACACATCTCTCGCCTCTATTTTCTACTCCCTTCTCCTTAGCCTTGTTCCACTAACCAAAAAGTGAGGGAGCAACATGAAATCATTTGGATGCATCACAGTTCAGAGATACAGCTTCAGCTTCGAAGCAGCAACACTGAAATAGGAATAAAAGAAAGCTTTAAAATAAATAAATTAATTAAATTCAGAGGAATATCTTCACAGCTAAGAACATGAAGTGGCTTTGATTTCCAAGTCACATAATTTTCAAAGTAATTTGTAGCAATGCTTCTTAATATATCATCTAGACTGATTACATGAGGCAGAAAAAGTGCCTTGAATAAGAGCATCTTCACAAGAGTTTAATGCAGTTCAACTAATATGCTTTCACTTCAAACCTTCAGACAATCCATCTTAACTTGCTTAGGTGTCCTTGTGCACGCAGTTTTTGAATTGGATACTTTTAGCTGTTAGGGGATGGGTGATTTCTTGCTCATCTGCAGCTGACAGATCATACTGGGATGAACAGAGGGTATGTACCAAAAAATGATGTAAGTCTGCACTGAATTTATAGCTACATCAAATGCTCTATGTCTCTGTTGCCTGGAGTCATCATATAGGAATTATGTTCTTTGGTGTACAAGTTGTCATTCAGCAGTTCCTTGCCTTGTGGCATGGGAAGGAGAGGAGGGCTGGGTTGCCTGCCAGCATGATACCAAAGGGATTGGGAGGGCAGATAGTACAGAGATCTTCTCACATTTGCTGGATTCCATGGACATCTAAGTTCAGGACCTAGAAGTGGATTTCTCTCTGGTCTGACCAGTTAGTCATTTTCTTTCTCTTAAAAAAGGAACTTTTATTTATTTATTTTTCTTTTTTATTTTCCTTTTTTCTTCTAGCTGTATTGTCTTTCCCTAACTCTCCAAATAGGTAAATTAACAAAGGGGAGGTCTAAACTCTCTGAAGCTGCCTCAAAAGATTTGTGCTTAGGTTACCAGAAAGTAAGTATTTTAATTGAGAACAAAGAAGAAAAATGCCTGTGCCCTATCTTTACCCTGCAAGTATCATTTGTAAAAGTGATCATGTCTTGTATTTTTCTTGATACTGATACAAGTGTGGCCTCTATATTCTGCTAAGAGGAAAGGACAAATTTATTTCAGTTACCCACAAATTCAGCCAAGCATCCTTTAGTGGAAAGTTTGCTCATGCTCATTAAATAGTTTTCACATTGCTTGGTGTGTGTGAAGGGAGGAGGAATAGAAAAGGGGAAAGAAAAAGGAAGAAATTAACTAGGGAGAGTGGAAAAATCCAAGGAAAATATATCAGCAGGAATACTTGATATAGGAAGGGAAGGGAAGGGAAGGGAAGGGAAGGGAAGGGAAGGGAAGGGAAGGGAAGGGAATATCTATATTTTACAAAGAAAGCACCTTTTAGTGTCAGCTTACAAGCCTCGTTTTAGCTAGGATAACATATTTCTTCTATGACAAAAGGAAAAATCGAATCTTCTTTGGAAGAAAAAAATCCTGGTTTAAATTACAGGGGAAAGGTCTATGAACTCAATCTCATTTTTTGAACCCAAAATAAATAATTTGAGTGGTTATCAAATATATTCAAGTTCCTCTGGGTTTGCCCAATCCTAGTCCTCCTCTGGCCGCTTCTGTACTTCTGTTTCCTTCTAAAATACATGAAAGATACGTCTGAGATAAAACACATCAAACAGCAGCAACCTCTGGAACCAGAGAAAATGTAAGTGAGGAATGCAGAGAACAACATGATAATCATGTTGAGTACAGAGGAATGAGACTTCTAAGGAATGATGCCCAGTGGACTGCTTGGTTTACCATAATGATGATGCTATCTATGCATTTGCCTTGCATTTTCTTTCTAGAAATGACTATAATTTATTTCTGTGAATCTCATCTGAAGCTGCTGGAAATCACTGATGCCCCATCTCTCGCTAGCTCTCAGGAAATCTGCTTTTCCCAGACAGAGCACATTAGGCAAGTAGTCAGGAGGATAATGGAGCAGTTACATTACTCCAGTGGTTTTCATTGCAATAGACTGCTTGGAAGCAGCAAATGGCTTGCTGAATTCTCCTAGTGTACCTAGCCAAGCCCATGACTTCTGCCTACAAGAAAGCTTTACAAGGGCATGTAGTGATAGAACAAGGGGTAATGGCTTCAAACTTGAAGAGGGGATATTTAGATTAGATCTCAGGACGAAATTTTTCATTATGAGGGTGGTGAGGCATTGGAATAGGTTGCCTAGGGAAGTTGTGGAAGCCCCATCCCTGGAAAGCCCCCAAGTAGGATGGGGCTTTGAGTAATCAGGTCTAGTGGGGGGTGTCCTTGCCCATGGCAAGGGGATTGGAACTAGATGATCTTTAAGGTCCCTAACCCCTGCACCCTCGGTAAGTTTGCAGACGACACCAAATTAAGCAGGAGTGTTGATCTCCTTGAGGGTAGGAAGGCTCTGCAGAGAGATCTGGACATGCTGGATTGATCCCCAGGCAGCGCTACAGGATTGGGGAGGAGTGGCTGGAAAGCTGCCTGGCAGAAAAGGGTCTGGGGGTCCTGGTCGACAGTCAGCTGAACATGAGCCAGCAGTGTGTCCAGGTGGCCAAGAAGGCCAATGGCATCTTGCCCTGTATCAAGAATAGCGTGGCCAGGAGGAGCAGGGAAGTGATTATGCCCCTGTACTCAGCACTGGTGAGGCTGCAGCTTGAGTGCTGTGTTCAGTTTTGGGCACCACAGTACAGGAGAGACATTGAGGTGCTGGAGCGTGTCCAGAGAAGGGCAACGAAGCTGGTGAGGGGTCTGGAGAACAAGTCTTATGAGGAGCGGCTGAGAGAGTTGGGATTGTTTAGCCTGAAGAAGAGAAGGTTGAGGGGAGACCTTATCAATCTATACAACTACCTGAAAGGAGGTTATAGCCAGGTGGGGTCAATCTCTTCTCCCAAGTAACAAGCGACAGGACAAGAGGGAATGGCCTCAAGTTGTGCCAGGGGAGGTTTATGTTGGATATTAGGAAAAACTTCTTTACAGAAAGGGTTATCAAGCATTAAGACAGGCTGCCCAGGGAAGTGGTGGAGTCACTATCCCTGAAGGTATTTAAAAGACAGGTAGACGTGGTGCTGAGGGACATGGTTTAGGGGTGGTTTTGGCAGTGTAGATTTATGGTTGGACTCGATGATCTTGAAGGTCTCTTCCAACCCAAATGATTCTATGATTCTATGACAACCCTTAAGGCTGCAGATGTCAGTCACATTAATTTTTGCATTCCATTTAATTGAAGTTTCCTACAGTAAAAAAATAGAGTGGGACGAGGGCGAGCAGCAATTTTGTACCTGCCCCATGCAGTAGATGGAAGATAAGGATGGCAGCCACATTGCTCCAGTTCAAATGAAGGCAGAATCTGGGCATGAATTTACTGTGAAATATCAAGCTTGGAGGACACCCACAGCGCTGTGTCGCTTTCTTTGTGGTCCTTTATCATTCATGCGTTGCTTTTTTGTCTGGCCACAGGAAGAATAGGGCAAAACCAGCAAGGTAAAGTGTAAAGCACTTCATTTCTGAGCCATCTTATTGTTTATATGGCTTTTATATAGTGAGAAGTTGTACCATCAAGTAGAAGTTGTGACTGTTATGTGACCTATAAGCTACACATGTAATGGGAACACTTCCAGCTCCTGCCAACCTGCAGGCTGGTGCGTGAACACCAGTTTCACACTGAAACCCCAATGTTTACCAGCATATCTGCTTCCACGCTGATAGACCATGCTGGCCATCTTTGACAGTTTAAGCTTGCTGAGATGAGGAGGAGTAAGGCTAAATCAGAACAGCAGTGACTATAAAACAGATTAAAAGACACAGAGCTTGTGTCTGCCAATGGAGTTGTAGCCATAGAACAAGTAGGGCTGCAGTGCTGAGATTAGAATCAGGGGAAGGAACACTTCAAGAGCTGTTACCTTCTGTTCCCCTTTCCCTCTAAATCCAAATATTGTAGAACGGCAAGACTTGCGTTGTGTCTGTAGTCAGAAATCGAACGTTACCAATACTTAAATTGCAATTAATTTGCTGTGTGTGGAAAAAGATACTGTATTCTTGCCACCGTTTCCTCCCTTCCCTAACCCCAAAACCTAAGTCAATGATGGTAATTGCCAGCGTGGACACTCATTTCTGTCAAAGCAAATTAAAAGTTTTGGGTTTATGAGGACAGCATATATTTGCAAAAATTATCATCCTATCTTGTTTCATTATCATAGTTTTAACTTCAAATCTCCTGAAATAATTCAAAGAAAAGGTTTTTGATGTTTGCACACCTAATTTCTTTCCCAATTTCTGTGACACTAGCTCTTTTCACAGAACTATTTTGTCCCAAACCACAATAAAATAAAATGCCAACTGCAAGATTTCTGTCTCTTGCTGCAGCAGAAATGTCTTTTTTCCAGACACCTTCAGCAGTATGTGGTATCAGGATAGTGCAGCTGTTTTTCAGCCGCCAGCTCATGCAAAGGAGCCTTTACCCGAGAACAGAAGAAGCTGGAGGGGATGGTGACTGCTCTTTGGTGTTCCTTTCTTGTTAACCCTTAATATTGTTAAATTATTAGCAATAACATTTCTTGGCAGCAAAGCAAACTTGTGCAGCACAAGTTGGAAGAAAAAAGTGTATTCCAAGGTAGGTCAGTCAAACAGAAGTATTTTAGATGTGACAGATGCGCTAAACCCAAGCGTTTAGCAAAAAGAAAGGAATAGCCATGAGTAAAAAAACTCTGTTGAGATCTCTTGAAAATGTGTATTACTGTCAGGTCTGTAGATCTTGTATCTCTCCCTTAGGCTCCAGCAAGAGGCAGAGAAGGGTATTTTGGTGACAAGTGTAACAGCAACGTTTAAGCAATATCGACTGACTAAATGAGCAATGTGTTATTCTGCTTTCATAGATTCAGAAAAAGCCAGAATACTGATTCTGACTTTTTGTTTCTTACTTTCTTAAGCTTCTAATTAATCTTACCAAATGTCGGAGATGCTGTGATGGCTCTCCTATAATGTGTTGTTCATTTTCTCCTTTGCAAAATACTTATTTTCCACAAATTGGAGTGACTTCACTCTGAAAGGAGTACAGGAAAATGTACCTCCAGACTTCACGGCTCTAGGAGTTAGTTTGCTGTCATCAAGGACTGTACTCCCTGAAAATATTTCAGACTTCTCTTGAGGCACAGACTTTGTTAGGTAAGGATGATCCTCTGGTAGAGTGGGCTTTCTTCACATGACAATATTCTGGATAGCTGAGTGGTATTAAAGTCAAAAAGGACCAATATTTTCCACAGCTGCCAAAGTTCCATTTATTTTTTTTTCATTTTATGCTCAGAACTGTGAAGAGCTGTTCATAGAGTGATGTAGGAACTATGCACAGATTTTATTTCTTTGCAGAAGCTATTTGACAGGATATATGTCTGCAGAGAGGTGGATGCACTGAGCTTTTCCCTTTTGCCATGCGTTCTCCATTTCCTGTAATGGGGACACCAAAGTTGTTCTGATTGTACGAGTAGAAAATCCAGGAGGAGTGGGATGTGAAGGACAGAGCAGGATGAAGCAGTCAGCCTGGGGTCACGTTGCAGGAAAGCTGTGGAAATGGGAACAGCTCTGATCCGTTAGCGGATCCCTGTACAAAGATCACCAGCTGTATTTTACAGCCCGGAGACAGCTACAGGCTCCAGCTGAATGGTCTACACTGGATCCTGAGTCCATACATACATCTCATTTCATCTAATTAGCCTATCCAGTTTAAAAGCAAACTCTTCCCCCAGCCCACTGCAAGCAGGATCCTTCTTACAGATGAAGAAAGTTCCTTTCTGTTGTTCACTGAAGAAGTGCACTGCAAAGCTCATTATAGAAAAGGTGTTCTGCGGACCAAAGAGAACAAAAGCAACTAAACCATACTGCTAATTAATTTTCCTTGGCCAGATAAGCTCCCAAGCCCTATCTGAATCCATTTATCCCTTAGTCTGTAATGGCTCTGCACACTCAGGAACTTTCAGCCTGTAGAGCTATGATAGAGACAGGTAATGGCAGTGCAGATAGGCTGTATTACTGGAAGTCTGCTCTCTTATTAGCTGCAGGATGATTCGTAGTGAACCATAGGTTTAATGGCAAATATCTTTTTTCAGCAGCTGTTTCCCCAGACAAGTCAAGTACACGCACCCTGAACTGAATTGCTGGTTTTGTCCTGCCTGTGAATAAGCCTCTGAATTACAATTGAAAATGAATTAACTATCATGGGCTTTGACTGCTGCTGTTGAGGACCAAACTCTGAAAAAGTTAAACACTGGCCTCATTTCTGTTACTAATAAAAAATGGGAGCCAGAGCCAAAGGCTTCAGACAACTTTCAATATTTGTAAACATCTCCAGCTTCAGGATTCAGGGAAGCTTTAAAGACTATAGAGGAACCTGAATTTTAATTTAGTGATTATAGCTGGAGCCAGCGTTAGGAGCTTAGAGCAGCTCAGAACTTCCTGTTATATGATCTGCTTTCAGCTGTTTACAGCTTGGAGAAGTTTTGAGAATTTGAATTACAGGCTTTTTGAATGAATTTGGTGTTTCTAGAAAAGCATCTGTTAAACTGGTGTAAAGCTTAGTCTGAGAATGAAATAAGAGAAAAAGGATGTTGCTAAAAAAAATGTCATTTGCTTCCAAATTCAAAAGCAAGGACTTGATGTGTAACATCAAGAAGGTAAAAGGGAGGAGTCATCTCCCAGCCATTATTCCCAAAAAAACCCCCAACAAGACAAAACAGGAACATAAGAAAATGTGAACCTCAGGGGTAAAAAAATCTATTAACAGAACTGCTAGAGTCTGGCAACTAAATTTGCTGAAGGGTCTGTCCCAACCTGCCAGTCATGTTCTTTGGAGTTGATGAGGACTTGAGAGATTATTCCCTTTGCCCAGGGTGTCATGAGCAAAACAGCCTCAATTTGGGGAATTTTTACTTAAATTATGTTATTGTCAGTCAACACAAACTTCTAATCAGTGATTTGTATATTGTGCAAAAGAAAGCATAAACGATTTTAAAATCACTTAAATAAACACCTTTCATCCCCCAGCCTCAAATGATGTCAAATGCCTATCCTCCCTCTTCCCCAGTCTGAATTTTTCATTTTTTCACTCCAGGTTACATTCAGTCTGTTCCAAACCCTTGGTGAGGCAATGGGCAGTGAATTTGCGTTGTATGTACCAGTGCTTCTTTCTGTCCTCACTCTGTCATGGTTCATCCATGGCCACAGTATTGGCATGGGTTGCCCATGGCCATGATCTGTTGGACGTCCCTGCTTCAGCACAGGTTGTCCGTGGCCATGGCCCCTTCCAGCTTGTACCCTCGAGCACGGAGCACCACCACAAGCTCTTCTATGAACTCGAACCTGTGCAAATGGAGCCATCAGTGATGTGAAACTGCCCAGAGCAGCCAACCAATGGAATGGGGATGGACTCCACATCATTCATCATTGTTGCTGGTGCTGAACGCCCACTCCAAAAGGGGCCGACACCTGGAATGTGCTTGATTTAGCAGATGAAGAGAGGAAAAAATAAATAAATTCCTGGGGGGAAAAAAAAATTGCTGGGAGAGTAAAGAGAGTCCCTGGTCTCCAGATACGGAGGGGCTGAACAGTGTTTTCCATATTTTAGTTGCACTGTGGCCTGGACACTGGGAGCAGAAGAAAAGGACTTTGACATCCTGTGCCTGCAGTGCAAAGGCTGCAGTTTGTGCTGTCAGTAAAAACCTAAGATACCTGGCAATCTGTGTGATCACCCTACAATGCTAAAAATTAAAATTACTGAACCAAAAATTGGTTCTGTTTTACCTCAAACCAGGACACCTATGTAGAGGATGACAGCCTATTGCCATTGCTTATTCTATTATCTACTCTATGAAAAGAGCAGAGGAAAAGTCCCTGATGCCTGCGGGAATCACCTAGATGCTGCATGCTGGATTTTCAGCAAGTGGAGAGGAAGACACAGGGTTAGTCTTTTTTTTTTTCCTTTTTTTTTTTTATAACTCACACACGACAAAAATGTATTGGATCTTTATATAACTTTAGGGGTGAGACTCACTTCCACCTCAGCTTTAAACAGGCTGTCTGCTTTTATTCTTGTCTCTAAACAGTCGTAATTCCCGATGCGGAGCAGACTCAGAGGCAGTCACGCACAATTTCTTTGCCACCTGCACAATCTTAAAGCAGAAGTGGAGCTAGAGAGATGAAGCAGAAAGAGAGACTTTCCTTCCTGGAACTGCAAAGGGGTGGGGGGAATACATCAGGACTTCTCATTGCAGTGGACTATAGAGACAAGCTGCCATGGTGCACACCATTTTAAGAGTGACAATTCTTGCTGAAAGGTCCTAGCAGTTCTGACTCTCATGTCAACTCAAACTGTTATCAAAGCATGTTCTTGAAATCGTTAATAGTAATTAGTGTTGACAGACCATGGGTATGTTCTCCTGGATGAGAAGGATTCTATCCTTGAATCTGTCAAGGATGAATCAGAGAAAGAGCTCCTAATCAAGGAAAGCAAGTATTGTTATCATTCTTAAAGAGAAACGTTCTGGAGCAGATGGGTATACAGACCTTGATACATGTTTAGCCAGCCTGGAAGAAAATTGAAAATTCTAAGTTCTAAACTGAACTACCTTCATTATAATACTAAAAATCACGCTCATAGGTCAAGAAGACCTTGACCCAGGTAAAGACCTTTCCCATGACCTGCGTAGTATCTGTAACTCGATTGTGTAATCATATATAAATTACTAAGCAATCAAATATAGATAGGAGGTACAAATATGATAATGATGATGTAAAATGTGTATATAAACCTCATGGAGAGTCCTGTTTGGTGTGCTTGATTTGTGGGAAACCACCAAGCACCCAGCCTTGCGCAACTCTGAAATAAATAATGAATGTCTCATCCTGGCATGTGGGATTGGCTGTTGCACGCTGGGTAATGAATCTGGTATTTCAGACAACAAAACCCTGAGAGTACCACCAATTTGGGAGAACCCTAGCAAATACAGTGCATGTGCAATGGGATGCGATAGGCTCTATATCTGTGGGTGAGTCCCTCAGGGGTTGTTATAAGACTCAGCACTGTGTTCCTTTAACTGCCCAAGAGAGACTATAATCATTTTGCAGTGCCTGGTGCAGTGTCTTCCCGCTACTATAAAGTGCAATTTACAAATAAAAATACAAGAAAAGGGATTTTGGATGTCCTGGGCACTGTCCAGGACCAATTAGAGAGCACCATTCTTTCCGGTCTACAGCTGTGAGTACAGTTAATAATAATTCACCATATGCTGTTAAAAAGAAGTAATTCTTTACACATCTGGCACTTTCATAGGCACTTACTGGCCTGTATAAAATGTAATTAAGCAGGATTCCTGCCTGTTGTTTTCTTACACAAGGCCTTTCTGTTCTGCTTCTGTTGTTAACCTCATGAAGAGGCAGGCACTAAATATAATCCTCAAAACAGAATTTGTTGTTAAGAAAGGCCATGCAGTGTGCAAAGCTTCCTGCTTTTGCCTTGCTCCATGCCCCAGCTGTACGTGCCCCTTCTCACTACAGCCGTCTGGTCTCCCACTCCAGTTTCTGGGTGGAGTGTTTGCTGCGAGTCAGGATTTAACAAAACTCCACTATTGGGAAAAGAGGGTGGAGGGTGGGGATGGAAAGGCTCCTGGGAGTCGGTAATGGCATGCAAAGCCTTTCATCTCTAGGTTTCTAGGCCAAATTAGCTGTAGTGACCCAAAGTCCTTTGAAATACAGCAGGTCTCTTCTTTTATTTTAATTTGTGATAAATAAGAAGACAATCTGACCTAATTTTTTTCAAAGGGGTAAGTGTGTGTATCCCCTGTTGGGAGTTCCTGTGAAAATCAACAGCTTGTCTATGAGTAAAAGAGAGGCAGCGCTCCTCCCCAGATGACTTTGAAGCTTCCCTGGCAGCCCCATCTGCAGCCAGGGCATCCCTCCTCTGAAAGCATTGGGACAGGGGGGCTTGCCCTGGCCCTTCTTCTCATCAACTCCACCGCCCTGCTGACTCATTCCAGCAAGTTTTCTAAAAAGATGATATTTCCAAATAATGACTGACTTCAAGAGTGTGTTTACAGGAGAGATATTTGTAACATCTTGTCATCCAAGCAGGTTTGTCAAGTGTCACACAGCGAATGTGGACAGCTTTCTCCCTCCTAGAACAAGTCTGGAAGTCACTTCGAAGTATATTATTGAAATAGCTATTCACTGGCAGCAACACTCCAGTTTTATTCAGCTAGTGAATAAATATTCAGTGAAAAAAAAGCATCATTCACTTACATCTGTTTATAACAGCGTAAGACAGTCCTGACTGATGAAGTGGCATGTGGTATTTTCAGCCATTTACCTCTTCACTGTTTTTCTCTTTCAGTGTCAACAACTTTTTTTTACTTCTTGTAGGCTGCTGTTTTAGGACATCTTCTCTTTGTGAATTAGGGAAAAACTGGATCTGGTCTCCAGGCTATGTTAAATGTCTAGAATCCTGGATTTTACAGACAAGCTGTTTGAAAAAAATAAAAATAAAAATTAGTTCTGCATTTTTTCCCCCCAGTGGCAGATTGGCAGGATTTCCTTTCCACCTGTCCTACAACAAAGACGACTCCTTATCTCAGCAGTTTTGCTGTTGATATTCAACAGGAAATATCACCACAACGTTATTGGAGCCTGACAATAGTAGGACATCTGGTAATAACAGAAGCTGTTAACCATATTCACAACCTAACTATAGCATGACAGCAAGAAACTTATGTAAGATTGCTTGTCACTTTGAGTTGCAAATGTAGTATAGTATAGTATACCCTTACACAATGCATGCGTGTGTGGTTTCTAAGATTTACACTTGCTCTACACCAGTCTCTGCATTGGTTGGCCTCAAACTATTCCATTCCTCCAGCCCTTGCTCCATGCTGCCCAGTGCCTGAATCCCACCCCCTGGGAGCACAGTCCTGCTTCTTCTCTGCTTTTTTGGATGCTGCATGTCGGACGCACAGTCACCTCTCAATCCATCAAACAGTCAGCAGAGGTTCCCACTCCAGGGCAGCACCCTATGGAGGCCACACTTTCTGCCAGCTGCCCAGCGATGCTCTGCCATTAATGTGGTAGCAGATTTTCAGTCACAAAATTAACCGTGTCTGCTGGCCATGGAGCGCACAGGTATCTGTGTCCACCAGGAATTTGCAATGCAGTGAGGACAGGGCAGTGAAAAATAACAAAGTGTGGGGTAAATTGAGTTCAGCTGTGGTAATATATACTAGCAGTGCAAGGCAATACCTTAAATTCTAGGGATCATGAGCTGTCTGTGTGTTTATAAAGCCAGAATAATTCTTTAGTATTTCTACTATGCTTTTGTACCAAAATTGGAATGTGCTGTGAATGCTTTGGAGGTATAGACTAATGGTATTAAAAGGACCGACAGGCCCAAATTCTCTTCTGGGCTATATTTGTGCAGTGTTAATGACTTCTATAATTAAAAGCATAGTGTGAGTCTGTGTGTCTCAAGTATTTAGGTACAAATCCTCCTCTTCTCACCCAGTTCTACTTCAGGCTTTAAGGACAGAGGCGCAAATGGGCAATCTTGGAGATGAAGAGAACTTCACTAGAAATGAAGAGGCATAGAGAAGGAGACCTCAGATCCCATTATCTGAACTCATTTTATTAAGGGCATATTTGTACTGTATTTGTAATTCCCTTAGAATCACCTACCCGTTGCCGAGGAATGTCTGCAGAGCAATTATGTTATCGCAGATGCTAATGCGACCTTGGGGAGGGAGGGAGCCAGAAATTGTGCAGTTGTGAAGAGAAAATCTCAGATTTTAATGACGGTTAATGAACACCAGCATGGCACCTTTGTGCTTCCACTTTTTTTTATCATGGAAGCATGTTCCATATGGAGCTGGAAAATTAGTGGGGCTATATGTTTGCCTGCTGGTGAGCTATAATGTTGCAGCTGTTAACAAATGAGTTGTTCTCTACCTAGTAAAATTAGACCTAATCCTTTGCTCCGTCTCTGCCAGGTCTTTTTTTTTGCTGGATCTCAGTTGAGGCTGAGACAAAGGAGACTTGAGGTATTTGTGCATTTTTCACTCCCAAGGCTCTGAAAATTAAAAATGAGTTGTCACTGGCCCAAGCCCCATGAAAGCTGAGAATTTCAATCGATATTTCTGCCCCATTTCACTGCAGAGAGTGGGATGTAATTATTACAAATGTCATGGTAACAAACTTGGTATGTTCACAGTGACAGTTGCCACTGCAGAAATAGCACAACACAGAACAAAAATTACCTGTCAAGCATCTCATTATGTTCATCCAAATCCTGCTTGTTCAATTCACCATTGGGCTGCATCTGACACAACACTTCCAAATGCTCTCGCAGATTGCCCGTGTCTATCTGTCTCGGGCCATAGACATCCTCCCACAGCCCACCTGAGCATCTGGCACCAAGGTCCAGAAAGTCTAGAGGGATTTCAGTGCCTCCATGGAAGATGTCTCACTGCCAGTGCAAGCCCATACTCTTGATATAGGGTCTTGATAGAGTAAGGACCTGGAAGAGCCAGTAGGGTTGAGCAGGGCATTGTGTGGAGGTGGCCGAGAGGACATACGTTTAATCCTGACATTCTCTGGAGCTTAAGTGTCCTGGGTGATGACCTGCTTCTCAGAGCTCAGGAGATGTAACTGTTCTGCTAAAATTGTAACTCAAGAGTCAATGTATTCATTCAGGAAGCAGAAAATTTGGGTTAAATTTGCCTGTTTCCTCTGATCTAGTGCTTTCCAGCACCCTGGGAAGCACCTCGGACTTGTTCCAGGCTGGGGAAATAGAAAAGCAGATGGGCATGCAGGCAGGCAAGCAGACACTCGGTCTCTCTCCTGGTGAAGTTGAGCTATTGTGCAAAGGAGAATTCAGGATTCATTGGACCAGAGAAACTAAGACAGTTTAATGTATTCGAGTATTTTAAGTTCACAGTGAGGTGACCTTGGACTATGGTGTCTCACGGGGATGGCTGAGCGTGTGTGTAGTCTTTTGAACTGAAGTAGAACTGAGGTGCCTTAAACCACTGGAGGGACAGTGGCATTGAACCTGCCGGTGACAAAATGTGACTGACATGTGGTGTTCCCTGAATGACACTGCACTTGCCATAGCTGCCTGCCAGCAGAGCCAGACTGGGAGGAGGAAACATCCCCCAGGGCTAACCTCATTTTCTCTTCTTTGTGGTTTTGGTCCTAATGCAGAAAGTGACATTTCTCCGCCTTTTGGACTTTAAGTTCATGAGATGATTCATTCTGTTCTCTTTACTTCAAAAAAACCCAATAAATACATTACTGAATAGGCCTTTTATCTGATAATGGATAGGATTCTGATTAGATCACAAAGTGCAAACAAAACATTGCCTGCATCCTATCGTGCTTCTGCTGAAGGGAAGGGTCTGATATACACAAATACCGCACTATTAAGCAATCTTTTTTCCAGACCATAACTCACAAGGGGGAGTCATATGTCTGCTCTTTGGATCTTACAGTTGCTTAACACTCTGAGCACCTTACGCAAAGCACTGCTGAAAAATGTTTGCTATCATTTGCAACCCACAAAATCAGGAGGGTGGAGGAAGCAACAAATTTAGCTAAGGTAACAGTTGCAAATTCACAGGGATAATCTTCATTGAAAAAACTTAAATATGTTGCCTTTCACTGTTTCTCTCAGAAAAACACCTCTTTGAGGAAAGGAATTTCAAAACGGTCAAGTGTTTGGGTTTGAGCCAAGCCATCATTGATTTCAACCATTTTCTTTTTGAGTACAAGAAAACTACTCCAAATAAAATAAGAAAAGACCTTTCACCATACCAAAAATTTCAACCCTTTCCATCTCCCATATTTGCTGGGAAGACAGATTAAACAAATGCAGCCATGAAGATGCCCTGTTTTGCCCACTAGCAAGAAAGTCCCTGCCACTTGCCAGAATAACATGTGGACTTGAAGTTAATATCTCCTATGTGTAACAGACCAATCTATGTCCGGTATGTTTTAGTATAAATTTATAACATATGAGAATTTTGCTCAAGATATGATGCAAACAGCTAAGAATGAACAAAGTAACCTACAAAACAGCTATTGATTTCCCAAAGGGGTACTTGCAATAGGAAATCAGTTGGCAGCATGCAGAATTAGGGCTTTAATTGCTCCTAAACCAAAACAAGGTGAAACTATATTTTTAGCCTTTCACAGTGCTGTTCACTATTGGAGAAATACTGGGATGGATGCCTATAAATCAGTGCAGTAGATCCTTTTGGACTGCATTACCAAGGGGCTGACTATATCTCAACAAAGAGCACTTAAGAACCGGATGCATTTCACTTCTATTTTTTATTTGCCGATTAATTATTTTGCCAAGGCTGAACCTGAAAAGAGCAAAATTCCACCCGCTCTCCAAAAAGAGCAGCTAGGGGATTTTTTTGTTTCACAGTTTTAAAAAAAGGACTGTGCTTTCATTTGCCTAGCACTTTTATTAGTGTTTTTATGGACATCTGGAGATGTGAGATTCTCTCTGTTTTGCACCTTATGTCTCCATCCCTCCTTTTTTCCCCATTTAACTAAATAAGAGGGCCTGAAACGAGGAAATACCAAAACCAGGGTATTTTGTTTTAGTTGACTATTTTGGTGCTTCTTTCTCTCCAAAATAAAATATTGCAAATTAAAATCCAAAATTATTATTCTTATAAATCTTGTTTCTCCTAAATCACAATGAGTCTTTTTGGCTGTGTTTTGCCTGCCAGGCTAATACTACTGCAGCTAAAGGATGCATCTTGGTTTTGGGCAGGCCACTCGGCAGATGAAAAATAATTTTAATAAATGAAAGAAATAATTTTAATAAAAAGAAAATAAATAGAATAAATATTGGCAAAGGAAAATAAGCTTGGTAGTTTTAACCTGTCGCAAAACAATTTTCAGCCTTTGACCTTTTAGATCAAGAAACTGTGAGAAGCAGTCAAAACTGGTTTGTTTTCAGCTTTCTCCATCATTTATACCCAATCTCTTATCCACCCACAAGTTCACCCACTCCATTGCTAGTAAAAACAGAACTCAATATCTTTGTCTCTTAGCCGTGTCTCTGTGCAGCCGATAGGCTCCCTGTTCCCCTGAAGCTGGAACATTTCCTCGTATCCACAGAGATGGGCAAAGGGAATTATTATGCAATGTTGAACTGCTAAAGCAGGGAAGGAGAACACACTGCCTGAGCTCAGGCGGAATGAAAAGGAGGAGATTAATGAGTCTGAGGGGGCTGTTGTCTTCTCCTTGTGTGCTACCAGCATGGGGCATATGCTTTCAGAAAAGGGAGGTGGTAACAGCCACGGAGCTGCGTGTTCTTGCTGCCACGGCCCCTAGAATTTCTAATTTTTCTACAAATATGAAATCCAAGTTGTGATAGTTGAAGTGTCCCTGGACTGGTTTAACATGAAAAGAAGGTGGGGATGGTTAGGTCATGGGAGCTGGACGAGTTCTTTGAAGCTGGAGAAAGCAAAATCACTTTTTTAATGGCTAATTTAAGGTTTTATCTCCATTCCCTTGCAGCCCTGTATTGGCTGAAGTCACCCTTGGCTGCAGGGCTTTGTCCTCGTAACTCTTCATGGGGTTTCAGTGGCATAGTAGGAATAAAAGGTTAAGAACAAAACAGGGGAACCAACATTTTTTCAGATGCTCATGGATTTGACCTCAAAAAGAAGGCTACCCAGAGTCACAATCCAGCTGGGAGATCTGTGCTCCTCCCCCTGTCCTGAAGTCTTTTCTGGGACATTCGGCTAAGGCTCCCGCTGCGATGAGATTCAGAAGTAGCTTTACAAAGCTCAAATGCCTCCTTTCTCTTTCATTCTTACCAAAGCCCTGTGGTGTCCCTCTGATTGCTTTCCAGCAGACCCAGCTTCCAAAGCCTTCCCTCCCAGCAGAGAGGGGCATTTCTTTCACCTGACTATCCTCTTGTGTTTGGAGAAAGCTTTGAAAAGAAGCCACTGGTAGAGCATGTTTGGTAATAGGATGTGTCTCTGCTGCTTTGTGGTATGTGTTCTATAAATGGCTTTGCTATGGCATTTAATCAATTGTTTCAGCTGTTTATTACCTTGTATATCACAATGCAATGGAGATAGTTGCTTAAGTTGCCCTTATTGAATCTGAAGTAAATACACAGGATCCACTTAGAGTCCTCTTGGAAGGATATGCTTTGAATGCACTGAACCAAAACAGAGGCAGTGAAACTCTCTGCCCAACAACAGAATGAATCTGTGTACAAAATTAAGCAACTGGCTCTGTGCTTTGAATAATCTGTACCACTGCTGCTGAGGGCATTGTGAGTTCACAAGTGTGTCTCAGGAGAGCATAAGTCTTGGCCTTTGCTGTTTGTTCCTAGATGACTCCTGTAAAGCAGGGTTACCAAAGACAATGCTGGGGACTCTGGCTTCATCCTACCACAGTGACTGCAAGGAGTAAACAAAAATGGATGTCTCAGAACTCTTGGAAAATGGTTGGAGAAGTCCCAGCAGCAAGGACCAGTGAGCTCCAGCATCAGCAGTGCCACAGGAGGCAGAGAGTGGAGGAATCTGGAAGGCCATATATTTCCTTGGCTCCACTGATTTATCCTCAATTTGTCTTGGTCATATTTGACAGACACACAGATGGCCTGCGGTGAATTAACAATGAAGTGGAGATGTCACTATTCATCTTGACATAGGAAGGAATTGGAAAAGGCAAAAGGAACAGGGCATTCGTGGATGTAAAACCTACTGAGAACTCAGTTTGCCTCCTGAGTAGCTTTGACTGGTTGCTTACCCTCATGGGATGGAAACAGCCACCTGGAGAGGCTTTTTTTTCCCCGAGAAACCAAGGTAGCTAGTGGCTACAGCTCCTGGCATCCCTGCAAGTCTGGCTCCAACTTTAACTAAAATCAGATTCCTTGCCGGCAAACACACCAAATCAAGAATTGACAACCCTTCAGACATCAACGTGGCATCAGACTGCAGGGTAACAAAATGCATCCAGTCCTTTCTCAAGCTTCTGTGGAGCTGTATATTAAGGGTATAGTAGATATCCTGCCCTCATCTGTGTTTTGAGCTGGGACCAGAACGCTCAGTTGTTCAGATTTATTGTCCCCAGCAAATTTTTGTCTATCTACCTTAGGTAGAATCTTTGCCCCAGCTGTGCCCTGGCAGAGTGTTGCTGGCCACCATGCCCCAACCCCTGTGCTACACACATTCCTGTACTCTGAGATAATGGCTGCAAGGTGTGGAGGGTTACAGAAAGCTAGGGCACCCTACTAAAGGGGTGCCTTCATGCCTGTTAAAGACCTGGCAGGGTTATAGAGGTAAAAGTGTCCTCCTGGAGTCTCTAGGGTGGTACTTGGTTCTCTGAGTAAAAAAACCCTTTAAAATCAGGCAACTGGAATGTAGCTGCTCTCTTTCCAGAAGCCAGACCCTAGCACCCTCCACAGCAATCAGTCACTGGGGTGCCCACTACCCCCAAGGAAAAACGTGCTGAGTATCATCCTGGTGATTTTAGGTTTGCAGCAGTGGCTACATAGGTGAGGTGCGAACCTGGAGAAATGTTGTGAATTAATCTGTTCCAGGCAGTGAGCAGGAGACATGGGCTGCTCTCCCCTGCTGCCTGCAGAGCCTCTGAAGGCAGCGCAGCGGGCAGAGTGGTTCTGCTGTCGACTGCCCAGCCTCTCCCCAGCAGCTCTGCAGAGAGCTGCTGTCATACTTAGTGGAGCATCTAATGTTTCCCCGCCAGCCAGTAAGGCATTGGAGACAGAAATTCTGAGACGCCTCAAACTCTGGGGAACGCTAGTCAGCAAGCTGCTGTCCAACAAGCGGCAGTAATCTGAAATAAATCAGACAAGCCCAGCTTTTTCCAACAGAGGCTTATTATTCAAAAGGAAGGACACATCCAGGCAATGAGGCGTGGTGTTGCTAAACGGCTGGCTCAACATGGGTGCGAGTAAATACAGTAAAAAAACAAGTCCTGCTTCCCCCCAGAGTGAAGACTCAACCAAGTTCTTAAGAGGTAAGAGCACAGGTCCTGTGGGCAGAGGCGGGGAAATTGATTTCCTTTTCACTGCTTAAATTAGAGAAGATGGCTTCTGCCTGATCCACTCTCACACCACTTGGTCATGGTTTTAAATGGCAGCTCAGAACTTTTCTGACACAAAATCCTACTAGATCCCACTTAGTTTCCTTGAACAAAAGTTTCTCCTATGAATAGAACAAATATGTTCTATTCAAAACTCAGGTCATGGAAGCTGCAGCCCTGCAAAGACGCAGGACCAGGGAGTATTCAGCAAGGTACCGTATCTCCTCCAGGCCCCTGCTACAAAGAAGCCTGCCTGAAGCCAGGTATTCGGATGGGGTTTTAGCACACACTATTGCCTGGTCAAATAATGGCGTAAACCTATTCTTGCATATCCTCCTCCCATGAGAACATCATGTTGCAGACTTCATCCAGTAAAAGCGAGGGTCTGATGAGAAACGCATATTCCCGACTCTCCCCAGTTTGCCTCCTTGAGAAGCATTTGTCACGTTGATTGTTCTGGTCATCCTTCTTTGGTATGTCATTAATCAGTCATTACAGTATGCATTCACAAACAGCAGGGCACAAGGGCATTAAGAAAAGATGGATTTTAATTTTTCATGTTTATCATGTTCATAGTTCTCCATGGCAGCAGGATGATTTATTTCTGTTTGTAAAAGACAATTGGGAAGATTAGTTGGTTTCAGTTTAACAAGGTAATGATCCAATTTAGCAGAGATCAAAGCAAGCAGTGTGGCAAATGCAGAATGGTGAAATTAAGTTACTTTATTAATGCACAATGCACTTTTCCATCTTGCAGCAGAATGATTGACTATCCGTTTGGTTTACTGAGCTGCAATTAGCAATTATCAGCAATAGCCTTCTCTCTGTAGGTAAGTAAAGGTCTGGATCATGTTCCTACTTCCAGACAGTAGCTGTTTCCACCTTGTAAAATCAGATGCAGTGTAGGAGTACAACGTAGTGGCCAGTTATAGAAAGGGCCTCTTCTTTACCCGTGCCTTCTTTTTCTGGTTGATGTATCATGATACAATGAAAAAATATGCATGTGCTAATGATCTTCACCATTATGCTGATGGATAATTTAGTGTTTGGCAGTACTCTCAACTTTAGAGAAAATCAGAATAAAATACATTTATCTCATCCATTTTGGTGATTTGTCTATCAGCCAATAACCCCTCCTTATAAGTCAGTACTAGCAAAGTCAATGGTGCCCATTCTGTAAACAAAATGATCGACAGAGGAGGTGGAGTCTTTTGCAAGCTTTAACTGCTATCTGACAGTGTGAGAAGAATTTAGATTCAGATTAGTGCCTTGTCTGTGTACATTTTCTGGTTATCTTCAGAGACAATTCTATGATCATTAAATTCTCTGATGACAATTATGTCACTTATTCTTTTTTTTCCTCCTTTGATCTTCATAAATGTAGGAGAATATGATATTTATTTATGTAGTATTCATCTGTTCCTGTTCCTTATTCCTTATTCAGACTGATAAACCTATAGTCATCTGAAACATGCCAAAGTATTTTTGTTTCAACAGAAGCTCCATGAATTTTCTCCTGCATAGTTTGTGTATGTGTCTGTTCATTTCTTTGCCTGTCCTCTCTTAATGACTTTTGATCTTGCTGTCCAAGTTAAAACACATTTGACAGCTGGGAAAATTCTTAAATATATTGAGTTCTTACAAGTCCTTTGAAAGTAGGTTGTCATAGAGAGTAAAGAGATGCTATTAGCAGAGACAAACTGCCATTTCAACTCCTACCAGACATCAAACAATCTACAAGAAACAACAGTGTAAGAAAAAGTTTAATTTAGCATTTACATCTCATTAGACATCAGAGAATCTAAAGACACATGGCCATAACAAACAAAGCTTCCTGCATTGCTTCGCTTAGGTTATGTAGCTCTTATAATTCATCCTTGAATAAAGTATTGCCTTTGCTGACTGCGGGTGATCTGACAGAAAATTGTGAAGAAAAACGCTAACTTAAAATGGAAGGTCACAAGGGGCAAAAAGAAGGAAAACAAATTCTGGGAGCTTCATGGAGCCATTGGCGCATGCTGCGTGGGCTGTGAGCAAGGGCAATGGTAGCTGACTCCTTCTGTGGAAATTCTGTGTGCTTGAGGTTGTGGCCATGGCTCTCATCATCACTGCCACTACCCTGGGCGCATAAGGAGCAGGTCAAATGGCACTCCTTCCTACCTTGGAGTTGTTTTTTTCCAGTTTTCTGTAAAAAAATATAATAGCCCCACTGAATTTCTCATTAGGAAACAGAGTGCATATCCAGGTTGCTTATTTCTGTCGCCCTAAACACCTTTAGACAGACTATTTTGGAGTATTGCTAAATAATGACTTAAATATTCAATTCCTTTGCTACCTGTACTCCTGCAGGTAGCTGGGCCCATCTAAAGCTGGTAATTACTTATTTTCTATTTTACCTGTGTGTTGCATGCACAGACTTGCACTAATAGCATTGGGGAAATGGGGTTTGGGGGTTTCAATTTGCCATTTTGTTGTTAACATTTTAAGTTAGACAGACATGCATCTGAATTCACATGTGTCCTTCTAAAGACATAGATAGACTCCTCCTGTATGAAAATAGGACTAAGTATAAGTATCTATGTAATCTGCCAGCAGAAAAGTTGTATATCCCTTTTGGAAGCGACATCAGGTAAAAATTAAAAATATTAGTTTTGCTACTAAATATTAAACTACAAGCAAAAGCTTGCCAAGTAGAGTCTTACAGTTTGTTTAACTTGATTTTCTATGCTTGATGATCATATTGTTTAGTATTTAGTGAGTTGCACTTGACATCAGGAATGCTATTTACATTTAGTCAAACAGTTTGAAAGCTACTAAACTGACTGTGTGTCTCAAAAATGTGCATGGCTTTTCCCCACACACACCTTTCCATCTTAGTGAATCTGTTATCAGAGCAATTATTGGTTTTATCTGCACTGAGGAGCTGTCAGAAGCACAGTCCCGGCACACAATCTATTTACTCCGCCAAGATAAAATGACTGATGTCCCTATGCATGGGGACTTTGTGTTTCCTCTGGGCAGTGCAATTTGGGAAAGAGTTTCTGGCTTATGCTAGAGCTTCTACTCTTGCAGTGCTTCATTGCTTTCTTGCCAGAATTGCTGGGGAAGATCTCTGCACTACCTTCTTTGAGAACTCTGTCTATCCTGATCAGTATGACCCAAGTCACATGTAGGACACTGATGACAGCAATGAAATGAGAATAAATACCTAGTCAGGCAGTGGGATTTCACTTAGACTGTAAAAGTATGTACTGCAGATAATGGAAAATATTCTAGAATTTCCATTTACAGACATGCATGCCATATCCTTACAACACACATCAGTAAATACACTTTATGAATAGTAGGGATTCATAGGATGTTTGGGTAGTGGAGGTATATCTCCTCCAGGAAGAGGTTTTGACAATTTAAGTGACTGCTTTGCCCTCTCAATGCAGGCAACCTGCAAGATGCAAGGGCATGATGAATAACTCTGTTTACAATTAATAATCCCAGTCCTAAAAGATACTTTATAAAATTAACATCATAATAGATGATGACAGAAGAAAAAGACTCAGGAGACCCTTCCTTCCTCTTATAGTTGCTACCACATAAGTGAGATAAGCAGGACTCAATTCCCTTCTAGGAGATACCATAAGATAGATGACATTCTTGCCACTGAGGCCATCACTGAAGGTCTCTCCCAAGGGGCTCCTTCTGTCATAATGGGTGGAACCAGAGATCTTCTATAGCAATACATAATTTACTCTCTGACGTCAGGGTTAGGCTGACAGGTGGTGGTTTAGGCATGTTCCAGTAGAACAGGACATTGCTCTTGTCGTGATAAGAAAGAACATTTGTAGTTGTCTCTCAATTCACTTCTCACTTTTTTTCTGCATTCGAGGACAGTTATAAGGGAATCACTTATCTCACTAAAATTTCTCTAATGTGCCATGCAAGAAACCTAAAAAATCTACCATGCTTTTCTGAATCACACTCTATCAAACGCATTATTGTCTTTTGAAAAAACAGTAGTCCTCCCCTTCTCTGGAAAGATGACATTTCAGCTCCAGGTGAGGCAATTACAGAGCTGATTGCAGGGGATGGAAACTGCTGTATGAATTCCCTGATTAAGAATTTAATTTGTATTTATTTGTATTTGATATGTGTTTTATTTAGCTTTTCCATAACTAAATGCAATTGATACTCCATTGGGAGGTTTCACAGGAACAAACCCTCTTTCATTTTTGTCTTGAGTAGATGCCATTAATGGGAAATATTAGAACCTTTCATTTTTCAATTGGGAACTGGAGCGTGATTTTCAGTGCTGCCTCATAAAAATCACTACATTCATTTCCAGGCATGAAAATATTTTGGATCTAGATAATATATGTGTTTAAAGGAACACACAGGAAGCTTTCCAACACTTTTGAAATCTTTGGTGTTTTTCCATTCCCAATGTTGTACCACTGTTACATCCATCTATTACTCATTCCTTGTATAGTCTTTGCAATTGCTTCACTAGCTAAGGTTCTTCCCTGTTAACGGCAAAGATCATGAGGCTGAGTTAAAATGTCTCTTCTTTACTCCCAACCTTTATAATCTGCAAAAAAGAATAATCCTGAGTAAATAGTTAACTGGTCAATGTAGTCTGTGTCACATAAAACCCATAAAACCATGTGAACAGGCATCTGATTTTTGGTTTGGGTTCCCGTGCACTGAGTCTGTGAATTTTAACGTTTCCTCACCCTAGACATCAGGACAGCATTGTGCATCTGCTGCCACATAGTCTCCCGTGAGGCGGGCATCCAAAGTCATCATCCCTTTTACTCTGCACTTGTTGCATTTCCATATGTATCCTAAATAGCTTATCAGTCAGGTTAGAAACACTAGTAGCTCCATAAATTTCACCATAACAACTCCAAAATATTAATTCAAAAGTATAATATGTCTGTTGATTCCCCAAGTCTTCATATTTTGTGGGGAAAAGGGAGCTGTTCAGGGCAACCTAGCAGGGTGGAACACAGTGGAAGGTGATGCCTGATTTGGCCGTCTGGAGTGCTGCAGTGCCATGGGAAGCACAGGCAGGAAAGTGCTTCAGATTAGGAGGCTGCAGGAGCAACGCTGCATCACAGTGATGCCTCGTGAAGACCCTCATCCTAATCCAGGCTAGCTGAGAAGAAAGCACATATGCCCTGAAGAATGTATGTAGCTCATATACATAAATAGACGGGTATGATTAGAATGATGATAGGAGCAGAGATTGTCAGGATGCCCGCCAGCTAGTTCCATGGCTGTAGCTGCAAGTGATTGAGAGAATTAATTAGCATTCCTTTTGGCTATTGGGATTTTAGATCTCTGCACTTAAAGACAGTATAGTTTTTGGGTGTTTTGTTTATCCACCAACATATCTGGTGAGCTGCAGGCTCAAAGACTGACACAGTCCACACGGGCATACCCAAACATCTGACCTAGGAGTAACTCATTGCTTTTACTGATCAGGGGTAGAGCTGGAAGTGTGCCAATCTACCCTATAATTAGCAATGCTAATTAGTGGAGCTTCAGGCTGGCCCTGACTGGCCATTTTGGCAGCAGATACAACTGACAGCCTTAGCTCTTCATCTAGGGCTGAGAGAGGTACAAAATGTGCTTAGATGATGATGTCTGTAATGACATTTTGTAGGAAAAATGTACATAACAGAGGATATTACTTACATTTTTCATGATCACAGATACCTCAACATCATTAGTGCCAAAGAGCTGTACTGTTTTGAAGCCATCTCTTCTTGCTGTCACTGCTCCTTCTCCATCAGTGTATCCATTACATTGTCAGTGCTTTGGGACATTTTCCCCTCAATACTTTGATCTCCACTAATTCAAAATGCTTCTGTTTTTGTCCCTCATCCCTTTTTCTTACTTCTACAGATCTTCTGCAATATTTTTGTCATCTCTAAAGTTTGATTGGCTTCCAAGGCAGAACCATCTGCCTATTTAACTAATATGTTTCTCGTGCCTTCTTCCTGATCACTAAAGGTGATGTTAAATAAGAACAATCTTAAGACAGATTCCTCTGCTATCTTTTTTAGCTACATCTGACAATTTGATGCTTCAAAAATCTATCATTACCCGTTGTTTACCATCAGTCAGCCAATTTTCTGGCCAGATACGGTGCTCATATCCAGTTCTTTCAAAATCATTTTTTTTTTCAGGGCAATTTATATTCAGTACAGAAGAAAATTAATCCTGTGGTAAGATAGGTGTGATGAATTGTTCTCTGCTTGTGCTTATCCTCTCCACTGATAGCGGAACAAGCGCTATATCCCACCCTAACTCCATAAAAATTTGTTAGATTAATATAAATGTCTATTTCTCTCCTACTTGTCTAAGATGCTCCATGGCCATTTTTTTCCTGATTTACTTCCAGAACTCGGTAGTGCAAAATAGCACTCTCAATTGAATGAATTCTTGCCACATTTTATATTAGCAGTGAATTTTCTGAAAATGGTTGATAGAGAATTGATAAACAATAATAGGTATTAAAAGCCTATGCAATGTTTTTTCCAAAATTTTTACATCACCAGCAGACATTACCAAAGTTTGAAGGCAATTTATTGACCTAGATAACAATCTGTTTGTTTAATTGAAACATTTATTATTCGCTTAGTAATCTTTTATGAACCATTAAGAAAATAAATGGAATATGAAGTGTGACAGCAAGTTTCTCAATAAGGTTTACACTAAAAGGACCAAAAAAAGCCCAACTCTAATCTCTGCCTCAGGTTGTACATAAAGTCCATTGAAACAGCACCAATTTGTTATTATCCATACTCTCAGCAGAGCACATGAACCCATCATGTGAATGGTTTATATGCTTAGCTAGAGAAGAAAGTGATGTTATCTTAGTACACCCTGGGGCTAGAGGGCTCTGATGGAGACCCTATATTCACCCATGCTGTGAAATAGAAACAAAGAGAGAAAAAACCCAAGGGAAATCCCCTCTAATACTTCCTGCTTTACTTTTTAGTGTAGCTTATTTGAACTAGAATTGTCCTAAAGGTCAGATCTAAGAAAAGAAGTCTCAAACATTTTTTAGTAAAAGAGTGATTTCAAGTAGCCTTTGTCCTCTCCATGTCATCTAGTAGAAAGCACACTGAACCCTTCACTCCAATAAAAGATAAAAGAAGAAAAATGCACAATGCACTTTGGTTTGAATATATTATAATCACTGCATTGCCACCACTCTTCTTTCGAGCATGTTTTTCCCTGGAGTGTTTTCTTTTCAGAGCTCTCCATGGCATTTGTCATTATACTAGTATTCTTTTTATATTTACGCTGCTTTTGCAAAAAGCCACATGCAAAGGCAAGAAATCTGTCAGTGTATGTAAAGAAGATACACGTTAAATAACAACACAAAACAAACAAACAACACAAAACAACAAAAAACACCAACAAAAAACCCAACAGTGAGATCAAAAAACAGTGATTTTGTTCTTCATAATATTAAGTCCTCTTCTCAAAATCAAGACAACTGCTGTGGGCTGAAGAGTTAAAGGAATATATGCTTTGAAAACAAAATATTTCACTTCTTTGCTTCCTGACTTTCATGTATCCACAATACAAACCCCTTATTTCTGTGACTGGCATAAACCTATTGCTGTTGTTGGAGGGGATCACCAAAAACTGAGACCGAAAAATGTGTACAGAGTTTGAAATGATCTCACACTGTAAGCCATTCAAGGCCTTCTAATAGCCAGTAAGGAAACTATTCATATTTATTGCATGTGCTGTCTTCTAGGAAGAGGACTCCAGCATTCAATGCTGCTGTTTAAGTATTTTTCATCCATATGTAGAAATGTTAATGAGAAATAGCTTCTTGAAAATCATCAGAGCTTGATTAGTTACCAGCTCTTGACATCTTGGCCAGAAGCCTCACGGCAGCATTATCCAGCACTTCCTCAAGAGCAGGGCACATCCCCTGCTGCTTGCTACAGTCATGGCATTTATAGCAGCAAGGAGACACTTTTTGAATCATCTTCTAGTGACGAGGGGATGAAACATGAAACACCACTGGCATGATGCCGAAGGAGAGGAATCCACTCCTGCCAGGAAGATGGCTTCTTAGCCAGCAGAACCAGCCTCGTGTTGAGGGGGGTAATCATGTAATCCAACTCCTTCACAAAGACCTCTAGATCCATTTTAAAATTGCTTCTCACCCATTTGATATTTAAAAGGCTTTGGTTTATTTGCAGCTTAAATCTATTCATGATCAATTTATGCTTCTTTGCCCCTGTGCCAGTGGCACTGTTAGCTTGCAGAGTTATTTTCCTCAGTTCATTTACAAAGGGAAATCATTTTTCATCTTTGAAATGCTTCTTGTAGAAAAATTTCCTCGTCTGTAAGGTATCTGACCTGCACATCTCCAACTTGAATGAATCTTCATTGAACATGAGTGAGCAGAGGTACACCTAGCAATCCAGCCTCTCACACAATAACACTGATCCTTCTTTATCTCTGCAGGATATACATGTTCTGCTATCTACAAAGATTACATTTGGCTTTTTATAGCTCCATAACACCGATGGCTTAGAGTCCACTCACAGTTTGATTAATGGGTCAGGTTGGTTTTTTCCTCTGCTGAACACTCACACCCCAGCAGGAACTCTAGTTATATACTCTTAAATGTGCATAACGGTTTTGCACTGTTAATATATTGTAACAAATCGAATGACTTTTACAGTTTACACTATTGCATTTATTTTCATTTCCATTATTCCAGTGCCCAGAGTCATCTAGTTCTTAATCTGCAATATGCTGAGCATCTTTCACAATGAAGATGGTTTCTCAACTTTGTGCTATTAGCAAATTAAATTTGCACACTGAAACTTTTTTTGTTTGCAGATATTAATGAAAATATTAAATAAGATTAGCCCTAAGGATGATCTTGAGTTTTGCTGATGGTATAAAATTATTCAGGGTAGTAAAAACCAAAACTGATCTTAGGGTTCTGAGGGAGCAATAAACTGGCAGATTAAATTCAATGTTGATAAATGCAAAGTAATGCACACGGGGAAAACAACACTAAGTACACATATACAATGATAAACTCTAAATTAGCTATTATCATTCTGCAAAGAGATCATAGAGTTGCTGCAGATTGCTCAACAAAAACATCTGTTCATTGCCCTGCGGCAGTCTGAAAAGGTAAATAGAATGTAAGGTATTAAAGCAACCAAGAGCGGAGGGGAAAGCAACACTGTGCCACTGAATAAGCCCAAGATTTGCCCACATCTTGAATACTGCATTCATTGCAGGTCACTGTGTCTCAAAATGAAATAGAAAAAAAAAACGAAGATACAGAGAAGGGCAACAAAGACAATCAAAGACATGGGATGGTGTCTGTACTAGGAGAGATTAAATAGACTAGAAGTCTTCAACTCTGAAAAGAGGTGACTGGAAAAAGAAGTGATAGAGATATATAAAATAGTGGCTGGCAGGAAAAGGTGAATAAGGAATGATTATTCTCTCTTCCCCTGTGAGAGAAACCTGGGAGCATCAAATGAAATCATGAGGCAGAATTTCTGTAACAGACAAGGACAGAGTATGTGCTCCCTGTCTTACATGACTGGCTAATATGCGTGAGCTCATAAAGCAGGTACCCAGACAGCATTTCCCAGTTTTATAATTTAAATAGAATTCATTAGAGGGGTAAGTGCTGTGTTTTGCCAGTATAACTTCCTTGGACACTACTAATACAAGAGTTATCTTAAACAACTAGGCAAAGTGTTTTATTTTTTAAAGGGGGACTATTTCATATAGTTTGTATAGGTAACAATTTGCTTTTAAACAGAATGCGTTCTTTCATATTCCGTCTATCCTCTCTATTTGGAATATTTCCAGAAAAACCCCAGTGAGTGGTTGTCAATCTAGTCTGTGACTTTGGTACAGTACCCATAAAATTAGCAGGACACAAATTAGTGTTAGCGGACATCTTTTGATCATCAGGAGATCAGTTGTCACTTTCAATGACACTTGCTGCCACGCTGATCTTTTTAATTGTCCTACAAGGAAGAAAAAAAAAAAAAAAAAGGCTGATAAGGTCAGCCCAAAAAGAGTATTAGTTTGGGATACTTAGTTTTGGAAATATTTTTTTTTCCAATTGTCAAAACCAGCTGATCCTTCCAGAATCCCTCAAGGATATCTTAAGTCAAGTTAATATGCCGTTTATAGTGGCAGAATATGTGGGCAATGGGGATCAGACCGCTTGTGTGGGTCATACTGTGCAGGTGGAGGATTTGCTATACACGTTCTGCATTAAAAAGCATAACGTCTGCCCAGCTGCTAAGGGGCCTCTAGTTATTCCCAGACACGCATTTCCCAGTGTGTCTGTCAAATGGAGGAATGTGTCTGTGCCACAGACTCTAAGAGGAGGAAGATCATAGGAAACGTAAGTGGAAATGTTGCCTAAATGTTGCTTTGTTTGAGAAGAGACCAGAATAAAAAGTACTCACAGTTAATTCCCAACACACTTGAAGCCAAAGAGGATTTTTTGGGGGAAAAAAGTTACGAAAGTTTTAGTAAAACTTTGTTTGTTGAAAATTTTGTCATGGAAGCTGTGTAGCTTACTTAAAAGGTCAAGGAGAATCTCATTAATAAAACCTAACACTGTAATGAAAACACAGTATTTAAAATTTCCCTAGCTCTCCTTGCTCAAAACTGATTAAGAATAGAACTGCTGCTATCCTGTAGAATGCTTGTAAATGAGTCATCCTTTCATCAGCAAAGCCCCAAAAGTTCAGATGCAATTGCCTAAGAAAGAACTTTTTCAAAACAGTGGCATATCAGTCACAAGTTGCTGATAACTTCCAACCCGCAGGGGGGCCCTGCTAAAAAAAAAAAGCTCAGATAACTTCTCCTTTAAGGTTTCCCCAGCTGACTGATTTAAAAAGTCACAACAGAAAATTCAGAGGTCACATTTTCTCAAGTGTCACTGAGAACCTACTATCTGAGCAATTACATGAGATAAAAATACAAAACACTAAAGCACTGTGAGATCAGATTTAGTCTTCTGGGTTTTTTTGCTGCTTTTGAAAAAAATAAACAAGGGGGGTGGTTTTCCTTTTTAAATTACATCTGCATTTTAGGAAAAACCTTACTGGAGGTAAGGTCACTGCTAGAAGGGACAATATACTTGTACTAGATTTTGCTACTTTGCTTGAGGAACTAATTTATATCAGCTAAAAGCACTTTTTAAGATGAATTGAAAGCAGAAGGATTTACCTGAGTTTATACCCTCATGAATCTCTTTCAGATATATCTGAAGGACGGAATTGAAGGTCAGTTTTGCTGTCTATAGAAGCCAATCAGAAAAATTGAAAATGATAAATTTTGCTCCAGATGATAACTAAGGAAAGATTGAGGATTTTGATCTACATTCATCAAAATCTTTCTTTTATGACTATAAGGTAATATATTTAGTTGCTCCTGGACATAGCAGCTGAGAATTGGACTGGTGGTTTATTCTAACAAATAGTAGATCTGAGAGACAAAGAGGAAGGTCCTAAGGGAAAAACCTTTTGAAACAGCAGGTGTGAGAAGGTATGATTGATCTCTCTTCTTCACTTGTTCTCCCTGTTCATGCCATTTTTGGTTATAATCGGGGGGTTTTGGTTTACCTTTCTTTCATGTTGACAATGGACTGTACGTGTCAAGGGAGATGGTAGGGAGCTGCCATGGGCATATTCTGGATATGAGAAGTTTGGATTCCTGCAAAGACAAGTGCAGCGTGGAGGTCAAAGGGACCTGGAAAACCTTGCCAAGACACATGCTAGGATGACAGAACCATGATTTGCAGTCCCTCTCCTAAAATACTTGTTTTTGCTGTGCTGGGGTATTCAAGCGAAGCACAAATCTTGAGTGACAGATTTACTGGGAGAGCCTGAGGTGGGAAGTTCATCTGATATGCAGCAACGGTGAACTTTTGAGGCTGAACAGAGCATTACCCTGAGGCAGAGGCAATCCTCCTGAGGAGACAGGAGCTTCCCTTTGGAAATATCCTCCTTCAGAGGCAGTCACACATCCTGATGTGGGAACAGATACCTGGATTTTGTGCCACCTCTACTGCAGCATCAGGCACATTTGGGAAAAGGCAGGAAAAGGGGTACAAGGAGGCAGGTGAAGGAAGAAGGAATTGTGGGAAGCAAATAGAAAAGCAATTCTCTGCAAAGAAATAAGAACCATAGGAAAGGCATAAAGACATTCAGAAAGTAATGAACAGGACTTTCTTGGGGTCAGTTGCTGCGTAGTATGACCCACTGTCCCACAACCATGAGCAGAGCTGCTATAATGGTGCAAAGGTTTGTGGTTACCTTCACACCCGGATGAGAGAAGCAACCTGCTGAGTCCAAAACTGCTGTAATAAGATGAGAAAGGCTTCTGGGCATGCAATGGGCTCAAGCAGACTTGCATAAGGACAGCCTGTCTTGCCAGAATGAAGGATTTGCCGAGGAAGAAAAAATATGCACTCTCTTCATTTTTACAAGTTTTATTTTTCATTATCAAATTTAAAAAAGGAATAGAGCAAGCAAACAAACAATAAACCCCGAAATCCGACCTGGCTACCCTGCGTTCATTGGATTACTGAGATAGGTACTTGCTGAATCAGAATGTAGATAAAAAACATTTTTATAAAACAACATCAGAGTTACCTGATGATTCCTCCTTTTTTGAGAAGTGCTATCTCACGCCTGCAGCATGCATTTCACTGCAGGAAAACATCTCATGAGAAATTCACTCTGGGATACCTTGAGGTTTACTAGAACTGAGAGAAAACAGTTTCAAAGACAGTTTGCTTCTGTGATTTTGGGGGGCTTTTTAAGTCTGTGTTTTTATTCTCCAGTTTGGAAAAACAGTTCAACCAGTTTAAGTTAACCAAGCAATTTAATAGAGATGGACAGTAATCCATTTAGAAATTGATGGCCAGTTTCTAAGGAGGTGTGAACGCTTACTTCTCTGTCCACAGAGATGCCAGGAGAGTGGGAAATGGGGACCACTACAGGAAAGAAATTCATGTGGCAAAGAAAAACCTTTGGCAGAGAATCAGAGCCTGGGAGCAGTTGCCAGCAGCAGGACTGTCCTCATGGAGGCCGGTGGGTCTGCGTGAGGTCAAGGAAAAGGACCACACTAGGATCTTTCAAGGCAGTTGCTGCTCAGGCAAGAGCAAATACTTAGAAATTTGGCCCCAGACAGGACTGGACGCTTTCTTACTCAAGCCTACATCTAGGAAAAAAACACGGCATCAGGGCAGCCCACAGGCATCACAAATGTAAGGTACAACATTGCCTCCTTAAGTGCTTTCAGATTCCCCACTAGCAAGAGAAAGATCTCTGTAAAGCATTATTGAGTTTTGGTTTTTTTTTTCATTTAATATTTTCAGACACTAACAAATCCTGCAGTGATTTGGTCCTCCTTGTAATATGAGGTGATTAAGATCTTTTCTATCACAGAGTGCTCAGTTTTTCTTTCATGTCATAGTCTTTATTCCCCATGCGGCAATGTGGTAACATGTTACAGTAATACTCGACTTGTCAGGAATTTTTTTATTTTTGCTTTATGAAAGAATTCATATCTTCTAAACACTTGCTGTAATCCTCCCGGAACAATCTCTATTTCAATTATTAAAAGTAACCTCTTAGACTCATGCAATTAAAAAGGAAATTATTTGAAATACGAGATTGTTGGTTGGAGCAGACTTCAGTCTTGCTACTGTTTTTCATTCCTTGAGCAGTGATGCTGCAATCAAGATTTCAGCCGGTATGGCAGAAAGCCATTCCACCAACCTGTGCCTGTGAACATCTGTGGAAAGGCAAGTATAGTGAGCTGTGTCCATTATTACAGCTATTACATGCAATGTTGCTCCTATGAACTTTAAGAAAATCTGGCTGTATTCACTGGGTTTACTTTGGGTTTTTTTCGGTTTGCTTTTCTATAAAACTCATCTTCCAGAGTCCTATTTGTATTGGGAATCTCAGTTTTTATGTTTCTTTCAATTTCATTTTATTTCACTTAATTTCTAAGTTTTGTAATTACATAGAAATAGTTGATATGACAAACTGTAAAAGTCTGCAAAACAAAAAGCCAACAAACATTGTTTATAAATACTGTGTAGACATAATTTTTCAAAAAGTCTCATTTGAGGAGTAATTCCACATGGAATTTTGGGGTTGTGACAGTCTTGAGTGGATTTACGTTCCTTTCCTCACCTTGCTGTTCCCCATGCTTGAGCCAACCTTAATGTAAGAAACACAATGAGCACATGAGGATGGGGAAAAATCGATGCCCAACATCAGCAATGACACCTAAGGACTTTGCTGTAATCAAAATGGCAAGATGAATGGTGGGAACACCAAGAGTAGAAAGCAAAACAAACACCATTCTGCAGCTTTATAAATCTATGGCATTCTACATACTGAATACAAAATACAGGTTGTGCTATGGTATATCCAATATGATGAAAAAAGCCCTGAGATGTGATGAAGAAAGTGAGAGTAGGAGACAGGTTCTGGAAGAGGACAGCCTGGGAACTGTGAATTTGACAAAAAGACACCTGTGCAAAGTGGATAAGGGATAATAATAATTATTTTTCATTGCAAAAGAACTAAGGGGACCTAGTAAAATGATCAGGCAGCAAGTTTAAAATCAATTATTCTCAGGTAATCTCTTGAGAAGTAGTTTGTTTGCACGTTCATCAACTCAATGTCTCAGACCTCCATAGGACAGGCTGTCTGCCAGGCAGACGTGCTACTTCACTGGGCAGTCAGCCAGGCAGTTTCTGCCCCTCTGTGTCCCTTTCCCTCTGCACTCTGAAATTCAGTTGGACAAAAGCTATCAGTTTGAATAAACACTACAGATGTGTCTAGAAAGTCCCTTTCAATTGATTTGTTACTCTTGTCTTACCATGTAGCTGTGCCTAAAGGCCACGACTCTAGCACATCACTGAAGGAGGTTGACCTTTATTCCTGGAACTGTCTGTAGCCTAAAAGTCAAAATGTAACTCAGAGATTCGAAGTTGGCCAGGTTGGCGAGAGGGAGAGGATAAACTGCACCAAGAATGGTGTACACACAAAGCAATTGTGAAACATGACAGGTTTGGCATAAATATTTGTCTGTCTATCTATGTACACACGTGTATATATGATACTGCTGAAATAAGGTTTTTTGAACATGACGATTTTTGCATCATTTCCATCAGTTTAATGGAATTAACCTTCCCTTTCTAGCAATGGATTGGCTTCTTGAGATGACCAGATAAAGCAACTTGGACTTCTTCCTTGTCCTGATAAAACATCCAGATATGGAAATCTCCACTTTCTGAGGGCAAACACAGACAGCTGGTCAATTTGTTAGATAATTAGACTGTTAATATATTGTGCACACTCCTCCATCATCTAATAATAATTATGACAACTTCCCACACAACTTTTCTCTATTTTTTTCCTTTCATTCCACTATGTTTGAGCTCATTTCTGGCCTTTCTCCTTGTTACACTTGATTCTCTGCAAAGTTGGATGCTTCTCCCTATAGAGCAGCCTGGCATCCCCAAGTGTTAGTCCTAGAAATGAAAATCTGTCTCCTGTTTCTACTTCACAGCCTCAATGCAAAGCCGCTGCTTTCTTGCATTGCTTGACTGTGCAATCTGCAGAAAGGACCTTGGTGTTCAGCAGGACCCAATGGTCCTGAACAAAGCTGAAGCAGTCCCCTTCCCACTCCAGATACATTTCATGTTCTCTAAATCCATCTGCAGTCTTGGGACTGTCTTAGAAACACTGGATCAAAATTTGCAAATAATTTCACTTGACAAACACAGAAATACGGAGTGTTGAATTCTCCAAGCAGAACATTCAGAAGTTTCATTTCCAAGCAGTGTTTTAGACTGAAGAGTAATATCATGTCTTCTGAAAAGAGGGTTATCAGTACCAGAAAATCACGTTTCATTTTGCATCAAACCAAGGAAGACACAGACATGGTTTGTCCCCAGTTTATTTGTTTTTCCAAGAGACAGAGAAAAACAAAAAGCACAAATTGACTCCAGTGTTTTTTTTCTTTGTTTTGGATTTTGACTTTTTCATCCAACAAAGCACAAAAATTAAATATCTGTTAAGACCTTAAGATGAGTGTTTTCAAATCCAGTGTTGCCAGCCTCAGGGTTTTACGGTGATTCCTACCTAGCTTAGTAAATACTATAAAACTTCACTTCTTTGAAGCATGCAGTCAGGTAAAAATCTCAGCTTGTTCCTTCAAAAGTCTTTTTCAAGCTCTCCCAGTCTTATTGGAAAGACTGGGATCATGGCCTAAGTGCACACCATCGGTTGAATATCTAAAGGCAAACTAAAAGATCCCCAATGGATTATACTTCCAACAGCATCTTTAAAGGGGGTTGGACCAGAGTGCCTCTAGAGATCTTTTCCAGCTTAATATTTGCTTTGATTCTCTGATAGCCTCAGTTGAGAAGATAGGCTGAGGATATTTTAGAGCCAGTGTCTGAGGATTTTAAGAGCTCATATATTGCAGCACCCACAGATTTCAGTAGGAGGTGTGGATGCTCGGACCCAATTCTTTGTGTCAAATCTCCATCTGCAAAACATTAGCTGTGTCACTTGGAGGGCCTCTGTGGTCATTGCAAGGAATGACCTGCCTGTACAACAACCACTTCATGCAAGTTTTGGGAAGGGCATAATTAGAACAACTAGAAGGGAGTCCTTATTAGCTGACATAATGCATTTGCTGTTCAAGGTGGACATCCTAATGTCTCCCCCCCCCTCCATAGAGAACATCCTGAAATCCTCTTAAATACTAGGTGGACTGAAAGACAACAATGTGAAGCTTTTGTAAATGTCTGGCAAGCCCTGGGGCATGAGCGGTAGTTAGTCTCTACTGTTTTCGTCAAGGCTGAGCTTAGACTGTGAGCAATCCATTGATGCTAGTGAGGCAAAGCTAACAGTGAGGAAGAAACGCACCTTTAGAAAAACACCACAACTTAGGTTAAGAGTTAAGGACATCAAATGAGATCAGACTTTAGGAACAAATCAAAGAGAAAATAAGCGAAGGTTAAAGAACAATCAAAAATGGATTAATCAGGCAAGAAGTTAAAACTAAATAAATACAACTGTTTGCAAGTCCTCCAAATCCCATAAATCCTAATATGTATCCTTCCCATGGCCACTGACTGGGTGAAGATCTTTGAATTTGTATTTTCATAAGCAGTCGCCTGAGACAGAATAGATGTGTGATTGCCACTGCTGTGACCGTGACACTGGCATCAACTTCTGATGTGGGCAACAGGGGGTTTACACCCTCGTACAGCCCCATCTGCCATGCCATGGGAGTCCACTTGCTTTTGTAATTTCTCTCCGCTCCACTGGTCTGTACGGTACCAAACTCATTTCAGGTAATACTTCATTTTGATTTAGCAACAAACAAAGAATGAGCCTGATAAAGACCTGAACGTACAGTAGTGATCCATGACTCCTGACAGCTTGATTTCAGCCTCTCCCTCCTCCACACGCAAGGACAGTTACACAGCTCTCAGCCCAGCAGACCACCTCTAAAAGTCTACCTCTACAACAGGTACTTAAAGGGAGGGCAGATAGAGAATGATGCTTTCCACCATATACTTAACCTGCAGGTTAGTTGCTTCACTATAATTGTGCTTAATCGTTCTCAGTGGAATTTGTCTAATTGCTTTTTTTCCCTATCCATTTGAGTAATAATAATAATATTAATAATAATTATACCAAGATATTTAAAAGAGCAGAAAATGAAAAAGCCATTTCCCGTGTAAGCAGGTGAAAGGAAGTGACTACTAGATTCCTATACGAAATAGAAGAGGAATAATAGCAGCTGGCACAGGTAGGCTGATACAGCTACTGCCTTGTGTAAGTCACTGGGTAAATGTGGGTGCTGGAACTAATGACCAGCTGCCTCATTTCCCCAGTATAAACTAAAATAAAGGATTTGCAAAGTTATATGCTGATAGTATACACATTTTAATATAGCCACATGCATATTCATGAGTGAAAACCGCTGAACTTCTTAATAGCAGCTTATAGCCAAATGCCAACGTTTTTATCCAGAAAAGTCTCTCATTTAGCTGGGTGGGAGATCTGCCCAAACTCAGGCGTTCCGGAACTGATTTTAAATGCACACCACGGAAAACAGTTTCCTGTTCGTCTTCGCCTCCAGCACCAGATTAACACTTAGAAATACCAAAATTCAATAGTGGCAACTGTATTTTTAATACATCAGGGAGCTGCAAATAATCTGGCCCAGAACAATATAAGCTCTTCCTCCAGAAAAATCCTCTGCTGTACCACACAGCTTCTCCAATGGCTGGGTGTCTGGTAGCCATACAGCGTGCTGGACTTGCTGTTTGCTTATTGAGCTGCTGCCCAGAGCCTCGAGGGGCTGCCGATGGGCAAAGCTGTGGAAGATCAGAGTTCACACATTCCCCATGCCCCAGCTTGCTGGTTTGCAGAGCATTTGGTGATACTTCTGCATGGAAAAAGGAATTTGAGTCATTGGAAATGCAGGATTTTGCAGCAGTTCTGAAGCAGCATTCCCAAAGCGAGCAGCCCTTCTCAGCTCACTGCTTCTCTTTGTCAGGCAGGGAGAAAGCGAGCCCTTCTTCATCACCCTGAAGTCAATGAGGGGCACTGCCACCCTGTCACTTGATGATTAATTACTGCATCTGCAGACAGGGCTGCCAGCAAACAAGTGGGCATCATCCATGATGTATATGCAGCCACGTGTTTAAAGGGAAATCGGTACAGGCACTGCAGCTAGCACGGACTCAGGAGGGGAAGGGGGGGCCTTGCCCCAGTAAATCCACATCTGCCATCCAGCAGCTGCAAAACCAACAAAGCTTCTTCAGAAGAAAACAAGAGAAAACCCTTAAGCCACTGGAGGAAACTGTTATTATTCATCTTCTTCCCAGTGCAAGTATTCCAGCCCTTCCCACCCAAATGTTCCCCAAATCCTTTTTTCCACGGGTACATCTAAAGTTGCTGGTTCTGGAAATTCGTGAAAGAAACACAATGGGAATCTTCTTGTTTCACTGGACTCTGAGAGATCCGGCTTTGGGAAGACCTTTAAATACTACAACAGCTTGGAATTCTGATTTTATGCAGTTTTTGCTTTATTTTCCCAAGCTGTAGGCACTGACAGAACTGGAGGGGTGATTAGTTGTGAAGATATGGGATATATATGTCCTCACAAGCACACACAGTTCTGTTGCAAAGAGGTGCACAGGAGACTGACAGAGGCAGGTTAGGATTTCTGTCTTCGGAGCTACTGCAGAACTGCTTGTGCTTTAAAAAAGAAAAAAAAAAAAAGAAGAAGAAAAGAAATAAAAATATTTGGAATTAAACAAAGGAGGTTTTGAAGTGTTACTTTCGTACGACTATATCCTCTCCCAGACTGGCATGCACCGCAGAGTGACATTTCAGTTACATCCACTCCCCTGGGCCTCTCCCCTGGCTTAGAGCACATACGGCACAAGTGGGTGGCGTTCAGTTTCCATTGCTCCTTTGTCCCAAAGCTGGAGGCATCTTTTTGTTTTAACGGCACATTGTGTTCCTTGACAAGACAGAGCTAATGCCCTGAGAGGGAGTCTATTCACACAGTAGCAGTGGATTAGAGATTTGATTTTCCTTTTAACAAATCAGCATAGCAGATGGAATTGGGAAAAGAAAATGCGTGCACTACAGGGATATAGCAGAGCTTCCCAGATCCCTGCCACATAGGGGATAGCACTAACAGGCAGATAGATGCAGGCCAAGAAATTATGATTACTACCTCCAACTTTTTCTTTCCCCTTTCAGAGCAGAGACCCCACGTGCCACCCAGCTGCCATAGTAGCAGAGGTGAGTTCCCTGGCATTCTAGCTTTAATGCCTGATGTCTTCCTGTTGCTGTTACTGCCTAGCGTATCCAAAAATGAAGTAACCACATTGCTAGGGTGTAATGGGTGCATTTTTTCTGCCCAGAGCTTTCTAAAACAGCTAGGGTACAGTCACAACCTGCACCTCTACTGAAGCTGCTAGTACAACTGTGTGTACAGATGCTGTACCTACCTCTATAACTCACCTTGGTCATCAAGGTGAGATAAAGGCTAAACACCTAAGGTGACCTCAACCTTGGCTGAGACTGCTTGGGTGGCAGGAGTAACAGTGAACACACCTCTGCAGCACCCCTTCTGCTGGGAGCCCCAGTGGGACCAAGGATCCGAGACAGGAAGGATGTACACTGCTCATTTCCGTGCTAGGAGGATATCCATTTGGGCATTCAGTGAAGGAAATTTGGGACAGCACTGACACCACCCAATCAGAATAGTCACAAGCAGTGTGAAAGTGAATTAACTTAGGTAAACTCTCCATACCTCCAGTGCATAGCTTGACAAGAGACAATGTAGAAACAGATCCCCTTCCTTTCTCTCTTAAGCCACAATTTCCCTCCACATTCACACAAAGAATTTAAAGGAAACTGCCAACTGCCATAGCATAACACATTGACAATATTTTCACTTCTTGGCCCTTGATATCCACTCACAATTATGGGCTATTAAATAACTGAAGGGAAAGGGAGTTGCAGTTTTCTCTACAACAGCTGCATCTTTTCTCTGTCCTGATCAGCCTTGTACTAGTTTCATATAGCTGGGTAGCATCAGGAGAGCATTATCAGCAGCAAAGCCACAAACCCCCCGAAAAGTCACTGCACCGATCGTTTCTTTTCACCAAGTAAAATATATCTCACTGCAGTTCTTTTTTATTAATGCATTTTGAAGCCTTTCTGTGCGGTATGCCTGACACTTAGTCAAGTGTCCTTTGCACTGACTGCTGCTGTAAGTTACTTCTTTGGAACAAAATTTGTCTCTTTCAGAGAAATAATTGGAAGAGGGAGACAGAGGGTGACCTTAACACTGCAAATTCCCCCTGTATTTTGTGCAACAGGATGGGGGATGTCACTCCAAGGGTTCAGACAGGGGGCAAGGTCCCCCTCTTCATTTCTGGTAGTATCTGAGGGACAATGGAGAATTAAATTTTATCTGTAAAATTTTGCAAGGTAAAATAAAGCTGTCCATTTCCCCCAGAACAGTGAATCTGGAGTGCTGTAGCAGACACGGGTGGCACTGCTCGCTCCCTATGGACCACCATGCCCTTCCCTCCAAGCAAGAAGCAAGACATAACACTGAGGTAGTTCTTGCCCTCTCCCTGCTGGCAGTGAGCAGCTTCTCCAGCTTCTCCCTGAGGACTGCCCTTCCTTCTCCCTGAGCACTGCCCTTCTCCCTGAGCGCTGCCTTTGCTGCAGTGGTGGATGTGTAGGTGGGGACTCCACTCCTTATCCACTTGCTTTCTCCTTGCCTGCCCAGCTTGGAGGCATAGGAAGCAGCAGTTCCGCAGCCAAACGTCCTTTCCCATCAACAAGTGAAACAATGGACCCCATGCTTAACCCAGCAAAGGGAGAGGGACTGATTTATATTCTTTCATTTCGTAGCCAGACCAGTCAGGAGGATGTGTTACACCCTGAATTTTTGCACAGACAGAAGGAGAAAATTCATAGCAGCATTCAGAGTCTTTGTCTCTCACTCCCGCCTTTCCCTTTTCCTATTATTTTTTCCGCTGGAGACTGAATTTTGTTTCAGACAAGTAACCTATGGCAGTAGACTCAGCCAAGAGGGCGCTAGGTTGGAGTGTATTGCACAGACAATGAGAGAATGTGTGTGTGTGTGTGGGGGGGGGGGATGTGCAAAAAATTACAGCAAGAAGGAAAAGAGACCTCCAGAAATACAATCCAGATATTTCAGCTCTGTTTCAGCAGCTGTCTCAGAAGACTCTGTTAAAGCAAGAATTTTTGTGCTGCAACTTGTTACCTGAAAAATAAATAGGGAACAAGAGCAGGAAGCAAAGTGCTCAGAGTGGTTTATCTGAGTGAGACAGTGACTTTTTTATGGATACAGAATTTCAGATTAACAAGGAGATGCTTCTGACATGTTTTAGGAGTGGCTCCAGGGACTTTCTGGACACACATATTTTCAGAGCTGCGTGTGTTTAAGTGCAGCCCCATCAGATCATATACAGAGAGATGCATTTCACATCAGCCAGAGCCGGAAAATATGAGAGGCCATTTCTGCACTTGCTTTGTGCATTGGGCTGTCCTTGCTGTTGTCTGTAGTTCTCCAGAGCTGGATTGAAAGTGCTTATTCAAAACAATATAATCACTGTGATGGATGGCCATTTCCAGTATTCACACAAATGCTTCCTTAACTCATTATATCTAACAGGTAATGCTGGAGGAAAAAAACACCACAGGTCTTAACGTAACAAGATTTAAGTACGTGTGTAAACAAGTAGTTGATTTATACAGAGAAGCAAGCAACTTTAGGGAGCGTGTCTTTACCAACAAGTACAGGAATTCTTTGAGCCTTTTTTCTTTTTTTTTTTTTCCCCTCTGTCTGCACTTCTGATAGCATGTTGCATGGCCAAAAATAAACCAGAGGGTGGTCCCCTTAATTTCAAACTGGAAGAGACTAAGGTTGTTGTAGTATCTTGTGACTAGAAATATCAGGTTGTGTTTCCCAAGCAGTTCTCTTTCTCCTTTATTTCTGAATATTAGAGTGAAAATTGAGAATTGTTTTCACTGTGGAAAAATGCATATACTGGTTGCATTGACACATAAAATATACTGTCGCATGAAAATGTCATTTTTTTTCCCTGTCATCTGTGTTCTGGTGAGAAGCAATGAAGTACATACCGGAGATGACAAGACAATATCACTCCTTCTCATCCTCTTGCTGTAAATAGCCTCCAATTATTATTATCTCAGACCTTCAGCCCGGCTCTCAAATGAAAATGTTTTGCTTTAGCAAATTCCGAGTGGTGTTGGAAGAGTGTTTATTATGAAAAGCTTCAGGAGCGAAGAAAGAATTCGGCAAAGGACTTGCTTGGGTGAGAACTGCTTTATGCAATTCCCACGCCAGCAAGCGTAACGTATAGCCAATGCAAACATCAGTCTTATAGATGCTGCTGATGCCTCTGCTGGGTGAGCACTAGAGTCACTGGTGAGGGGTAAAACAGCTGCAGCTCTCTTTGTCCTGCTGCCCTGGGGAGCTGCAGCTGTCTTCAAGGAGATGAAGTCAGTGGCTGGTACTTTCACACAGAAAGGCATCTGCTCATCAAGAAAAGGGAAGGCAGCTCCGGGGACGCGATAATCACAGCCCATCACTGATGCAGATAACAACCTTTCTCAGTCATCTCCCTGACAGTGTATCTTTTTCTGCCTCATTGGAGGCCAGGGCGGGGAATTGGGGTTGTTATTCATATACCCAACCTGGTATTTCAAGCAGGATTCCAGATGGCCAACAATTTTGATTCAGGTGAACAGCTCATTTAGCAGTATTGGGCGGACGATTCAGTGCTTTCAAGAGCAAACAGCAACTCAGAAGCAAAAAAACACAGGGGGGGAAGCCATAAAATATTGAAATAGTGATGGATGTGCGTCTGAGTCTTGCCTCAGAAAAAAGTTCATGAATTTTAAGGGTCTTCAGACCTACCTAGAGGAAACCTTTACTCACCATACAACTGCACATACATATGAATTTAAAAAGAACTAGAACAGGCTTTCTAGAATATTTTAGGACAATGAAATGTTTTTTTCATAATACATCCATCATGCAAAATGTCAAATACAGTTTGCAGAGAAAATCAAGCAGGAGCCAAAGAGGAAAAGAAGGTCTGAAGGTGAAGGAGCAAGTACCACTGAGTAGTGACAGAATGTCAGAGGGCAAGGCTTCTCCATGCCCCTGGTTGTTTATTTATTTTTATATCTTGTAGCTGTATATTGCAGCAGTGATTTATTTATATATTTATTTATTTAAAAGTTTAGATTTACAGCGAAATAAACGACCCTGAAGTTTTTTATTGGAAACTTCCCTCCTCCTCAAGTTGGATATTTTACTACTTACACTGTGTCCTTGGTGGAGCAGAGAGAGGCATGTAAGGAACACCTGAGCTCAGACAGCCGCCTTCTTTTGCAGAAGTTCCTGCACATAAAGATTTGAAGTTTCAGATTTTTCATTTGTTTCTTGGGGTTCAAGCCACAAATATTCTCACTTGGCTTTGGTATTCAGCAAGCAATTTGGCCTGGCCTTTTTTGGCAATGGGAGTAAGATTTGTGGAAGTCATCCGTCCAGATGTCTATGTCCCACCCCAGCAGGACTCACTAGGCAGAAGGAAGAAACCCACTGCTGCAGAGCTGCAAAGATCTCTCCTGGTTTTCACAGCTGTGTATTTAATCACAGAATAGCCACATCGGGGGTCAGAATCTTTCCCCACTATAGATTTATACCAGGAAATATGTAGATTTTTATCTCTGATGTTGTTACTCCTAATTAAAACCTATATGGGAGCAGCATGTAACCCAGTATGATCATTGCCAGGAAGGGCAAGTATTAGCTAAGCTCCTAACTCTTGGATGAACTCCTCTTTTTGCAATATTCTGTTATGAAATGGGGTCTCTGAAAAGGTTTATTAGCCTAGATTTAGACCCAGCTGGTTTCATAGTAATGGGTCCCTCTTCACATCAGATATCTTCTCAAAGGACAAAGGCAATTAGAAAGCAGTGGAAAAGAAACACTGATGTATTTACATTCTTAATAGCGTTGGCTTGGTGCCCTATGAAATCTGCTTTGAGGATGGCTGTTAAAAACGCAGGAGTGATTGACAAAAGAGTGAAGAGTCTCACTTTTAGGTCACAGGTTTGCCCTCCTGCTGGCATGGCAGTGACCAAAGCTCATCACCTGGCTGGCATTGCCTGTCCCTGCGGTCCCATCTCTGTTAAAGAATATTTCTCTCTGGGCCCCGCTGTGAGACACAGCAGTGGGTCAGTGTGGGGAAGCCTGAGCTGTCCCAGGGGCAGGAGGAGCAGCAATTTGGCACCAATCCTAGAGACGCGGGTAAATGGAGGTACTGCTATAAAGTCCTCCCCTGACCCAAAAATAGGTATTTTTATGTACTGCAAGGCTACCAGCTCACTGGCTGTGAAAAAAGGGAAAGAAAACCTTGGGTCAGTGCATTCTCATGAATTAGTTTTAGATCTTGGTTTTGTAGTCTCAGATAGTTCAGTATGACTCCTGCTTTCAATACAGCTTTTCACTAATTTCCTACAAATATTTCCAGCACAAATAATGCCCGGCGTGTGGGAGTAGCACTTATTTGGAACACAGGGAATCAGTCCAGCCAGTCATTTCCATAGCATGAAGGTAGAACATGTCTGAAAAGAAAAAAAGATAGTAATGTCCCAGTAAAGAATACTAATCCCATAATTAAACAGAACAAATTAATTCCTAGGACAAAGAAATATTCAAAGGTCAATCTATTGTTATTTATGCCTAGAAACTGTCCTCTCTTATTCTAATAAAAATAAAAAGCATGCAGTTTGGAAATATCTGTTACTTTTCAGAGAAAAAAAGAAAATTTGGATTTTTTTTTTCTCCCTTTGTCCTTTCATTATTATTTTGGTTTTGACATAAATACAAAACACAATGCACCAAAAATTACTACAAATGCAGGCAATCTTAAAAGATCAATAAACAGTTCAGTGGATCTGAGATAAAGCAGTCTCGCAGCCTTCCAAAATGGCATCCTAATGTTCTATATTAATTAAATACAGATTTTCAAAAGACAGTTAACAGAGCAGGTACAACCCAGCAGGTTGGGAATGTTGATTTCTCTTCCTTAATTGTGTTGTGAAGCCACCTCCGCAGATAAGAGAATAACAAATTAGCATGGAGGACAAAAGAACATAGAGATGACACAAATGAACAACAAAAAGTGAGATAGGGAATAAGACAGTGACGGGGACTAAGCCATGCTGACTTCTCTTCTTCTCTGTCATCCACTTGCACAGACCTGGCCCAGAAGCTCTCCAGGGTCCCAGTGACATCCAGCAGCCACTCACCCTGTGCCACCACGCTGTCCCTGAGCCTACGGTGCCCACAGATGTTCTCATTTAGCTTTTGTTTATTACAAAGCAAAACACTCGCTCCTTGTCTACCCACCCTTTGCTGTTTTCTCCCATCTAAGACGTGGAACACACGTTCTGAGCATTCCGTGGCTTAAATTTAATTTTTGAGGCAATCAACTTCAAGAGAACTGCTGATTGCAGCAGGACAGGGATTAGCTCCTATGTGAACACCTGAAATAACAATTTTCCACCTTCACAGTACTAGTCCGTACATGCTGCATTCGCTTTGGTCGTTGTTGAGGGGGAAAAGGACCAGTATTTTATTTTTGGGAACATCTCAATGAACAGTCTTTTTCAAGGTTTTTTTCCCCACAAACTTTGAATATTCTCTAAAAGTTCCTACAGAATTCAACATTCAAAACCTGCCACAGAGCTCTGATGGTTTTTTTAATCATCAATCAAGGAGGAAGATGGCAACAGGATGCACTGTGTCATGTTTGTGTCATTGTAATGCAAGGCTTCAAGGATGTGCTAAAACTACCTAAAAGTTTTCAGATTCAATTTGGATAAGCACTTTAAAATAATCTCACTGTTCAGCTAAAATCTGCCTAGTTGGACATACTTCAGGCACAGCCTTTGCCACAGGATTTCCATTTCAGACTCGCTGAAAGCAGCTTGAGGAATGATAGCTTCACAACTTTCTTCCTTTGGCCACCTGAAATGGGAAGTGCATAAAAATGAAAAGTGGTGGGAAAGGAATCAAACTTTTTCAGCATTTGTCACAGTTTATGTCAGTTCAAGGCATGGCAGAATTTTCAGGAGATTTCTCCTTTTACTGGAATATTTTTAACCCTCTCTGACACTGAGAATAGGCAGTGATTGCCTGCAGGTTTCTGAAATCACTAAAAAAAACGGCACCCAAAGTTCTTTAAAAAAAGGTAGTTTGATTAGACCTGAGAATTGCAGGCTCTCTTTTCTGCAGTGGTCTAGATTAATTCTGATGTAACATCAATTTTTCTCCAGGCTGTGTTCAAGAGTAAAACTGAACATCTATTCAGTTTCTGTGATATCCAAGTTACACTTGAAAGGTAGAAACATGTAAAGAAAGGAAACAAAGAGGGAACAAGCCACTGCTGCCTTCCCCTTTGGAGAAGGTGGCTAGGAAAGCCTGGCCAGTTGTGGGAGCTCATTCCTTCTTACAGCCAGTGTCCTCTGAAGTACAGGCAGAGACTTTACTGGCTGAGCTAACCCACACTTTTCTCTTACATATTCTAAATCGTGTACTCCCACCATGATAAAAAAGTTAGGTCTACATCACCCTTCATAATCTTATCCAGAGCTTGCTTAGCCCCAGTTGCCTGTGACGAGGGCTCACAGCTGAGGCTCAGCTCCCTGCCAATTGCAAACACATGGCCAGCCTGGAGCACACACACCACGACCTCCGGCAGGCTGCAAATGGTGATGGCTTTGCTGGGGAGGGACACTGGAGCGCCACAGCTCTCCCGTCGACTGTCACTCCTTCCTCTTTCCCTGGCTGGCTTTTCAGCTCTTTGCTGTGGCTTGATGTTTTCTGGTTTCCTCCCCTCTGCTGGGCTTGCTGGTGAAGCCAGCCTGGTGTGCAGGTGCTGCTGGTCCCGCCGGGGCTCTGCACAGCAGCTGGCAAATCCTCTCAAGCTGCTCTGCTGCAAATTTCAAGTCCACCTGCCCTTTTGCCTTCTCCAGCCACCTGGTCCATAAGCTTTTTTTGTTGTTTTTGGGTTTTTTGTTTTTTGTTTTCTTTTTATTGGCAGGAAATCCACTATCCAAAACACTGCTGGGCGAATCTGACTCTCCAGTGCCTGTACAGCTGTGTTACAGGTCATAAAGGGAGGCACAAAACCATCATGCTGGACAAGCAATTTCTGTGATACTCACAGACTGTGCCTCAGGTTATGAAGGCAGGAGACAGAGCGGACAATAACTGTTGGCTGGCCAGGCAGTACACCCATTTCGTTACTGCATTGGCAGCCCCCCCCCCCCCAACAAAGAAACACTGCACACAACTGACCCATCAATTCATATTTAAGCAGTACATAAAGAAGATAAATGATCAAAGGCAAACAGTTCCTTATTCCTACAGCAGTATCCTATTGCCCTGAGGTTTCAGTTGGTGCTGGCAGGTACTGTGCTCTCTCCTTTCCCATAAACCTCTGTAGCATGTAAAAGGAAAGGCGTCTATGAAAGGGTTTCTCAGAAGTGCTGAGCATTTTGAAATGTTCTGCTAATATTATGTCAAGAATTTTGGGCTAATGGCACTAGATGAGACGCAAACAGCAATAACTCTGTTGAGTTATGTTGTGCAAGAGGCTAGTGAGGACATTGTAGTCCCCATTCCCCCAGTAATTAGAGTATCCTTCTTGAAAAACTACCATCTGGCAATGCCTGATAAAACTCAGCCAGGACATAGTGGAGCATACCAGTGGGGAACCAATGAGAAGACTTTAAAGACCAGAAAACTGCCAAGGAGGAACAGATATTTGTTGCTGAGGATCTGTGAGCTATTCATGTGTGTGCCCATGTGGTCTCATGGCAAAGAACCTTTGAGGTTCTTTGTCATCATCTCTCGATTCCTAAGATTATGGGAATGTTCTCATGTACAGGACATAACACCATTGTATTAGTCTAAGTACAACGCTTCAAATACTCTGGAGAATTTGAAGACATGTCTTGCTAAACACCTTTCTGACAGTTCAATATTGGCTGCCAAGCAGCAATGAAAAATATGAATGCCCTTTTTTTTAATTCCATGACTGTGGAAAAAAGAAATAACACAAATAAAAAATCCAAAAATCGATGAATCTGACTGAGTCTGAGCAGATCTTGGATGCAAAGCCACCACCTTCAGTTCATGGTTATGATTAAAGTGCCAAGCAATGAACTGAAGTAGTACATTCAGGCTTGGAATCTGCTCCTAACCTAAGACAAGAGGAGTGATTTTGTTTGTCTGATCATCCCCCTCCACACCATCCTGAAGAGCTGGTTGCTGAACTCTTCCCCCCAGCACAAGAACCAAAAGAGGGACCTGAGAGACCTTTTGTGCAAAACTCGTGTTGGTAGAGCAGTTTGAAAATGAAACTTCCTCCAAGTAAAAACATCCATAATTTCCTCCCAAATGCCTCCTCCTGAACTGAGGAATAAAAATTGCAAAATCAACAGAGGCATCTATTTTCCCTAAGGCAATGCACAGGAGCTGACCTAGCAAAAGCTTGTCTTTGTTTTGCTGCTTTTGCTTTGCTTCTGTTTTGTTTCTAATGGTACCAATCTAGCAGTCCAAACTGTCTCTGTTCCCATAGAATAATAATCAACTTCCTAGTTCAACAGCTTTATGTCATGAATATTAAGAGGAATATCTGAATAACACAGCTCACCAGCATTCTGTCTTATCCATTCTAACTTCATGAAAGAATTTAGAAAACTTAAGATGTCATCAAAATATTTTTAAAAAGGAGGAATGGTGACAGAATTTGGTGACACGTAAACATATAATCAACGGGAATACTAATTTACAAATAGTATTCTTCTTCTCTGCGAGGTGAACTGATTTCTGAACTTTTCCTGGAACCAACATAGTCTATACAACAAACTTAGAGCAATATGAGTTCTAACACTAATTTTTCTTTTCTCTTATCTTATAGCTGCTTTAACAAGAATCTTTTACTTTTTCATTCTGTACAATTTCAGTGAAAGTCTTAAATTAGCTTCTGCCTACCTGACAGAAAGCTATTTATTCCCCTGTAGGTGTGATTTATACATTTAGGACAAATTGTGTCTTCAGTTTCATGCAGAACCCTTCGCATGCTGGGGACCACAAAAGAGATATTACTGGAAGGTGAAGTATTTGTCATGACTGACACTGGATCACCTGTACCCGTGCACATTAGAAACCGCATGGGCCAGGACTGCACGGGATAGCCTTGGCTGTATCTACAAAGCTTGTGTTGCATATGGCCTTGAGAAGTCTTCTGTTAAACATTATTTGAAAAGCAAACTAATATTTAACCCTCTTCATGGGCAGGTTGCACTGCATTATGCCACCAGTTGAGCTGTCAGCTTAGTTTCTGTGAGACAGGGCTGCCTAACTGCTATTTTGAGGATGTCAAGAGAACAGCAACAAGGGTAACAGGGTTTGATACGAACTTCTGTGACACTTGGATTGAAGAGATGATACAACAGCACCTGGAATACTCTTTCCCAAAACTGAAGCAAGCTATATTTACTGTGGATGTGTTGATTCACTAACTCTGCTAGCAGTAAGGATGAAAGGAGAGGAGTAAAGAGAGAGGGAGGCAGTGTTAGCCAAGGTGGGAAGAAGGGAGAGGGGCCTGAGAAAAGAAGGGATACAGTGGGACTCTCAGATGAAGCTTTAGGGATGTTTTTTTGGGAGCTGCTTAAACAGTTCCTTAATTGTTAGCACATCCAAAATCTAAAGAGGCTTTCAAAAGTAAAAGCCAGCATTTATTAAACTGCAAATTGGAACCATTAATTTATATTAATATAGAAAAAAATTCAAAAGAAGACAGAAAGGAAATAAATGGGTTCATTAAACCATGCCCCTCTCCCACCGCACTCCCACAGAGAGGGTCAGGTCTCTGCAGTTGGCTCTCAGTCCAGAAACTCAGTCACTTTCTGGGTGCACATTTTTTGCTCTTCAGTCCTTTCTCAAGAAGCCACCCTACCCTTGCATGCTTTGTACCTTCCAAGTGGCACAAACATCTCCCTAACCTGGTTAGTACCCCATAATCTGGTTATTATCCCCGTAACCTGAAGGACAGTAGACACTGTGGGGCTATGAGGGTGGTTATCTCTACTGAACACACTCAGACAAAAAATACCCTGGAAGATCTACTTCCTGTAAGGCATAAGATGGTTAGAAGAAAGGACAGGTTAGCAGCAGTAAAGCTCAGTTAATTGAGAATCGGACCCTAACTTTTTCCCTAATTTTTTTCTGCTAATGACAGTCAGCAAAAAACATCCTTCCTACCCACTGGATTTGTGTGTCTCTCTAATAAGGATCTTACCTACTCTGTGCCTTTCTACTTTCCCTTCTCTAAACCCTCGTGCTGTTGTTTTTACTACTGCCAACATGAAACCATGACCCTGGAAGTGGAGCTGCTGCTCTTTCCTTGCTGAAGTCAACATGCAGGGCAGGCTACGTGCAGCAAGCCTGTCAAGCCTTCATTGAACATGATGGAGAGCCTTGCCAAGGAGAAACACTCCCCTGTTCATGACCATGTTGCTAATACCCTGTACAGAGACCCAAAATAGCTGCTTGGCAAAAAAGGTCTTGCTGGCATTTAACCTTCCTTCCTGGACTGAAGAAGAGGGAAACTGATTAACTGTGATTAACAGCCACCACCTTGCTGTGTGCTGGGGACTGAGCTCTGCCCTGAAAATATGTCCACAGAGCTGAGATACCAGAAGTTATTGTGGGTTTGGTGTCCTTTGTAACTGTATTAAAAAACTGGGTATTGTGTTTTCCAAGTGTGTTATATTTTCTGCCTGCACTATTAGCTTGGCAGCTTGCTGGCCCTAAGTTTGCTTTGCCCACTGGGTCACCAGAGACACCAAGAAACGTATCCTGATGTGACAGGGCAGGACAGCAGGCTGAGAAGCCGCCACATCCTGCCTGGCAGAGCAGGCTGCTTCTCCAATGGCCAGGTAGCACCTGCAACGTGCAGGATGAAGGATTAAGCAAAGTGCTTGTTAGCCTTCAACCCAACACAGGTGGGGAAAGGGAGGTGGGAGGTGAGGGGTGGTTCTGGGGAAGGTTTATAAGGCTCCAGGAGGGAAGAGAGCAAAGTCGTGCCTGCTGTAGCCCTGCTGGATTTTCTGCCTGTGGGTGCTGACCCACCACAAATCCCTGCTGCAAGCTGATCCCCACCTGGAGAGGAATGAGGTTAACCATGCTTAAAACTGCAAGGTAGGATGCAAGGGGGTCATTATTGAGAATCTGACTGATGGTTTCTGTTATCCTGAGGGGGTACAAGCTTAAACAAGCCCTCTGATCATCAGTTGTCTGCAAATGAATGTGTTGGAGCATTTGTGAGGCACCTCTGTGGGTTGTGTGGAGAGGACTGGGCAGCTGTGCTGTCCCCTAAGGGATGCTGAGATGTGGAGGTAGTAATTGGGCTGCTTTGGTGCCTAATGGGTTAAGTGGATATGGTAAATAGCAGCCGAGGAGATGAGACTTGAAACCTGGGCTCTGAGCTGCTGTATGGCTGGAGTGGTGTTAATGCTTTGCAACTGGTGCTTGTAGTTAACAGTGCTGGGAGGCAGGTGGGTTTGCAGGGACCTCCTGCTCTGTTAGCAGTGAGCTTCCCTCCCCTTTTGCTGCAAGAAATGACTTTTTCAGAGGTTCCTAACCTCAGGGGGGTGGGCGTGGTGTGGTAGAGGACCTCATTAGAGATGTTTTGAAGGAATGCTTTTTACTTTATAAACATTGGTTTTGACAAAACCAAACCATCAGGTTGCCCCAGGGTGTTCTCAGTGATTTGTTTCTGCTGCTTTGTTTCAGTCATCTGCGCTGGTTGTTTTGTTTTGTATCACTTGGACTCCAGCAGTGGCATGGCATGAACCATCCTGTTTTTTTCCAGCACTGCTGAAAGACTTCGTTGCCTCTTACATCAAACCAACCTCAAATTCCTGTTGCCCAAAATCTCAACTGCAGCTCCCTGAGTAGCTACCAGGAAAGCTGCAGGTGACTTGTTTTGACTTGGTCTCTGCAGGTCCCTGAAAAGAAGTGGGTGACAAGAGTAGTTCTCCTTAGGCAGGTCTCTAGGCATCCCCTTGAGGTAGCCTGCAGCTGATAGCCAAAGACATCAAAATAGCCCAATGATGTACTCTAGTAGAGTTTAGCTCAGAAGGCAGCTGTGATTTCATGCTATTTAGGTAATAGTGTCAGCTTATGAGAGGGAGCCTCCATCCTCCCTTTTCACCATCTCAGCTGGTCAGCTACCCATTCCCTTCCCTGTAATGGTTTTTGTTCCTCAGCTGAGCTGTGAGACTGAAGCTCCTGCTGGAGGGGCAGAGGGAAGGTTTAGAATGTAAACAAGCATTGGCATCAGGATCAAGGAATATTTTTACATTAGAATTGCTGCTTTGGATGGTGTATTGTCAGACCATAGACTTCAGCCACACCCATGCAAGACCTCTGATTCATCCTATTGCTTGAATGAAAGCGAAGTGATCTGGAAATAACAGTGCTGGAGAATGGACATGCATTTGACTGGTGTTTCATAGACTGGGAAGTTATTGGTCTTGTATTAGCTTGACACTGGCAGGTCTTTGTCTCCTAAGTGCTGTTTACATCTCTCAGTTTTAGAGAAGCCAATAATTTAGTATGAGTTGGCAATAATTGTAGAGCACTGTAATGAGTCTCTCAAACTACAATGTAACTAGTTGGCTAATAGTTGCTGAAATTCCTTTGTATGTAATGCTGCTGATACCTTGGAGAGATTAAATAGATTTTCTTTGTTCTTTATTAAAGTTTTATGGTAAGAGCTTTGTTCTTTGGCTCAAAGCCTGTTTTTTGCCATTCTAGGGAGAAATTTTCAAAACTGGAATGAAGTTTTTAAAGCTGTTTGTGCATCTTAAAAAGCACGTTTTTTCATGTTAATGTGCAGCCCTAGAGAATGAGTCCATTGTTCTCCTCTACTGAACTGAGGGGAGGGGCCAAGGACAGTCTTAAGTGTCCTACCCACAGTTCCCCCAGTGACATCATGCCTTGGTCACACTTTCATTTAGGCTTTGGTGTTTTCATATTGCAGTATTGTACTGGTAAAGTCTCCCAGTGTAGTCTGGGAACGCATACTGGCTCAGAGCATTGGCTGAGCAAGCTCAAACCCAGGTTGTGTTAGGGTGATGCTGATTGTTGTTAGTAGGGCTTGCTGAGCACCAGCTGGATGCTATATGTCACTACATGGTTTTGCTTTGTGCCATAACCACTCCTGTGCTGGTAGAGATCCCAGGCCTGCATCTAATCTACCTCTGTCATGCGGACTATCACTGCTCTTTATTGCGGCTCATTAAAATAAGAAAACAGATCAGCAATGTGCAGTTCTGCCACAAAAGCTTTGACCACTCTGCTATGGTTCTACTCACTACAACACTCTCCTCCACATAACTCCTCAAGCTGGCACCAACTAAGATGGCAAAAGTCAGTAGTAAAGACCTAGCCAAAAAGTTATTTCATCAGTGGTGTCAAGCCCAGAAATGAGAAGTTGGAGAAGGGCACCCAACTTCAAGGAGATCTTGCCTCCCAGAGCTCTGGGTGGGTGGGATTTCCACTGAGGCTTCTGTGGTGCTGAGTTGCTTTTCTGGGTGATGCTGTTGTCTGACAAGTGGGTTTGTGTCTGGTATGCAATTAACCAATCTCACATGCTCAGGAGTGATATTGTATTTATTCAGGCCTGAGCGCTTGATGGAATTTCCCCAAAACAAGCGCCCCTCATGTCGGTTTCTTTGTTACATTTATATACAGAAGTTACAAGGTAGTACACTCCTGGCTTCAATGATTGGTAAATGATTTGTGTATAATTATAATAGCTGTTGTGTCATTCTCTTCTGCTACTGTGCTTGCATGGAGGAAGGGCCTTCACCTGAGCAAGGGTCATCTTGACCTGTGGCTGTGTCTTTTAGCATTATAATGAAGGCAATTCACTTCAGGACACTTTAAAAGTAAGTTTTGTTGCCAAGTTAGCCAGCTAGATATGTCTCGACAGGTTGTCAAATAACTCATCCCATATACGGTAGACTCCAGGTATTCTCTGGCTATGGTCTAGAGAATAAGGAATTCAAACACAGGGTCCTGGTCATTATTATCAGTTGGTCAAAGCTAACGTGGTCCAGACAACAGGGACTCCAAGCAACACAGCATCAGACTTCAAGCAGTGCAGTGTCCCGTACGTCATTGGTTAATAAATACTAACATAATGCCAATGTAAAGGCTAACTTCTTAAATCAAGATACCCAACATCAGTGCCACAGAGTGGCTCCCTTGACAGATGGCAATGAATTGATAGCTTAAAAGGGCTCTTTGCAGGAAAAAAGTGACATGTAGAAATGTCCTGTGAGTAATGGAGGTAGAACTGGTGCCACTGAAGTAGGCAGTGGTTTTTCCAGGCAAATCTGTTTCTTTGAATTTGTGTAGAGGAACTGCCTGAGGGCTGTTGGCCACATGCTGCCTGAATGGAGGGCTGGGGTGGGGGGATTAGTAGGTGAGAGCTTTACTTGAGGAATGGATAGTCAGAGCAGACTAAAGCAGGAAGTTGCTGCGAAGTTTTGTTATATTTGCATGTCCAATGTGTTGTAATAAGTTGATGTCTTATTAATTTTCCTGAATTTTCCTCACTTTGGACCTCGATTCTCTGCTTTGAAAGATGGGGCGTGTCACTTTACACAGGGTACTCAGAAAATCATCTAACATTCCTTGGGATCCTCAGCCAGGGTTCAGCTCTATGCCATTGTTCACATTAAGAGTCCCTCTGGCTATTTGAACTTGGCCCTGATTGCTGTCAACAGCAACTGCCAAGAGGGTTTAGCTGTAATCTGTTCCTTGTCAGTAGAGTATTAGCAGACAGAGGGCTTCTCAATTTCTGCTTTGCATAAATGCTTTCTCAAAATTCCTGGAAGCATTTTTCCAACTTCTGGTATTAGTTAGGCAAAGTGTCTTTGCGTACCCTTCCATGGAGGCTGCAGCACTGATCTCTGCTAGGTTTCACATAGGCCATGGTTGTAGCTAAATGTAATAAAAGCTTCAGAGCTTCCCAAAGGAAACTTGTGCTGCATGATGGATAGTAAATAAAGGGAACTTTGTTCAAAACTCCTTTCAGCTGAGGACTATTTACAATGACTTTGCAACTTTGGCCTCTAACAAGATTTCTTTTGTTTCCCTACTTCTTTCCTCCTGTTTGCTGTGGAGTCCTGCCCCAGCAAAAGAAAACTGCTGAAGAGGATTTCCCAGACCCTCAAACTCTTATAAAAGAAGCCAGAGCTCAGCAGCCTTAAGCTGCCATAATGTATACTCTGAAACTGAATATTTTAACTCCATACAAAAATA